>VWZL01005731.1:10559-162349 GCA_013396915.1 Stercorarius parasiticus
CTTCCGACCCTCTAACAGGGCAAAAAGCGAAGTTAGCTGACCTTGGTTGTTATAGCAATAAGTATAAGCAAGAGCCTCTGTCCATACCATTCCTTGGTATAATCAGGTCTTATCACTCTGAGAGTGAATGGTTTCTGAACAACATGCTGTTAATTTCAGACTTTAGTCAGTTAGAAGAGGCCCAGCTAAAAAGTAAAATTACAAATCAGAAAATTGGTTCTGTTTTACCTCAAACCAGGACAACAACTAATGGAAAAAATTAGTGCATTGCCCCACAAAACAAAAAAACACCCCCAAAAACCCACAACAATAACTTATTAACAAGGAATTTCAAAAGTTTGCTACATAGTGGTACATCACTGATGGGCTTTGTCACAGAGTTTAATTCCTTTCTATCAACTTTTATGCTGCCTGTAATTGAAAAGAATAGCTGGCACATTTTATTTAATCATATTGTATGATGTCAGTCTTCTGCAAAAGTTATACAGAAAAAAAAGCTCAATGGACAAGACATGCACAGGCTCTCTATTTGTACACAATACTTTCCAGTACCCTCTTGTCCTCACTCCTAATAAAGCATAAGCCTTAACCTTCTCCTTGACAGATTTTAAATTTGAAACTTCTAGCTTCACATCAAGGCTATCAGTCAGCCTTAAAATTCTACCGCTCATCATAAACTATATGAATGGCCACGTTCTCATTTCTTATGTCAACAGAAACCTTCCCTTGAATCTCAAGCCTTGAACCAAATCTGAGATCAACATTTATTTTACTTCTTATGTCCACTATCCCTGAATCATTTCTCTAGTTGATGGGCTTCTTGACATGGATTTGATGGTAATATCTGTAATATAGCAGCCAAAGGCATTCCTTCTAAAAATGTCTCCTGTTCTGATCATCAGCATTAAACAAGATTCTCCAAAATAAATCCCTGCTGTCCACGTTAAAATCACGACTTGCATACCCTTACATTCCTAAGAAAATATAACATTATTATTTAAAATGTCCAAGTGTGAATGCACATTTGACATTTAGTTATTCATTTCAGCCTCAGCTGAAATGTGATCCTGCTTGTTTTCTGTACTTATGGCATAGACTATTCCTGGGAAGCTCCATATACCCTTAAAAACTTTTCTTTATTGACTGGATTCTATGATTAGTGAATTCTTTCTAATGCATTAATGATGCTTCTGCTAGTACTTCACATGTGTGAAATTCCATGGAGGTCAGTAGTCACTGTAGCATTTTGCCATTAATTTAAGAGGACTGGGCCTACCTTATATAATAAAAACTAACAAATAATAAACTATAACAAAACTAACAGAAGTTTCATGAGGACAGATAGGAAGAAAGATGCCCATTCCCACTGGTCTCACCATGCCAAATTCCAATCTAAATCCAATATCCAAAAATTTGCACAGAAATATAAGACAAGTGAGAAAAGACTGCTCCTTGGACCAATTCCTGTAGTTGCACAGTTTGATTTAGTGACCTCGTTCAGCAGAAAGATGTTGAGAATTACTACTGGGGGGACTAAGCTAAGATGAGCAACTGAGTTGCCTTTCACACACTTTAGTCACCCACATTTGATGCTGCTTGCAGTATGGCAGATGGCACTGTCATTTATTCTTCATTTACTGTCTGACAATTTACGCAGGGAATAATACATTTCAGAAAGCTTTCAGTTTATTAATCACAGTGGAAGCAGCTCTTAAACTTCCTGTGACATATCCATGTTGATTCAAGCATTCCAAAAACAGAGACTCATCTTTTCAGCAACAGAGCCAGAGAACACACACATTGAAAATGATTCAGCTATACCCAGAAAAAGGGAAAATTATTGTGAGACATAAATAACAACCAAAAGAAAAAAAAGAAAAAAAAAGGCAAGACTGCATGTATGTGTAACCAGCCTAGAGTATATTCAGCCTATTGCCTCAGCTGTGCAAGAGACTTGCAACTAGAGCAGGCTCAAAAACAAAGGAAGAAAATAGCGAATCTAAATCTAAAATATATCATTCAAGAAAGTCCTCCTAGTTCTGCTTACAACAAAAGTCACCACTGCAAAGTTATGTCTTACCTCTCTTTTTCAACTTGAGTTTAAAATTCCAAATGAAATACATGCACTTGCTGCTTTGCTAGAGGATTCAAATTTGTTTTCTGGGGATTTTTGATTTCTAATTTCCTTCTATGTAAAATGGCGTAAAATAATAAAAGGGAAAGAAACATTACTGGAATAAAAAGACAATATGCTGCACAGAACAAATATATTACTGTTCACTTTTTTATGTTCCAAAAGTGAGTTTTATTTCTGTTATATCTCATCTCAGCTGTGTATTAGTGTGTGACTTTTCTCTTTTATGCCTCTGACTCTTTCTTGTAAAAAGAGTGCTTTCAACAGCCAACCAACCTGCAAGACAAGAAAAAACAAAATTCCGATGAACCCGTACAGAAGTATAAATCACAAACTCAGTCAAACAAATGATTTTTTCACATTATCATTCAGAGTCAAATGCAACAGTACTATACTGGGAATATAAAATAAAAAAAATATTGTAGCAAAAGCAAGAAAGAAGAACCATTCATTATCATCATCCACCTGGCAGAACTATGTCACATGCCAAGATCAACAAGCAGAATTGTCATATGGACTAAAATAAGAGAGATTATTCTCAACTATTGAAAGAGTTCAGTAAATCTGTATTCCTACAATGTGAGCGAGACAATTATTTTTGTATGCAATTGATTAGGGCTTCAGAGACATGAACCTGAATTATTCCTGTATGTAGTTTTATAGGGCATGAGAATTACTTATTTGAGTCCACTGTGACACCTGCTCAATTTTTTTTCCCTAGAATAAAAGCCAGAGCTTTATAGATTTTCTTATCCTACACATTCGAAAAGAAATATTCAAGTCTAATCACCTTTGCATTTTGTAGAGATAGCATATAATACAAAACTACAGACCTAACTCCATCTCTGTCACTTCTCATAAGAAAGGAAGATTGTTATGTGATTTTGATGATGAATCCCATTAATTAAAATATGATGTGACAAAAATATAAAACAAAAACCAAATATTCCAGTTGTAGCTTATTAAAAAAAAAAAAGCTATATTTAAATACGTACTTCTCTTAACTGAACATGGGAAAGCACACTAGTCATACACAAAGGGTATTTTTTCATTTCCTCAGTTTAGCTTTTCAAAATTTAGAGTGCATTTAACTTGATGAAAAAAAAGAAGTCTACATTTCCATTCCATTTGGAGTTGAATAATTTCTTGCACGCTGTTCTTACTCAGAACTAAAACCTGGTGATACTTATTTTGCAAGAATATTAGAACTCATCCACAGTAAAAACATAAGCTTAGGGATCCAGGTACCCACTAGCCATGTTTAATCGACATTAGCTATGTCTAACTAATATTTGGCCAGAGACAAGAATAGTTTTTTACTTTTCATGTACTTAGGCTTTTCAGATTTTACAGAGAACTCTCCAAACCATTGTTTCAAAAATATATATTTATTTTTTTTAAAGTGCTCCTAAGTGTTTCTGGGAAAACAATTTAATGTACATAATTAACCAGTCAGCCGGAGGGAAAATACAATGTGTTTCTGGATATCTTGAAAAGATGGAGTGAAGTGCACCTCACTTCACTTAAATGTTTAAAATTTAGTCTAAGTCAGATTATCCCAGTGCTTTCTTTACAGACACCTGAGGGAAAACCTTTCTCCAGAAGGTTTCATCTTATGTATCATAGATGCTTAGAATAAGATGAATCATGCACAGAAACAGATCCATTTCTCTCCATTGAAAACAAAGGGAGCCAAAGACAACTCATTTAGACTCAAGACAATTGAATTTAGAAACCTAAATTTGGTGACCATGTCTCATTTCTCCCTTTTATCAATTTTTCTAACTATAGAAATGGGATTGATAAAAATTTCCAGCTTACATTTCAAGACCATGCTTCTATTTATTGCATTTATTTTCATTAAAAATTGAAAGTTTTAAGGCTGATCACAGGAGAAAAGTTCTTCTGTTCCTAGTGCTTAAAGAAAACAGAAAATTATGCATGCCATCATCACCACACGCAGCTTCAAATTAGCCTATTCGTTATACCCAAGACAATTTAACCTTCATATGTCAAATCTACTCCATTCCCTCTCTTTCCCATCTATGACTTTGCCTCTACTCCTGTGTCTTTATGCATTTGTCCTCCCTCTCCCCAAACCTGCAGTGCGGAGCAGGCAGCACTGCAGTTCCCTCTCTCTGTTTTTGAGACACTTGTGGAAGGGAAGAAATCAAGGAAAAGAGAAGCTTATCTATCAGTTTCAAATGAGACAAGTTGGTTAAAAAAAGAGGGCTGCTGAGAGGACTTGTCTCTCTCTTCTCTCTTTCTGTTTTATGTAAAGACCTCCTGAGAAAAAGAGAAGAGCCTTCCTGCTTCTTCCAGTAGTCTTGCCTGATTGCTTTCCCCATTTGCAGGTCACTCTAGGGATACCATTGGTCATAGTGGTTTTCTCCTCTAATATAATACATCAGCAACCTCATCACACTTGCTGGAGATTTTATTTTCCAATGTACAAGCAGTGGTATAGTAGCATAATTTTCTTACTCTGTTCCAAAGGAATGTTTTCCATTTTGATTTACTACACCCACAGCGACAAGGGAAAAAGAATGCTCCTTTGAGAAAACCAGAAAGTTACTGGCTACTGGCAAAAGTGAATGAAATTCTGAGGTTACGAGGTTAGAAGGTTACAATAATTTTAAACTATTCCCTTCTCCCAAGTCTTGTTCTAGCAGTGAAGTGGGGTTTGTGTAAACACTTGCATTTGTGAAAAGTTTAAGGAAAGAAAATCCAGACTTATTTTTGAGTTGCTTGACATTATCATATGTGAGAAAAGATTCAGATCCTGTATGTTGGGAGAAGTGCCTCAAATTACTGTGGGATTTGCTTTTTATTGCATATAGGAGGAATAGTACAATTAAACATAAAGTACCATTTCAAATAATTAGTTGTGAGAAATATTCATTGACAATTTCAGCAACTTTGTCACAGACAAGTATTCAAGGAAATTTCCCCAACACTTGATGGTCTCTAAAATGAGTGACTTCTAAGTAATCTCTGCTCATTCATCTGGATGCATGCCATACAGGTGAATTATTACACCAGTGACTTGGAGAATTCTTCTATAAGTGAAAATTCCTTGAAAATGCTTAAGAAAACAGTAAACTAGTTAACATAGAAACAAAATTATATGAAGTTATTTGGCAACATGCCAAAGAAGTGTACATTCAATGTCAAGAAAAATTGTACAGATACTTTGCATGAAACTGCTATTGACTAGTTTTTGAGGAGACACAACATGAATGATACGACATTATGTCACTTCAGTAAATGAGGAAAGAATAAATAGAAACTATACACACCATGAAGAGTGGATTCTGAAACTAGAGGTAGTGAACCCATCCAAATGTCATTAGTCGGTGAAAAAAAATAATAAACTTACTATTACTAAAACATGGCAACATTAATCTTAATCATGTTCTTCTCTCCTCTAATCTAGTCTGCATGGTCCCAGTGACAGATGCAATAATTATCTTGGATGAGGGAGGGTGGGAGGCCCAGATTTCTGCTTGCCTTTTCATTTCGCTAAACCTGTTTTTTCATGGTGAAAGGGATTGTATAGGGATGATCTGCCATATCACAGTGGATCAAAATTGATGTGAGATCTCCATTCTGACCATTGCTAGCTGAATCCCAGCATGGCTTGAGGCTGGAGAGTCAGTACTGTAGCAGTTGTGTCCCTGACGACCAGAGGGCTTGAAAACGACCAACAACTACTCACTGAGCATCAGGAGGCCACTACACCAGAAATGGTTTAGTACCAAAGCCAAGAGCTTTTGGCTTCACAGTTTCATTGCCAGCTTTTCTCCAACATATTTGCAAAACATAGCTATTTTATGTTCAGTTATTGCTGTACTATTTATTCATCGTTCTATTACATGCTATTTCACTTTCTTTCCTCCTTTCTGCCTTGAGTTTCTCCTCTCTTCTGCTGCACTGGCAGCTATGCCTCTAATAATTCAGTTTAAAAGACATAGTCTTAGCCTGGTACCATGAAAATTTTGTTGTCTTGTTCCAGCTGACTGCAAACAGCAGAGAGCAAAGCAGATCTCTTGCAAGAACTTGAAGCACTGGATGTTCACTGAAAGCAGAATGATGCTAGGACTATAAAAGAAGAAAGAAAATACCAAAGTGGAGAACAGAGATGTTAAAAGTCTCAGAAGAATAGCAACCCCCTCCAATACCCCCAAAAAACCCACCCCACAAAAACAACCCCCCCCAAGAAAAACCCACAAAACAAAAATAAGGACTATCTATGTTACATATTACTCTCTTATTATGACTCATAGGTACCAAACATGGAATCAGTGATAAACTGCCTTCTTAAACACTTGTGGTGTATTTAGCTGGATGACCTCCAAAGGTTCCTTCCAGCATCAACCATTCTGGGATTTCCCCATCTCTCTGTGCCATTCAGGAAAAAGAGGTAGAGAAATTAGAAATGAAGAAGTGAAGCTGAGCATGGGGAGAAAAAATGGAGGGTGGGAAGGTGTTTTAGTGTTTATCTTTGTTTTGCACCACCCCTACTCTATTTTAATTGGCAATAAATTAAATTAATTTTCCTCAAGTCGAGTCTGTTTTGCCCTTGACAGTAATTGGTAAGTGATCTCCCCATCTTTATCTCGCCCCAGGAGCTTTTTTCATCCTGTTTTCTGTCCCTGTCCCTCCGAGGAGGGGGTGTGAGCAATCAGCTGGGAGGGCATTTGGCTATTAGCCAGGGCTAACCCACCACACCAAAAAGGCCCATGCCAGTGCTCAGTACACAGGAAAAGATGAAAGGTACTGAGTTCCATCAGTCTGAAATACTTCGAAGAAATGAGCAATGTTGCTGCCCTAATAAAGACATCAATAAGAGCATTGGTAGCTCAGATGAACCTCCTGCAGATGCAATGCACAACACTGCAATACAAAATAACTTCATTGTCATTCTATAGCACAAATGGACTTAAATTTTAAATTGTAAAGCAGACCTCAAATTAATGTTTCAACACAATGTTATATAAAAAAATTCACAAGTTATTTTAGTGTATGGAGTAGCACTCTTTCTTTGTACCTCTTTTCTGCCTCTCCTGGGTTCCTTCCAGCTCTTATCACCAGCTCTTGCTTTCTGCAGCTATGAAATTGTACCTTCTCTTTTCTTAAAATGTATAATCCCATATATGAAACAGTCCCAAACCGGACACCTTAGATAAATGCTTTTCTTGCTCTTGTTACTACTCTACAAGTTAAAAGGTTACTGAATCTAGCCATTCTGGTAATGCCTATGAATCAATACTTATTAGAAAAGAAATAATAAGTATTATCACAAACAAACAAACAAACAAAACCACACCCAAAAAACCTAAACCCAAACACCACATTTATTTTCATGGTAGAGGAATTTCAGGCCTCTGGTCTCATTGGAATGTAAATGAGGAAGCTGCTGAGAATATCTGCTGAGGACATAGGTCTCCCTTTAACATATAGAAGAGACCTGAAAAAGCCTACCCATGCTTAATGTCTAAGGTTTAATGGGTTTAAATGTCTAGGCTGATTCTCCATCCTTAAGAAACTGAAGAATAAAAAAGATGAGGCTCATTTCCCTGGAAGAAGACCCTTGTCTCTTTCTGGATCTGGATGAAAGTCATTGGAAACACATATCAGTCACTGTTCAGGAAAAAAGATGGAAAAATGAAAAGGGAGCATGCCTAGAACACAGAGCCAGGTGGCAGCTGAACTCTCCAAATCACAACCTACTGTTTCCTGCAGAAGTGATACGTAACAGAGGAATGCAGTAAACATAGAAAACCAGGAAGAGATATGGCAAAACATAGAAAGAGAAAACATAGCTTCCTCATTTAACTTAGGAATAGTTAATTATCTACTGGCTGAAGCTCACATTTTTCTATTCCTGTGCAACACTGAGAGGGCTTTTTAAGAGACACAATGAAGTGTATTAATTTTTGGACTAAACCACTGTTAGAATCTTTATTATTACAAGCAGAGACTGCTATTCATATATTTTGAAATTTTCTGCTCTACAATAAGTATCTGACATAAAAATTTCAGATTGTTCTGTTAAGGTCTTATGAATAATACCTTGGGAATTTAGAGTTAATCATATGTTTCTATATAATATATTGTATATATATGATTATTTAATATATTTTATACTTATTACATAACCAAATATAGTATATCATTATGTGTCATTATTACATAATTTATAATTTTTACACTATATTATATAATATAATATGCAATAATTATATTATATGGATTATTATATTATACGTGCTATAATGAATATAATATATCTTTTTTAATACATGAAAAATATATTTGTCCTAGCTCTGATCCAAAGACAAACCACACTCCTCTTGAAGTCATGAAGGATTTTTACTACTTTTTGGCTAATGAACTCAGAGCAATAAAACCAATCTATAAACATTGGTCTGTAAAAACAAAATGACAGGGTAGTGCTACGCTGTGGGTTTCCTGAAATGCAGACACCATGATAGTGATTTCTATATGGGATAAAATCTGCGTGCAATAAATAAAATGTGCATGGAAAACATGAGAAGTAGTTGTAAACAAGAAGCAGCAGACAGACAAGCCTTTATTAATACAGTGATCAAAGTCAGTAACTGCCTACCGCTTGCTTGTTCTTTTGGCAGTCTTGGAAAAAAAAAGGCATTTATACTTCTCAGTCATAAGCAGGATTACATACAGAGCATGAGAATTTATATAGAGTTTTTCACCCTCATAAAAACTGCTCAAACTGTTGGAGCAACAATATTAATAGTGGAGCTCTACTTCTATACTTGTTTTTGACACAAAGTACTGAAAAACAAAAAGGAAATAATTTCTTTGTAACTGGTGAATTCAATTGCACCTTTTACTGAGGTTGTATTTACTTTAATTGACAGCGCACAAGACTGCAACACTTTGTTCAGTGAACATTTGTATAAACTAGAAGATTACATTAGAACTGGTAATGGATTTTTAAGTACAGGAATATAAGGAATATAATAGAGTTACATGGGTGCATCTGTAGAACCGCAGTACATTAAACATCCGTTGTTTTATTTGATAAGTAGGAACTCAGACACTAAAATTAAAATGTGGTCGTGAGAGAGTGTTTAATTAAGACACACTTCTTTTACATCAGTTAAAGACATGCTGCAAATCAAATGGCTATGCACATGCTTACCAAATGCTTTGTTAAGAACAATTTGCTTCCTTGTGATTAGGCTTTATGAAGCGCCCTCTACCATTACATACACTATAGAGTATATGTAATAAAAAAAAAAAAAAAAACACCCAAATTTTCTTCCAAAAGTATTGGTATTATAATCTCACGACTCAATGCTGTTTAACCAAGAGAACAGTGCAACCTATGATGCGGCACATATAAGCTTATCAGCTACAGAAAGGCTGGATCAGATTCACCAAAGCAAATACATGTGACCACAAGCTATGTGTTTCTAGTCCTTGCATGAGTTCAGAAGTGGCAACATTGGATTTACTGCCCCAATCCATCAGATAGAATGAGATCTAGTTTCTGAAGACTATTTGTGCTATGTACTCTCTGCAATATGAAGTTTTGATGATATGAAACTCAGCTATGGCAGATGTGAGAAGTTCATGCAATGCTTATTCTGGAAAACACGCTTCTATATATAGAGAAAATCTTATCAGTGAGGCAGTTCTTTGGTTTAATGTATATCACTGGGGAAGCTAGTATAAACCACTTTAGCAGAGTGACATTTATTGGTACATGCCATGTCTGTCTAATGGTATTTACCAACATATCAAGGATAGCACAGCCACAGCAAAAGCAGTGCTGTACATAGACCTCAGTGTGGGAGTAAAGCATGGCCAATTTCAAACTGTCCTGTACATTGTGGTAACTTGCATACCGTCTGCAAATCTACTTTTTGAAAATCTGGAAGGCAATGCCTTATTACCAGTTTTTACAAGTGGAGAGTAAAATTACGAAGCCTCAGGAAGAAATGCTACCACCATCTAAAAAGGAAAAGACAGGCCATAAACCAATTTCCTTACACACACACAGACGCCCCCACTAAAGACGGAAATCCATATGCATCTGAAAAGAAACACTTGATCTACAGCAGCAGAGATGAATGGTCCTTAAGTTACAATGTATATCTACATATAGCAAATGTCAGTAAAGATCCTGAATGCTCTCTACATTTTGCTACTTTAAAACATCATTAAATGAATAATCAACTTTTTCTTCATAGTTCTGACCCTGTTCAGTTGTTCCACAGAAGAAAACCACCGGCAGCAACACGAGATTTCACTGAGTGATCAACAGATCTTCTGTCCCCTGCACATACTTTGAACTCCCTTTTGTTGTCATGCTCTTCTTCATACCACATAATTTGCACAATTTGACAGACCAAGTGCTAGTACTACTAAAGAGTAGCTTGCCTTTCAGGTTCCATCTGATTTAATATCACCCTTTCCTTCTGCGTGGAGAGAGAACAGCAATAACATGGAGCGACAGTTTATCATGTCTCAGATCATGCACAAAATTATTTTGGAGGTTGCCTAACAGTCAATAAAATGTGTTGTCAGGGAGAAAGATTAATAAAAGCTCTGACAACCCAGTTTGTTCTTATCAATTTGGAATGTTCAGAGTATTGCTTTACTTCAAAGGGACTATTACAAATTTGTAAAATTGTTAGTCAGTTTTTGGCAAAAATATCCAAGTGTCAGAAATCCAAAACCAGATTCTGGAAACCTACCAGCACATTCGGGAAAGTAAGGACTTTCAGCACATTTCAGTTCTTAGGTATTGCAGCAGTAATACAAGCTTCTATGTCATAGGTGCCAAAAGATTATTCTTGTTTTTAAAGGAATGTTGTATTTTTATGGGCCACCATTTTTGAGATGAGAAGTAAGGCACTTAATGATCACAAGGGCCAGTATAATATTTCATTTTGAAAGGGTAGAGAAGTTAGAAATTTCCAACAAATTTTACTCCTGTTATCTGCCTTTTACCTAACAAATTCCCACTGCACTTCCAGTAGAGGTTTCTGCCCCGCCTTGAGTTGTACAGCTTCATACTGAAAATACATGCAAAGTAATACCCTAGACCTGGGAATTCCCTAGGTTAAACAATGCAGAAGACAAGTTTTTAACTGTAGGCAACTGCTAATTTCATTTTCTCCTCTGATGATGGTATTTAAATTTCTGACAATACAAGTTCAGGACAGGAAGAGTAGTCACATGCTCCTTATCCCCCGCTTCTTATGCAGGAGAGCTGCCACCCTACCTTACCCCAGATCAGATCATGTTCCAGTGCAAAAAAAGAGATGACATACCATCTCAGGCTAGCCAGTTCCCATTGACTGTTTCTTAGAACTGATACTGCCTTGGTAAGCAAAGAAGAGAGAAAATGAATGATGGGTGGGTCAAGGACTGCTGTATCCCTGACTGTCATTCCCTTTCTGAGAAGCATGTTGACCAAGGGCACACGCATGCCACAGCTTACCCTGGAGGCTTAGACTCCAGACATCCAGCCTGTGGTCCTGTTCAGAATATGTATAGCTCTCTTAAAACTTCTGAAACTCTGGTGCACATAGGTTTGTGTGCAGATATGTGTATGAGGAGGAGGAGGGCAGACTGCTGAAAACTCCAATTTTGCTTCAGCAAAGATTCAGGGTACAACTCATACCTGCAGCAAGCATCACTGAATACCTGTGAAAAACTTTTTCTGGTGAAAGAGAACTGCGCCAGATGACCTTCCAAAGGTGGGGTTTTTTTCCCCTGGGGCTCTACAATTGTTTCTGTTTTTTTGCTAACGATTTTAATAAAAAGCCTAGGTTATTTAGAAATGGCAACTAAATAGTTCTACCAGTTAAGGAAGGGTATGCAAGGACAAAGCATAGGAAAAGTAATCTGTTTTTAAGAAATGTAGTATATTGAAATGCAGTGCAGATTAAGGAGAAGCGTAAAGATTTCTGATGCATGGAATTCAGAAAGCAGATATATCTGAACATTTTTAAATATAACATTGTTACTTTGGCATAATAGCAAACATGGCTGATGTGCTATTTATTTATTGATGCAGCCCATTCTAATGAGTTTCAAAATGACTGCTGTTAGATAAAATTTCAGAGGAGTGAATTATTTAATGTTCCTAAATGGCATACTTGACTACCTATCACATTTTGCAGTAAAACATCCAAAGGAAAATATACTACCCAATTATATTAGAACGAGCAGATGAGAGAGAAGCCCTTATTTGATTAAAAAACATTAAATCCATGATGATAGAAACTGTATATCAAACAGCAATATCATGAAAAAGAATAATTATCTGAGCATTAAAATCATCAAGTTTTAATATTGATAATGGTAACAATAGCAATATGAATGATGGGAAGACTTCTCTTGTGGGTGAGATGCTGAGCACAAACACAGCGGGAACTGAATGCTTCTTAGATATATGCAGCTCAGCTGCAAGATACGCCAGGACTGACATTCATGGCCGTACAATTATGATCAGATCCTGTAACTATTATGAGGGGACCTGAATGATATTGCACAGGAGGGTTTCAGTAACAAAGACTTTTAACAGTTCTGATTCCCTTTTAAAGCACAAATACATAAACAGCTTGGTTGCTACAGCCACTTCTTAGCAACAGAAATCAAAGAGAATAATGGGCTAAAAAGACAGGGTAGTAAACTCACCAGCAACAGCTACAGCATGAAAAGCTTGTCAGCAGGGTAGATGAGATTTTTAATGTGAGCATCTCCTGTCAAATATGGGGAGCCGTCACCTAGACATGCAGGGAAAATGTCATGCAGTATGCACAAAAATGAATCAATGTTGGCTCAAAAAGCAGAAAGCTTAATTTGTTTGATGTCAACAGAGATGGCTGGGTGCAAGAAGAGTCAGGAAACAGTGGAAAACATGGAAATATCTAAATGCCCTGTTAAGAAATGAGGAAAATAAAGGGGAATGTGTGGGAAAGGGGAGGGACATGGCCAGAATTCAGATGAGCTGAGAGCAGAATGGATGAAGGAAGCAGGGACAGGACTTGAATTATGAGATCAGCTCTGATAGAACAATCTGATTGTCCAGTGCTTATGGAGACATTCAGATGTCCGTGGAGCTTCATAACATCACCTCCCATATTTGTTCTTTCAGTATTCCCACCCCTGCTTCACTGACTAACTGATTTTCAGTGAATGATATAGTGATACGGTTAAAGGAAATCTTGTTAAAGGATTTCCATGTTAAAGGAAACATGATCCACAGACGTACAGGTAAGAGCATGTCTTCAGTGCAAGTTTTCAGATGGGTTTTCTGGCTACCTCTGCTCAACTTTCTCCCTGTGTTGAGACGTGGCAGACAATTCTAGTCTATTCTTGAGTTCATAAGGCATTTTATTTAACTGGCACAACTGTAAATCCAGACACAGCACATAATGTAAGTATATCTGGCTGTAGGCTGACACTGAGATCTATATATTCTCATCAGATTTCTATTATGTTTTATTTTTTTTTAGTTTGGCCTTGTTTTTTTCAAAACCTAACGTTCTAACAATCTCCATTGTTTCTTTGGAGTCCCAGATCTTACTTTCAGCTGTACTGTCTCTTTTCAAACATGTTTAGTATATTGAAATACCAGACCATCTAGGACAGTGAATGCTCAGCCATAACTGTAATAAAAATTAGACATATACCAGAAATAAAGACAGTGTAAACCCTTGTACTTTTTTAGATAAAAGCAGGAAAGTTCAACGAATCCATTAAAAGATAATGGAAAGAGTATTTACAGTGGAAAGCTATGGTGAGGTTACTGTTATCTTACGTGACTGTTTCACTCCTTTTCCTCCCCACTGGGATCAGACTGAAACCAGGAAGCACCTGGTACAGTCAGCATTGATTACAAGCAAGTGGTTTTGTTTGTACAACTACATGTCCCATAGTTCCCAAGCGAAAAGACAGNAGACAATTACATTCAAAGAGCCCAGGAGACTTCCTGAGGCAATCCAACTTACACAGTCCTTTACTCCATTCCATAAGCATGTGGTCACTCCTATGCTGAAGCTTAAATGCAGTGAGTAGCACCATACTTCTTGGCAGATGCAATTTGTATGAATGGTATTGCTTGTGCTTTAAAATACTCTTGCATATGGTATGGTATGGTACATACATACGGTATGGTACATACTAGGACTGAAGGATCTTATCCACCGTCACTGGACTGTTACGCATCATGTCTCACGACAGTCTAAACCCAGCTCACGTTCCCTATTAGTGGGTGAACAATCCAACGCTTGGTAAATTCTGCTTCACAATGATAGGAAGAGCTGACATTGAAGGATCAAAAAGCAACGTCACTATGAACGCTTGGCCACCACAAGCCAGTTATCCCTGTGGTAACTTTTCTGACACCTCCTGCTTAAAACCCAAAAAGCCAGAAGGATTGTGAGGCCCCACTTTCATGGTCTGTATTCGTACTGAAAACCATGTAGTTTCGTCAGAAAGAAAATACACATAAAGATGCCACACAGAATCAGTAATAGCAAACAAAATGAATCTGTGTCCTTTCTAATACACTTGTACTATTTCTTTGTGATGGAAAGAGAGAGCATTTGTCAGCAGGTGAGATAAAAACAACTGTCAGATACCAAATATTCCGGATTTAGACAAGTACCTACACATACATAGATCAGAAAGGACATATTCCCTGTAATTCAACCTAGCTGCACAAGTTCTGTGCCTCATTCCTCTCTTGTCTTGTTTTAAACCATCAGATTCTGGTCACAGCTACAAAAGGATACCAGAAGAGACGAAGCCAGTAAGCTGACACCGGGTATCTGTGACTATCAGTGTTTACCTTGAGGATACTTGCTCTGATCCTCAATGGAAAACTGACTGCCAGGTCACACTAGGTGAATGCACTGAAGCGTTTTGCCTCCTCCAGTGCTCTCAGTACTGAGAGCAGAAGTAGTTTGCTAGGATTATTTGAGCCAACCTCAGACAACCAATTTCATACCACTGCAGAAGCCTCAGAGATCAGTGAAATTATTTTTGTCCTACTTTTCTAATATTGGCTGTCAGTGCTAAGAAGTCCTCAGACCTAGGCTTTTAACACATGTGGAACCTCATCACTTCTTAAGCAGTTCTAGGAGAAATTATGAAATGAGATGTGACTTTTTTTCTCTGATGCCATTCTGTCTACTACACTTATTTCAGGAATTGAAACCATACATGTTAAAGACAGAAATGAAATTGAATTAATCTCTTTCACTGCTGTCCCAAAATATTTTGGTGAAACTGTTCTCCTCAACCTAGTAAACGTACAATGAAAAGTTTCAAGAAATTCACTCAGTTTGTGCTGAGGACATTGTAAACTGAATAAAGCATGCAGTGATTCAGGGAGTGCTGTGGGTGAGGAAAGTGTCACTGAGACCCTAAAGAGCTAGAAGGTGGCAAATGTAGGAATGATAGGGCAGGACCGACCATATGTTAATACAGAAAAGTAAAAGCATCCCAGATCACTGCTTGGTCTCTAATAATTAAAAAGATAAAAGAAATTGTCTGTATGTCTAAGAGTTCTGCCAGAATATAGCTACATGATTGACAGCAGGAAGGACCACATTAAGATTTTAGGAGTCTCTTATTAATGCTAGCTACAATCATCATGAAAGGATATGCTCAGATCTTGGTGATGGAGATGTATGAGACTATGTTTTTAATCCTATCATCAAGTACAACAGGAAGTAATTAGAGATCTAGTGACTGTACTAAAAATTGTTTCATAGCCACATACAAAGGTTAAACTGTGAAGTCCTTCCGATGACTTTCAGTCTTCTGAGTGCTGAAACTGCCACCTGGTCTGATAGCTAAAAACATGGGATTCATATACCTTTCAGAAGTGTAAAAAGGTCATTCGGGGGAAAAAAAAAAAAAAAGGAAATTAGAAATGCAGTCGTTTTTGGAGGGACATTTTTGTTCTTGGTATTTACCTTGCTCTGTCTTATATTACCAAGAGGGTAAATGAAAATAAAGGTATTATTTTCCTCCTATACATAGTAGAAAATCTTTAGTACTAATGAGACTTGTCAGATTGACAGCCTGGGAGAATAACTTCTGTACTGATAAATCCAGAGAATGAATATTATATTAGGAGTGATAATGCAAGCTCCCTTAGACTAGCCCATCAATGTGTCTCAGTCTTGACCTGAAGGGGACTACCTCCAGAGACAGAAGAAATTCAGTCTCATTAAGCATGTAACTCAGCCTTTTTGTTAGAAATGCCAATCATGGTTATCAAAGTAATAGTGATGCCACTCAGGGGTCACTGAGAACAGCATTATTAACAGAATTTAGATAAAGTAAGATGCAAAATTGAGATTACAAATAATTTCATTTTATTTTCTATCTCCCAAATGTTTAAACAGTATTTACTGTTCTGTGGGGTTGTTCACTCCCTATGTTAGTACTGCTCTAACAAAAATTCTCTAGTAAAAAGAGAGTAATTAGCTAGATAGTTGGTTTGGAAAATGAGGTTTTAGTATTCCAGGATTCCTGCATCTTTGAAATATGCTCCAGCAAGACTGATATATAAAATCACTTTGAGAAACTAGTTGACCTCTGTTCAAGCTCAAATTTTAAAGCTATCCAGGCTTCCCAATACTATTTTTGCTACTGAAAGTTGCTCAAGAATGTCACCGCTCTTATAGCAAGGAAATGCCAAACATTTGGGCAAAGCAATTGCCAGTTTGCTCCTGTATCTTACCATCGCCATGCTTCAGGTTCACCAACACTAGCTCTCATTTCCCTGTTGTATTTCTAGTTAGATTTGTATGGCAGTATACATAAGCCCTGTTACCACAGCCTTTGTCATAAGATATTCTACTAGTCAGAAATTATACAGAAAGAACTAAAATTTGTTCTACTCTAAAACAAAAAGCAAAACTCATCTTCTAAGCAATAGCCAAGCTACAGTAATGTCATTCTGAACAGAGAAACCAATCACTCAGTCACTTAGATATAAAATGTGCTATGTAGGAAAATGAGAGTAATAGTATAAGAAAAAAATACTTGCTTATCTCAAAAACTACTGCAAAGAAGAAAATCATTCTGTGCTGTGATAATATGATTTAAGCCACAACACTCAGAAGAATTTAATAAATGGAAGTACCCCTCTTCCTCTAATGCTAGTGTCTAGTAATCTCTATTGTGTTCTCATGGCTGAGACCAAGCTGATTTAGAATACAGACAGCTTGACACATCTCTTTGAAAAACAGTCTGTTTTGTGGTGTTTCTTTGCTCATAGCCACTAGAATTTTATAAAATCACTCCCAAGGACCATGGTTTGCTTGCTCCCAAGTTAATGAATTCAAGGAGAAAGGCCCTAAACCAGAAATTGATTCTTAATCAGAATCTAAAACAATTTTTGAAATCTCAGGATAATTTTCACTACTCTTTTTTGTTATCATTTCTCCCTGAATTCTTTTTATTTACAGTGCATTCATGATTCATTGTTCTCCTGCACATCAACAGTTAGGACAAGCTTTTTCTTAGAGGCTTGAGAACTGATCTGAAAGGAGCGCTAGAGAAAGTCAAAGTGTCAAAGAAGTGTTTCATGCTTCAGTTATCCCAGTATTTCTAAATGAGTTGAGAGCAACTTCCAACTTTACACATGTGAATCAAATTCAGTTTTAACCTGTCTCTCTAAAGTATCTAGACCAAACTACAAAACATCTGCATTATACTCCTTAGCTTTTGTTAATATGAATTATTAATATGGAAGCTAGCTTTAACATCTTAAATAATAGCAATGAAGCTGAAACTACAGTATTCAATGTAAGTCAATCACTAGGCTATTTAATGAGATTTTTGGTACATTTTGATGCCTATACTATGTCAGAGGTACACGTACAAAAGTAATGCCCAGGTTAATGGAAACTTGTTGATTTTTTTTCAGTTCATTGGTTATACATAAAACTTTCCTATATATCCTTTACGTAGTTAAAAATATATGTTGGACTCTCTAAAGGTCAAAAGGAAGCAAATAAAAGATGGCAAACCAATACAAACAAGAGCAATGACTGAGAGAGAGAAGTCTAAGTCAAATGAGGGAAGAGATTTTTCCACCATTTTTAACAGACCAGAGGATGAAATGTAACCTGCTGTTCAAAAGGGATGGAAGCACAAAAAAACTTCCAAAAAGACTGAGTTTTCTCCAGCTGATGAAGATATAGCGCCATGACAATAACTAACAACAAAGACAATACGAAATGACAATTTTTTTAGAGACTGCACAAAAACAGCTTATGGAGAAATAACTCACTGGCTCATTTCCCTCTTTTTTTAAACAGAGGTAGTCCCTATTACTTACTAATAATATGTTTCTATTCGTCTTCTTTTAGCATAAAAGGAAAACCTTAAAACACCTAATACCTGGTGTTTGTCCATAGCTTGAACACTTGGAAGATTGACTGGAAGCTGTAATCAAGTGTCACCTTAAAGCTTTAAGATAGGAGAAAAATGAGAACACTCACTTTAAGCATGAAAGAACAAATAGAAAAATTCAGGAGAAGATCTTAAGAACCAAGCTTAGCTATTCTGCTCTAATGTGATGGCAAGGCAAGATGATATGTGAATAAATTAGTCATGGAGACCAGATCAGAAAACATGAAATGGAGAGAGACTGGACTTCAATATGTACTTGTTTTCTGGCTGGGAGAATGTATGAGGACCTCTGAGAACTAAACAAAACATGAACAAGGATGGTTGTGATATAAGGAAAAAATTACTGCTAGTATTACTTATACATCAAATTTTTGGCTTTTTTCCAGCTGACACCTTCTTGATTTTTCCGATACATTCAGAGTGTAAATAAGGAAGCAAAGAAGAGCACCAACAAATGGATAGATGAACAGACAGATGAAAGAAAATACCAATGTGCCATTGAACTGGCACTGAAATCAGTAGAGCTACATTGATTTATATGTGTTACAAATCTGGGTCCAGGTTATTACACAGAACAATCATAAGAACAAAGTAAGGGCCACTGGCATACTATAGCCACAGACATAATGCCAAGGTATGGGGGAAAAAAAAGAGAGAAAGGAGTGAGTTGTAGTTGCACTGAAAAAGTCTCAGAGGAGGCTTGGTATAGCTATAGTACACCTCATTTTTTCCAACTGCATAAGTTGTTGTTTGGTTTTTTTTCAAACTGACCATTCATATTGGGAAGGATGGGCAAACCAAAACAATCTACAATAAAAGACATTTCAAGATGCATTTCAAATTGGTTTAATTGGTAAGTACATTTTCTAAGTAAAAAAAAAAAAAAGTTTTTGAGAAGATCGTGAGAAAATAAGACATGCTGATAATCAACCTTTGTACCTTCACACAAAAATAGTTTTCAGAAGAAGCCAGAAACCTTGAAAAAGAAAAAAAACCCTAGTTTTCATAAATTTTTTGCTGTTTGGAGAATGACTTCTATGAAACTATTTAAAACACTTTCCTGAATCCGTTTTTTTCCAAAGATTTCACAAAAACAAAATTAGTCCCACAATAAAATCTACAATATTGCAGGACAATGGAGTAAACAGGAGACAGAAACAATCTTATTTTGTTTTGGCATGTGATTTAAATTTTTAATCCACAACACATTTTTTATGATAAAATATGATATATGATGAAAGAAAAGTAGAACTAGATGTGCAAAAGAGTTTAACAAAAATAATCAAAGCTATTCCAAGCTGTCATTTTTTACTGTTGTTACCTACAAGGAAAAAAAAACTCCAGCAATCCAAGCTGAAAATAAATCATGGGGATTCAAAGGAACAGAAAATCACCAATTTAAGCTGCCAAAAATAGTGCTGAGGGAAAAACAAATAAACAAACCAAGTGCAAATACAAAAGTCTGAAATTTTCCCCCATTAGAACTAGAGAGTAATAGAGATTTGATTACAAGTCCTCATGAGAACAAGGCAGTTAAAGTAAATACCTACATTAGACCTTAAAAGCTCTGACATGAGTTGATCTATAGCCTTTAGCGAGTCCTTCTCTCCACAGCTTTTCACATCAAATGATGTTCCTAACATGGTATGTCCATCCCATCTATTAACCTAATTAACCTAATCTTTTCCAGATAACTGGAAAAGAGCCAATTTAAAAGTTATCAATGCTCCTTTTATTTGTCCATTATGAGCAGCAACTTCTACTAAGGTGTTATATTATTTTTTCAGTGGTGTCTTAAGTGGCAATCACAGCAATCTTTACTGCATAAAGGCTATGCTTTCTCATAAAAAGCCTGTTGAATAATACAGGGAAAATAAGGACGTTAACACTCTTTACTGGCTGAGAATTCAATGAAAGTTTCAAGAGATCATCTGTATTTTATTTTTTAAGAATGTTTACAAAATCATGAATTTCAAGTGTTGCTGTCATTCAAAATTGAGAGATGTCACACTACTAGGATATTTGAGAAAGCAAGATTAGGTACTAAATCTAAACAAAGTAAACAGGTGAAGCTATTAGATCACAACAGACTAAGGTTACAAACAGACATTGCAAGCCTATCACTTCCCTTTCTATTTTTCTGGCTGCATCTGAAGTACGTTGCCACTCATGGTTCTCTTTGAGACATGAAAACTATAGATATGTTTGGGATTGGGACTGCTGCATGACAGTACCCGGTGCTGCTTCTGTACAGTAAAAAGAGAGGAGAAGAAACATCAGAAAGGTGGCATAAAAAAAAAAGAATAGGTCTGGGCAGAAAATAAAAAAAAAAAGAAGTGATTCTTTGAACCAAACAAATCTTCACAGAAACTGTCTGAAACATATTGGCAAGCTGCCAATGACTGAAAACACATTCTAAATATTATTAAGCTGTGACAAATATTAAATTATTTCAGTGTTGAAAAGCTGCACCTTATTTCTGTCCTTGATGTCCAGTAAGTGATATTTTTTGCTTCCAAGAACATCGCAAGCTCTTTATCTCCTAGCTTCATCAGCCTAACATCCAAACTTAGCTCTTCAGCCTTAAACATTAAGCAATCGAGTTTGATTTGGCTGAGACGACTGATCTTATGGTCTCTTCACTGTTTTCCCTTATTTCAGTTATTCTTGTAGCTACCCTATTGAGGGCATCAGACATGGACTACATGGTTTGTGATTGACCAGGAATAGAGAACATTCTGTTTGACTCTACTTAGTGTTTCAAAAGTTATTAAAAATCAATCTTAATGAATTGCAGATCTTTTTATAATCATAAAGGTCTTTAAATGGTTGTGGATAGAAATTATCTCCGTGTCCTATTTTTTTAATGTTTAAATATAACCACTGCTGTTGAACTTTCTGAAATATTGTTGAAACAGAAAGCATTTCATTATACCGCATTATGACTGTCATCTGGCTTCCTCCAAATAAAAATTTATTGAAAAATCCTACCCCTTCTTGACTGTATTATTCAACTCACTCAAAAAGTGAATCTACAGCAGTGTTAAGATTTTTTTTCAAACAACTTTTTTATCAAATTGGTTAACAGCTAACAACAAATTGAAAAAAAAGCTAACAGCAATTTTAACAACTTAATAGTTAAGTGCCCTCATAACTTGTCCCTCTGCATTGTTCAATCCTTTTATCACTGTTGTGCAGTTCTTATTCATTTTGATTATTTATTTAACTGCTGCTTTGACTTTTCCTCAAAATTTTCCTGTTTTGGGGGGATTGGGGATGGGGGGAGTGGAGCATTTAACCACTCTTTTTTGTGCCTCAGACTGCAGATGTTTGGTACCTACTAAGAAAATATTCTTTAAAAAGGTACCATTACTCCTCGCACTTTCAGATTCTATAGATTTGCCCATAATGATTTTCAGTTCTGCAGAATTAGAACTGTTTCAATAAACTCATACTCATAAAGAACCAATGGACAGAAAAGCATAGCGAATTTTTAGTACTGAACAGTGAAAATAATAAACAAGAAGATAGATTTGTAGACCTAAAAGAATCTTAATACCTTTTCTACCCCTTCAAAAATATTCTGAGCCAAACAGAAAACAAGGAAAAAAAGGAACAGATTACTAGGGGTGATCTCTTACTACTTTTAAATGCTATCATGCCTGGTAAGTGGCAAGATCTCTTTCCATTCAGCATTTGGTACACAGAAAAGAAGGGAGGAAGTGAGAAAAAAAATCCCTCTATATTCAAGGCTAGATAAAATTTTGTCTATTTTGACAAAAGCTAAGCCCTACACAAAACTTGAAATTGTGCTACCCTGAGATGCTGCTGATGTTAAGACATGATTTTGAAAATCCCCTTTATTCCAGATAAGCTAGATCTGGAATAAATGGATAGAGTGTTTTGTTTATTTGTTGTCTCCTGGGAGCAAAGGATGGTGGATTGCGCATATAAGAGAGGCTCCAGTTTTGATACAGATTTAGCAAAGCATTAAAGCATAGGCTTGTCCATTTTCTGTGTGGTTCTTGAGCGTACAGAGAGGAAATTTTTGAAAAGGATCCTATAGTTTTACCTTCTTCTTCTCAAATACATAAAAGAAAATCCTCTTGAAAAATAACTAGCAATGAGTATTTCCTCAGGGCAAGCACGTTAATATATTCCTGATCATTTTTATTCTTAATAAGACTGTACTCAGATTCAGTCATTCATATTTTTGGAGAATGTGTTTCTTTTCTGTGTTTTATCATGGTGTGTCAAAACTATTCTTACTTACTTAGAATGCTGTGATGTATTAGAAAATACAGAAAGATATCTTAATCCCTGAGACCCAGAGATTTTAAATGGACCGCTGTAGTTCAGTGAACACTGAAAGGCACCAAGATGTATCTTTCATTTCAAAAAGTATGAAAAGCATTTGGAACAATGAAGCTGCTAATTCATTATAGAAACCCTAGAAGATGACACAAAATAAACCAGAAGGATTCTATTCCATCTTGATGTGGCTATGATCTGCCTTCTACATTTACACTGTAATTTGAGGTACTCTGGGGATTTGGTTTGTCTGCAATTGGTCTGGAAAGCACAGAAATATACACATCTATGTGTCTATGCCTCTGTAAATATTTGGAGAAACATTACCCTTAGGAGGTCACAGTATGTGGCTTGCCATTCTGAAAAAAAATACAAGCTTTAAAGGCAAACAATCAGTTGAAGAAGATTCCATTAAACGTAGGAGAGAGATGAACCAAGGACAAGACCTGAATGCAAATAAATTCTCACTTTGGAAGGGTGAAGATGGTCTCTTTGGGGTGTTCACTGCTTCTTATCATTGCTTTATTGTGCAGAGGCTGACCCTAGCCTTCATCACTGGTATGAGGAGGAAGTGCAGGAAGGAGAAAGCAGAGAGACACCCAACAGAATAGACTGTGATCTGCAAGAAGGCAGAGAAATGCCAGGAAGTTGGTAACCAGCATTTCTGTCACAAATTAAAAAATAGTGTCCAAGGAGACACTCAGCAATGAAGCACCACAAAGACATGCCCCAGCAGTGGTTGTGAGCATGCAGGTGGTAAAAGCAGGATGGCTGCCATAACTACGCCTTCCCACTTCTGGGGCTAGAGGTAGAAAGTCATTCAAAATGAGACTGGTATTTTTAATGCAGTACTGTGTAGCACAGAATACGCATGTGCTAGATGAAGGGCTTGCAAACAACACCGTTCACTCAGAGCTGCCTTAATTATCATTGCTGGCATTGAATTCTGCATATTATTATTTCCCACAGTATTCAAGATTGTATAGAAATATTTAATTGAAGACAGAATCTAGAGACTAATTCAGTACCTTTGACGTGGAAAAAAACTTCCGAGTTCCTCACTTTAACTTCCTTGACCTTTGATTATTACCTTTGTAAGGACTCATGATTCCCCATATCTAATACATGTTTTTATCCCTGCTCCCTTCCTGAGGCTTTTAAAATCATTTGGATTTTTCCATTCACGCTGTGATCAAGAAAAAATAATGTTAAAATAGTGCTGCAGTATCACTGTAGCTGTATACACAACACAGTACCAAATTAATTCACAGCTTCTATAATGTTTGATCACCCAAGGGGAGAGATACACGAAGAAATCAGTACCATCTAAAAGCAATTTCTGAAGCAATTTCTTCTGCAGAGATTGTCATGTAAGAGACAATGAATTTGATAAACATCAACACATTATCATTGGACCATTCAGGATATAAGTATGAATAAAGCTTTGAATTAGAGATGGATCAGAAGAGAACACTAGAAATCTGTGTAGAGAAGAATATAAGAGATGGCTAGCAGAGATATTGGACAGGCACAAGTGTGCTACATTGTGCAACATCAAATATTTCTATGAAACCATTGGTGCAAGAAAACAAAAACAGTCCACCTCAAAATCACATCATGACAGTTTTGTTCCTCTGTGACAGAACTAATAGAAGAGAACATTTATTTAACCTAAATTATTTTGTTTTCTGAACAGCAAAATCAATGCATTAAAAATTCTGAACTGTCAAAAAGTGCTGTATTGTGTAAAGCAAAAAATGGCATCATTATTTGCATTATATTCTAGTAGTAAAAAAATAGATGCAAAGAATCTCTGCATCCATATGGTGCATTAATTTTCTAGATGGGGAAGTGTCATGCTTTTGGCTGGGATGGAGTTGACTTTCTTGCTGGCAGCTGGTGTGGTGCTATGTTTTTGATTTGGGATGGGAGTAGTGTTGATGGCACACTGATGTTTTTAGTTGTAGCTAAGCAGTCAAGGCCTTTTCTGCTCCTCATACTGCCCTGCCAGTGAATAGGCCAGGAGTGCACAAAATCTGGGAGGAGACACAGCCAGGACAGCTGACCCCAACTGACCAAAGGGATATTCCATATCATATGATGTCATGCTCAGTATATAAACCTGGGGGAAGAAGAAGAAGTCTTCCCAAGTAACCATTAGGCACGATGGAGCCCTGCTTTCCTGGAGATGGCTGAACACCTGCCTGCCGATGGGAAGTAGTGAATGAATTCCTTGTTTTGCTTTGCTTGTGTGTGCAGCTTTTGCTTTACTTATTAAACTGTCTTTATCTCAACCCACAAGGGGTTTTTTTCCCCTTCCTTTTCTCCTTCTTGTCCCTGCCAGAGAATGCTGGAGGGGAAGTGGGGAGGAGTGGTGTGGTGTGGGTGTGGGTGGTGAGAGAGCGGCTACATGGTCACAGTTGCCAGCTGGGGTTAAACCACAACGTGAAGTGAAGAACAAAAGGTTAGGTTTCAAAAAATACAAGAGGAAATTGAAGGATAATCTTTAATTTAATTGATAATGAATAGGAACAAGTTCCAACAGATATTCATGGGGAGTTTACACAGTCCAAAGGAGAAAAAAAGCCACCACAGAATCCCCACCTGAAAATGTAGGTGCCTTAAAAGCCACTGCTGCCTCTGTTTGCTTTAATTATGTAAGCAACTAAAGCTGTGTTACTGGATATATTGAAGACGATGTTACTTTGGCTGTTCTGAGCATATTAGGCACAAAACAGGCCTCCACTTATCTATGTCCCCCACAGGGCCCTATTTAGAAAATGTATTCAGAGCAAAATTAGTGTATAAAGACAACACTGATTTTGGCATTATGCATAAGGAAAGCAGCAGCAAAGGAAGAGAAACAAAGAACAGAGAATATAACTCTGTGGTCCACTGATGACAGCATCGCTTTTGTAAAAGGGAAAATTTGTTTGTTTCAGGGAGTGTTTACACATCTTGTACTTATCAGCCACTGGATAAAGTGCAATATAAGTAAGCAAGTACTGGAATGGAGGACTGGAATCTAGGACTTTTGCTGAATCTAGGATGCTTTTGCTGAAAAAAGCATCACTTGGTCACAAAATTTATTTTGGGACCATCAGTGTCATATTCTTAATAGAGCAGCAAAGTAAGACCACCTTTGCTTCAAGACTTGATTTTAGTAAGGTAATAGGTGCTACTGGAGAAGAAGAAAGATGAGGATTTTATACAGCAAAGAATACTTGTTTTCTAATTTTCTGGGACAAATGTGACAACAACTAAATTATTATATAATAAAGTGGGTATCAGCAATAATCATAATGACTGCCATCTTTTTCTTCTTCACCTACAAAGCCCTTGTCCTGGCGGTCTGCTTAAAGACATACCTAAGTGTTAGTGGGTTAAATTATATGTCTACACAGAGATTAGAAATACATTAAACATGATTGTTACTTTTTAAAACAGAGGTTAGAATCAAATCAAGTGAACAAATTAACAACTCAACAAGAAACTCAAGAGTCCATAGGGACTGAAATTCTGAATTTAAATGGGAATGGTACAATACTGACAATTCTTTACTCCCCACCTGAAAAGGACAGCAATTCTTACTGCAGGGAGATCAAAGAGACTGCAATAATAACAAAGAAACCTTAATTATCCTATTTAGACTGAGCAAATATTATAATAAACATAGCCAGAAGATCAGATTATTAGCTAATAGCAATACCTTTTTTTAGGGAGAATTTAGCTTAAAGAGATCAGATGAAACCCTCGATTTGGTCTTGAGTGACGTGCAACATCTGGCTCAACACTTTTAAGAAGTTCTATGAAAATGGCCATAATGGAGACTCAACATGACTTTCATAAAAGGAAGTCACCCTTACAGACCTACTAGAATTCTCTGAACAGGCCAACAGCTGCAGGAACAAGGATCATCCATTTCACACAGTCTACCTGGATTTCTAAAAAGCCTTTACAAGTTGCTCAACAAAGGTTTTGAAGGGAACAAAACAGCCCTCTGATAAAAGGAATGTCACTGCACAGATAAATGATTGATTATGAGGTAGGGAAACAAAGTTCAGGAGTGAAGGAGGGACACTGGGGAATTTTTACTTGTGTTTCTTCTGCTTAACAATTGGAAAACAGAGTGAGGAATGGAGTGACAAAATTTTCTACTAAAATGAAGTTTTTCAGAATAGAAAGAATGAGAACGGGAGTGAACAACTCAAGATGAGAGACTTAGGAATTGAATGACTAGACAATAAAACCTCAAGTAAAAGTCATCATATATGAATAAATTTCCATGTGGGAAAAAAAATTATTTACTTCATGCAGAAAAAGAAAACTCTGCGACCATCTTGGAGATGTGGTTTTATTATTATAATACTATGAGCTCTGTGAGAAATGTTCAGGACTGATCAAAAAAAACCCAAATCAAATGCTAGGAATTATTTCAAAAGGCAGAGGGAAAAAACATAATATAATTATGCCTTATAATAAATTCTTAGTTCACCTGCCTCTTGAATGCTTCATGCAGCTTGGTTCCCTCCCAAAAATTGTGCAATAGAACTAGGAGAAGTTCAGAGAAGTTCAGGGCGATAAGGATTATCAAAGGTATGGAATATTTTCTCATCAGGAATGGCTAAGTGGGCTGTACTTTTCAGCCTGGAAAAGAGATGGCAGAGGGCAGAGTGAGTAGCAATCATAAAGAGACAATAGATGCCAGACAATAATTGTGTTTCTCTCTATCATCTGGTTGTAGAATTTACTATATAAACACAGTAAGATCCAAATTGAAGAGAAATAAAAGGAGGTGATTCTTCAGGCATATATGGATTACCCATAGAACTTCTGGGCACAAGACTTTCAGAGTGTCAACAGTTTATCTGGGTTTAGGAACAGTCTGGATCAGTTAATGAATGCAGTGAGAGTTAATTTAAGAACCCCTAATTCAGAAATGTGGATGTGGATTTAACAACATATTTGTGTGCCCATATGAAGAATTTGTATATATAGGAATCATAGAATGGTTCGGGTTGGAAGGGACCTTAACGATCATCTAGTGCCAACCCCCCTGCCATGGGCAGGGACACCTCCCACTAGACCAGGCTGCTCAAAGTCCCACCCAGCCTGGCCTTGAGCACTTCCAGGGATGGGGCATCCACAGCTTCCCTGGGCAACCTGTTCCAGTGCCTCACCACCCTCACAGTAAAGAATTTCTTCCTAATATCCAATCTTCATCCGTTTTCAGTTTGAAACTGCTACCCCTCATCCTATTATTACACTCCCTGATAAAAGAGTCCCTCCTCATCTTTCTTGTAAGCCCCCTTTAGGTACTGGAAGGCTTCTATAAGGTCTCCCTGGAGCCTTCTCTTTTCCAGGCTTATATGTTGAGAAAAGGGTTGAGAAGAAGCGAGTGGAAGGGGGAAAACCTAGATATGTGTTTTGGAATGAGCTACAATTCCTTGCAAAGAACTCACATGCCTAGAAGCAGCAACATGTAAATAGCTCCTAAAAGGCTGAGAGCTAAGCCTACCTCTTTCATCCCTTGTTAACATTTCCTCAGGAAAGCATTTCCATTCTTCCTTTTGCTTCATCAATTTCAGAAGTTGCACACATGTACAATCCATCAGATGGCCCAGAAAACCTGTCAATCAGTATCATCCCACATACTATTCTAAATTTTGAACAAGAAACAGAACTTTACACCTCCATGTTCAACCTTCTTTAAAATTCTTGCTATTCTCATTTTACCAGACCAGAAAAGGAATTAACTGCCTTTATGAGAAATTCAGCTATTTTGCTCCTTAAAAAAAAAAAGAGGGTAAGCACAGGGGAATGGACAACATCCAGTTCTAAAGGATCAATGATGGGGTTGGCGGTTTATCATCTTTGGCCAAGGACTCTTCAACTTACTCTATACTGATTGCTCATTATTCTATACTGATTTCTGTACCAAACATTTACTCAGAAACAATTCTACCAAATTTTCACAAACTTATTTCAGCCATGACATAACTGCCAGCCTAAAATGTGTGTGCAGCTATGAACTGCACAGGCTTAGAATCATGCTTCAGTACAAGATAGTTCACCTTGTAAATTCCCACTTTTTTCTTTGCTTCTGGATTATTTTTATGTCTTTGTCAGACTTGGAAGATCCTAATACATAACCTGTAGCTGCACTATTGAAGGACTTAAAAAGAAACAAAAAAAAGGAAAAAAAAAAAAGATGAGAATTTATTTAACTTGTATCAGTGACTTGGAAAAGGAGCGTTCTCATATTGCGATCTACATTAACAAAATTTGTCCTTCCACTCAGGTCTTTCAAAAGGTGCTAGCACCTTGCACTTGAGATAAGTACTTAAATAAGTGAGCAAGTTTCCAAAATAATTACCATAAATAACACCTTGCCTACAGATTATTGAGCCGTTCAAAACAGGTTTAGAAGCAACATATTCTGAAGGATTGGGGACAAGCCAAATCTAATTATGTGGCTACTCTGCTTAAAAATCTGAGCTGTTAAGTCATTACAGGACTGTGTTGCACAAACTGGCCCTCATGCAGTCAGAAATCTCTTCACTGATTTCCTCTGCATGATTTAAACAGCACATTTTCTAAAAGAGAGTACTAGCCTTCTCCTGGACAAAGCCAGGATCGATTATACTTAAATCACTTCCAACAGGTTCTTCTTTAATTATACAAAAACCTTGGTGATAGAAATCTCACTACCTTTAAGAAGCTTTATACAATTATCTGTACAACAAACAAAAAACAATGGAAGATGTGACTCTTGCATGTTAATGCCCAGAAAAATCAACAAAACATTTGTCAATATATATTTTTAAACAGCAGCAATATTTTTTCAATTGGGAAATGAAAAATATTCTATTAAATGTCATTCACGTTTATAGCCAGGAAATGCACCTATATTACCATTTGAAAGATCTGAAGAATAATTAGCATAAACACAAAACCAATTAAACATTTCATTTGTAATTCAAGTCCCTTTGAAAAACAATATTTAACACATCATGTTCCCTCTATAAAGTATGGTTGAAGACCACCTTCAACAGCAAGACCTGCTGTAATCCCTAACTTCAAATGTTTCCACCTTTATTTAAAATCTTTCACACCTCTCTGAAATTCTCTTACTCTCCTATGACACAAACTCTTTCAAACCCTTTGCCAGACACTTATGCAACTTCTCAATGTTATGAACCTCAAACACATTTCATATTGGGAGGTTAGATAATGCCATTGCCATAATTCAAGGGAGGAAATTGTGATGAACAATGTTTCTCTAAATAATGTTTTTTCCTGTAAAACTACACGGAATTTTTCAGTCTTAATACAAAGATGACTTTTTCAGTTCTTAAAACATGTCATATCTAGTAAAAAATTTATTATGATAGTGAAATTACCCTACACAGCTCTACAAGAACAAGTCATGTCTTAGACTCCAACATCAGAATGCTTTGTAAACACCCATCAGGTTAAAAATAAATGTATGAATGTGCATGTGTGTGTATATGTGTTTTACTGTTTATCTACTCAGAACCTTTATTCTGCACTGAATTCATCACAGGGAGAAGACACTAAAGTAACATTTATTTTAAGGAAATTCAGCCAAGAATACATTTTTGCACAATACATACTGTGCTACAACGCTGTATGGTAAACATGACTATAATTCCAAGTGTTGAAAACATCTGCTGCACAGCAATGCACAACTCACCAAATGAGAAAAATGTAGATGGCTTACAATTTAGTATGCTAGCCAGTTGAAAGTAACTCTGAAAAAGCCTGGAGGACATTAACCTTATTCAGAAATCGTTACAGATTTCCATTGATAGTAATTATGAGGAATGTCTCTCAAATAAAGTTCTCGTCTCACTGTCTATGATGCTCAGTAGACAAGACAAATAATAGGTGCATGTTAATATGATATAGTTTTGTGTATAGGTACTACACAAAATTCTTTGGTTAACATTGAAGCATTACAAATAAGTGTGTAAATAAGAAAACTTATTCTAGCCTGGTGCTCTCATAACTTACTTTCTGTAGAAACAAGCAAAACTCTCTTTGGATTGCCATTGAAATCAACAGTTGACTAGATCTGCCATGTTTCAGGGATGAAAAAGTTACACCTTTGTGAACATAACAAGGATTATCACATTAAGGTATCTTCACTGTCCTGCAAAGTGAAACTTGAAAGAATCAGAAGTTAATGAAGAAAAAGATGAATACTGTATGTCTTGATGGGCACATGGGAATGGCAAAACTTGAAGCTATGTAACATTAGCCTAAGGACATTCTGTTTGATATTAGAATGTGCATTTTAAATAATATTTACTTCTTCCAAAATATCAACCAAGGGAAAAGAAAAGTTAGTTAACAGTTAGAGAAAAAGGGGAAATTCTAGACTTTAGTTAGTTTCCCCAAAGGCACAAAATTTTCTTTGAAGTTTAAACTTTATAAAATGCAGACACCGAATTTGTCAAGTCAGGTAAGTTTTTCTGCTTATTGATCACATATTTGTGCACCATATTTTTAATATGTAGGGTTTGGGGTTTTTTTCTGGTTTTCATCTGACAGTTAAAATCTGTTTGGTATAGGGAAGAAAAAAGAGAGACAGACATTTAGCAATCAAGGGTGAGGCAGACAATAAGTGTTTACTAAGGCTGAACTTTAAAAAAAATATATTTAAAAAAGCCAAATAAAACCTGTATAGGACCTGGAGCTTATAAGCAGACCAAGCACAGCTCACATGCTAGGGTTCATTTGTCCAGTGATGGGTCTGTGATGCTGCAGACTACTCAGACCTGCCAAAATTCATGACCTTAAGATCAAGTAAGGCAAATTCAAGAACTGCCCTGGTTTGCTTGGTAAGTCACCCAAGAATTTAGCTCCACTGAAACATTTAATCTCTTCTTCTTAAGGTATGATGTTTGTGCCTTGTGACTTTTGCTCATAATAAAATTTTGGTATGCAGTTGATATATAGTGTTAACCAACTCCATCCCAGATCATTTTGTGATGAAAAAGAAAAATTAAGTTAGTTTTCAAATACTGAGCTTCTATTAACTGAAAACATTTTATTAATCTAGTGCAGACACTGCCAGAAGGCATGGAGGGATGAAAGGAAACAACAGAAGAGAAACAAGTAAACTTAAAGTTTTACCTTTAATGGAAAACTTATTTATTTTTACAGATTGGTCCTATTTTGCATCAGATTTCCATAATAATCAAACCCAAATACTACTGAGAAACAAGCTAATCACGTTTGATTGCAGTAAAGTCAAAGAGAGTTAGTAGTCAAAACGATGCTAAATTAGAACTGTTATAAAGACATGAAGAAAGCTGTCCTTAAAAAAAATTTCCCATTAGCCTTCTGGGTTATCCAAGTTGCATAGTAAGGATCAAAGTACCAAAAAAACCCAGTTACCATATTAACATTTTTCTTCATTTTAATTTGGAAACTTCTGAAATAGAAGGTGAGTACTTTTTTTTCTTTTTTTCTTCTCCTCCCAGCTTGCTCAGTCTAAGGCTATGGCAGCAAACCTGCTATAAATTGTCTGCATGTAGCTGTGCTGTCCTGAAAGCAACACAGGGGAAGAATTGTGTCTCTGAAATTTCCTTTCCAATTTCCTTTTGCTCTGGGCAGGTAGTAAATTTGCTATTGACCTCTAGTGGCACAAATTATGATGTTAAGTTTAGCCGTGCTTGGCTTGTGATTTGGGTCAGGGAGGTGTTATATCTCAACTCCATTTTCTCTGCCTTCCCTGTTGACTTCAATGTGTTGATGGCATCCACTGTATTGTGCACCCTGTCCATGAGGTGTAAAGAATTCAGCCTCCCTTCCTGGGTTAACTTAAGGCATGCAAACTAAATGACAGCAAAAATGTTAAGAATTGTGTTGTAGCTGAAGAGACAGTGTACGCATTCACAACACTGATACACCAATGTCTGTTTTTACTGCTGTTGTCAGATCAATACACTTTAAGGCAGAAGACAAAAAGTACTAATTACAATGAAGAAATGAAAGCAATGAAAGTGCAGTAGGGCTCTTCAGCACTGTCTGTAATACTAGAAAACATTTCTTCTAGGACTAAGTGTAAATACATCATAACTCTGCCAGGGTTAGCAATGACAAACAATCGGAATGCACAAGAAAAATTGAAACACTGTTTTTTGACATGTAAATAAAATAGATTCCTGCAGGAATACCTGCAGATCCAGCAGTCCAAACTAATAATAATTATTTACTACATCAAAATGTACTATTTATGTAACTTTAATTTGCTAGATATATGTAATATTTTAAGAGAGCATTATTCATTTTGGGGAAGGAAGCTTAAAAATATCAATTCACCACAGGACTGAAGAATGATGAGTTATGGTTGAATATTTTGAAAACTGTTCATGAATATAACTCAGAATTTTAAATGACCATTCAAATTTACCAACTTATTTTAGTGACCTTTCCATTTTTTTTTGCTATATCAAACACTTGGAGATGACTGTGGTGTACTTTAAGAAATAAATCTATTTAAAATTTTCACTTGTTGAACTGAAGAATAGTAAAAATTATACTATATTATTTAGGTATCTTGAAAATGTAACAGATGCTACCTGTGACTTCCATAATGAGATCTATTGTGCTGATGGCCATGGTTTAATTGCATTTTCACCTTTTTTTTTTTTCTTTAACCAACTAGATTTTGCAAGCTGCCCACACAGTCAGTAAAAACGATTAGTCTTACCTATAAAATTATATGGAGGAAACCCCTGGGGACTGCTTTTCTGAGTAACCTCTCTTAGCTGGCTGCTGTGGGCATGCAGAGGAACTCCATAGTAAATATGTCAGATTCAGACTTCTCTATGTGTATGTCTTGTTCCCCCAGGTATTTTATAATCAAGCAGACCTTGTGGGAAAAAAGCCTATGGTAACAATTATTATCTTTTTGTGTAGGAGTAAACTCACATTTACATCAGCTTCAGAAGCTGCTCAACTTAATAAGGATTGACAACTATTAAAGTCTCTTATGATGACAGCATTCCTGGAGATTTGTTTAAAAATGTCAGTTGAAGAAAGTTTTATCTGAGTGTAAGCCATTCTTCAGAATAAATGTTTTTAACATTACAGTTTTCATAGCCAGAATCAGAATTAGTCCTAAAGGAGATAATGATAATTTTTACTATGGCCAAGAAAATAAAAGATTATTATATTTTTAAAAGATGTGCAACTAAAATACTTTTATAAACTTGTATATCCTACAAAATATTGTATAACATCACAAATCTTTCATAACAGCAGTATTGTTTATACTATAAAAAATTAATAAAATTAATAAAACCAAGCCCACTTCTACTGTTGACAATTACAGGAAAACTATGTATTCCAATAGTGCAGAATACACAATTATTAAGAAACTGAATATCCTTGGATTTTTGACTGTAAAAGCAGGTGCAATTATTAACAATAGGTTCATCTGAGTCAGATATTTGGTCTTGAGGCACACACAGACTCTTTGAAAACGTCCCATTCTGATACCTGATGTAGAGTCAGAAGCAATCTCTCTTGTAACAAATTCAGGAGCAATCTCTCTTGTAACAAATTCTCCCAGCTTTTTTATAACCGGTCATTGCATTTTGGGACAAGCTTTTGGCAAATGGTAGATATCAGCTCAGTAAGTTCTGTATTCTGAGTCAGCTAGCTGTCACTTCTTTGACTGGAAAAGCTGTCTGAAGCCAAGGAGCAAGCATCCTAAACTGCCAATGGTGTGGCAAGGCTGCCTCACTCATTCTTCAGTGCCAGCCTGCCAGACTAGTCCTCACCCCCACCCCGTTTCCTCCTGCACTTGCTTTCAGCGACAGAGATAGATGCAGTGTTGGTTCTCACACATTTACCAGCTGATCTATATGTTCTGTTAACACTTCATCTGGGTCACCAAAGGAGCGAGGATGCTAAGATAAAGGTCCAGCAACATATCAAGTACATTTTTCTTACTGTTACACTGTATTGTAGACTGTCAACTGCAAAAGTATTTGAACTTTTACAGTACTCTGCTTTCTCATCAGCTTCTACTATACATTTCTTTGACTCTTGCCAGCAATCAAAAACTGCTCCAGCTCTAGGCTAAACAGAAATGTCAACACCTTACTGCATTTTTTTCCATCTCGATATGATTTGCATGATAGGCTAAAAACTACTTTATTTCTCTTGTTGTTCCCTTGAGTCTGGTGTAATCTGTGAGTAATTGAAAAAGGTACACATTTCTTCCACTTTTATGTGTTGGTAACTTTATTTTATTATCTGCTGTTCTGGTTTCTACATCACTGACAACACATTTGTTTTTATTCTGTTTGGTTTCTTTATTCCATTTTTTTTTTCTCAGTGAAACAAAAAAAGACTTCTCTGTTACTACGGAACACAGATGAAAAAAAAAGTATATATGGTTCCTAGACTGAGAAAATGATAAAGCAGACCAAGAAAATTCTCCTTGACTTCACTGAAATTTGTAATAGCTGCCCAGTGGCAAGACAGTTTGTATTCTTACAGTCTGGAGATTCTTCCTGCATGATATATTAGCCTTTGAACAAGAGATCTAATGTTTTCTAGTCTACTGTGTTCATCTAAGAAAAACCATTCCACTAGACATAGCTCTTAGTGTCCATATTGACTTCTACTACTTGCTGACACATCCTTAAACCCTATGCTTCTTTGGAAAATATGTGAAAATCTGAAAAACAGGTATGGTTGGAGACTGTCCGTTGAATCGCAACTACCTTGTTTATCCAAGCTTCATGGAGTATTACTGAATAGTAGGGAAAAATGATCAAAGGGGATCATATGATATTAAATATTTCACCCTCTTTAAATACCCGTGGAAACATTACTGAAATATTCCAAGTAATTCTAAATTTAGGAAAATCAGGAAGGGCTCTTGAGATAGGCAAAAAAGTTTAGGCTGAGCAGTGGAGATGCAAAGTATTTCATCCTACAAGGAAATTACTTACTATCAAAGATTCCAACATTTACAACTTAAAACATTTCCACTTGCATTAGCGTAATGCCTTCTAGCAACCAAGCCCTAATACATTTGAAATATAATCAGCACTTAATGTGCTGTAGCAATTCTTAATGCTCATGAAAAGTGCCAAGCTGATAGTCTGATAAGGTGTTATTTTAAGGTTATACCCCAAAACAGTTATAAAACATTTGCCCAAACTATTCCCTCAGTACTTTTTCCTCCACATCCTCTATGTCTTTATTGCTAAAACAAGGGACAGAAGAGTCATGTTGCCATTTGAACATCAATCAATAGAGTCCATTGTTAAAAAACATAGCTTAAAAATCTAAAACCTCTCCGATTCTGTAGCCTAGGGAAAATTACGGAAAAAGAACCAACATAGCAGCAGTGCATCAAGCTAAAGATACCCATTTTCAAAAAAGTAATTCAAAATGTCTGAGCCTTCCTGACTCTCTCCTTTGGTCTTGGCTACTTTAGTCTGTCTCAACTACTACTTGATGCCTCGGTGATTCAGCAACAGAGTTGAGTTCCTTCTGCCTTTGCCTCATGTCTTTCCCTCCACCCCATCTGAAAATCCTTAGCTAATAAACTGCAAATTACTTTAAGATTTAAATAGAAAACATAGGAAAGTGGAAGACTGTAAGCAATAATTACAAGCTGATTTTACTTAAACCGGAAACAGACATATAAGTTTTAAAGTCAAGAGGTGGGTGCTGATGCACCACTCCAGGAAGAGGGTGCAGAACTTGAACCAAAACTCTCGGAAGGGGAAATTTTTCTGTAATTGTTCAATAGCTCTTGGTCCAAGGGGTGAACCAACTTACCTTTTAGAATTATTTTTTAGGAGTTTCCATCTATAGTAAAGTAGCATGACAGCTGCCATTGGCAAACTGTTAGGAGGGAGAATTACTAAATCGCCTACAGTGGCAAAATGCCAAGAGGAAATCATTATATACAATGTTGTGAAAGTGCTGCAAATGCACAAAAGATGACTTTAAACAGACAACATTTTACTAGGTTTTGATGATTTAAAACAAGTGAACTTGTTTTATGCCAAGTCAAAGCTGAGCAGTAGCTTATCTTACAGTAGACCACATGCAATATTACCACTGTATGACAAATCAGAAGTTAGAGACTTCTCTTGAAAAATGGAAACTGTATACATTAAAGGGATTCATCTGAGAACCTTAATCTTATGCTAAATTAAAATAATACATTTTTGGTGCTTACAGGGTTTCTCTTTTATATGAAAAATGATTTATCTGTGTCAGCTTGCATGAATGGATTGCCAAAATGAAACTCAGCATTTCCGGAGTTTTTCATCTAGATACCTTCAGCTATCTGAGATTATACAGACATTTATGGTTTGGGGGTTTTTTGTTTTGCTTTTTTTTTTTTTCCCCCAACAAGGAAAGGAAAAAAAGAGACTTGAAACCGGGCAGGTTTTTCTTTCCACCCTCCTCTTGACTGAAATTGTATATCAGATTGGCAATTCTCAGTATATTCATTAATACACCTACAGCCAAAAGAAGCAGCAAGGTTATTACCTCATCCAATGTGTCAAGAAGCAAAGCCATTACATTTTGTTTTCATATAAATGTTGTCCACATCGCAATAGTAAGAGTAATTCTATTTAATATTAAATGCCCATGTTCAATATGACTACCTTACTTCCTGTTTAGTAAATGAGCTTCCTGACAACTTTTATCTGCTGTAAAACATTCTTAGAGGTCCCTCACTTTAGTCAAGATGCTAAAGCTACTAAGGTAAATACAATCAAAGAAAGTGTGTTCATGTATTCATGTGTTCAAATAAATTTGTACATGCATCAGTAGGTATCTATGAAAAAGAGATACTACAGATTCAACAGTAGCATGGGATACATGGATACAGCTAAGAAAGAGGATGTGACTTTTAATAAACCTTTGTTTATACAAGAGAGTGCTATTTTTTTTCCAACTAGGATTTACATTTATTCCAAATTTCCATTGATTCTTTTAACGAGGAGGTCAAAAAAAAGCAAAACCCTCTAATGAACATTTCAAACTCACTGAACCTGAATTCCTTCCATAATATCATAGAAAATTAACTTCCCCTGTTTGAAGAGATATCTGATTGTACTTATTGTGAAGCCCTACGACTGTGTATGGAGCAAACAATTGAGAATGGTCAGTTCCTGATTGCAGCACAAGGAAAAAGTAATAGATTAGCTAATTAGAATAGTTTTGTTTCACTACAACTTTTCCCTTGGAAAAACAGCTATACTAGAAGGGCAGTGGAGCCGCAGACCCCAAATCATCTTGTTTTAACACTTTCTTTGTAAGCACTGAAAATATACTGGGTTTAGTAAACAATTTTTGCTTCCTACTACCTCTTTAGTAGATAGAAGCTTTGCTTCTCAAGTTGTTAGATACTACAGTGTTTAAACACAGAAGACAAGGAATCCCTAAACCTCAACACAAAGGCACAGACTCATAACTCTATTCTCTTGTTTCAATTACAAGGATAAATTGCCACTTTTCTTTGTCTTTTAGGATTTGAATTTTAAACATTCCTGCCTTCCCTTCTTCCCCGCACCTCAATTTTTAGTTAAAAAAAACAGTATCGTCAAAACATTAAAATTTTGGAGTCCTAAAAAAATATTGTCAATTCCTTTAGAATTATTGCATGATTATTCAAATCTGGAGAAGAAAGCACTCTTAGGAGAGATACGCTTTTTCCCTAAAATTCATTAATGTTAACTTAACTTGCCAGTACTTATTTGAACTCTAAATTATTCTGAGAGTTGGGAATAATGCAGCAAAACAGTAGCCAAATTGGGCTGCCATTACACAGTTACTGTCTTTTCCAAAATACCTGTTACACTTTTAGAAGAGAAAATGCAAAAGCAAAACCAAAAGAAACAGACTGGAGTGAAGAGAACAAAATACATCAAGTGTGAAAATTATCAGAAAGAGGAGATTAAAACCTTTCACAGAGGAATAGGATGACAGCTTTACAAACCAGGATATTGCAGTCTACAAGGGTACACAATATTCCTTGCATGTGGAACAAATCCTATTTTTGTCAGACAACACCTGGATGAAAATAAGATTAAGAATGACATTAATGGTCATTTAATATGTCTTGTTCAGGAAAAGACTGTTAGAATAAAACTCTGTGTTGCTAAGTAGGGGATAAGATGCATGCTTGTTAACTCTTTCTAGTTCAGATATTCTTATATTTTCATAGATATTCCAGTTAGCAAACATAAGAGGTATGATCTCATATGAAATTTCATGAACAATTTGCCTTTTAAATTAATCAAATATATAGACCTTGTGCGAATCGTAGATGTAGATGTTACCCATGAGTTTCCAAAGCATGAGGCGTAATAAAAATTTTTTTCACAAAACGGTAGAAGCATGCAACTTAAGTCTGACTGCCATTTCAGGGATTCATTGTTTTCTTCCAAATTGCAAAGACATTAGGATTCCCTGGAGTTCTTTAAAGCCAAGAGAATTATGAACAGTCATATTAGGCAGTAAATGGTGTAAAGGCCACAAGCAATAATGACTGAGTTATTAAGGCTGGAATAGTTGGCATTAATAGGAGTACGACATTGGAAGCCATTTCCAAGCAACCATTTCTGGCTAGATGCTAAACCTTCATTGAAATCTTTAGGAAAGAGCAAGCTGCTCAATGTGTAATTTATTTCTATTACCCTTCCAATAGATTTGACTTTTTCTCTGGGTTTTCAGTCACTAAATAGAAAAAGTTTAGAGAACAAACACACACAAAAAAACTAAGAAGCCTTGTGAGGCTTTCCCAAAACACACTAAAAATGCAACATAAATAAACTATAAAGGACGTCCGTCACCGAGGGGAGCTGCTCCAGTGCTGGCCCAACTGCAGCAAGTGGCAGATCTCAGCGCACAGGGTTTTTTCCTGAGGTAAGGGGACACCGGGGCAGTGGGGAGACCCGCCAGGAGCCAGCAGCTCTCATGGGAGGAGCTGATGAGGCCTAGGCTTTGTCAGAGCAACTGTGACCACTCACTGCCTATAAAAAACAGCCCGGGGAGCACGAGTGACCAGGATTGTGACCGACAGAGCAGACAAAAAAAGCACAGGGCATAAGCCAGGGCCTGGTGCGGCAGTTTGCATAGCAGTTTGCGCAGGAAGGGTGTGTGGGAAGGCCACCTCTTTGAAGGAGGAGCACTCCACTGGTCAAACACAGGGCACTGTTCTGTGACCATCTGCACAGGTCAAGGGCACTCATCCTACCTGACCCTCAAGGCAGAATGGTGGGCACTTGAGACCCACACTTGAGACCAAAGGCTGCAGCTTGGGCTTGGGGCTCTGCACTATCCACCCCAGCAGTGGTTGTCACCCAGACAGAGCTGCCAAAGAGACCTCAGACTGCAGGAGGTGCCTCGACCTTTCTCCTGGGGCAGGGGTAGGTGGCACACCTTTCTTAGGTGGTGGACCTCCTGCAACTCAGGCACCTGCAGTGAGGAGGCTGCATAACATCAGGGAGGCTGAGAAGGAGATAGGCAGATAGTTCCAAGCACATTCTGCAGTGGACCCACAACCCATGGCCAAACAGCCAAAAATTCCCACACTGGCACACACAGAAGGGATGGGGGCCATTTACACAGAAGAATAGAAGCTTGTCACAGCAAGGACCAGCAGGAGAAAGAGACTTCCCCTGAAGCCTGAGGTGCTCTTGCAGAACCACTTCACTGCTCTGCAGACTGAAGAGGAAAGACACACTGCAGCAGGAGAGGCACTGGAGCTGAGTAAGTCAACCCAATCTGTTCCCCGTATAACAACCATCACAACTAAAAAAAGGCGACAGGTGATAGTAGTAGGCAGCTCTCTTCTGAGAGGTATGGAGGCACCCATTTGATGACCTGATGCACTCTCTAGGGAGGTGTGCTGCTTACCAGGGGCTTGTATCAGGGATGTCACCAAGAGACTACTAAGCCTCATACAGTCCTCTGACTATTATCCACTGCTGTTGTTTCACACGGGCACCAGTGATACAACCAGGAGCAGCCTGAGGAATATCAAGAAGCATTATAGAGCCCTTGGAGGTGCAGTCACGGACTCTGGGTCACAGGTGTTCTTTTCATCAATCCTCCTGGTCAAAGGGAAATGGGTTGGTAGGGCCAGGCAAATCTGGCAAATCAACAAGTGGCTACAGAACTGGTGCCACAGCCAGGGGTTTGAATACTTAGACCATGGGACTCACTTTGAGAAACCTGGTTTATTGGGGCCTGATGGGGTCCACTTGTCAGAGGAGAGGAAGAGTAGTCAGAGGCTTGCCGAACTCACGAAGAAGGCTTTAAACTAGAGTAGCCAGGGGATGGGAACCTTAATCCATCCCACTCCTACCAGTATGATGCCAATGACAACAATAGATGCCCAGAGCCCAGAAAGGGTCGCAAGTCAACAGGAGAGCACCTGGAGTACAGCAAAAAGGAATTCCAATCACTCCAGCCAGTAAGTTAGCTTCATCGGGGGCCCAACTTAATGCCTCTATACAAATGCACATAGCATGGGGAATAAACAAGACAAGTTAGAGACGTGCACATGCCTGCAGCACTATGATCTCTGCATCACAGAGAGATGTGGTGGGATGGCTCCTGTGACTGGAGTGTTGGAATGGAAAGATACAGGCTTTTCAGGGAAGACAGGCAAGGGAGATGAGGAGGGGGTGTCACCCTCTATGTCAATGACCAGCTGGAGTGCATGCAGCTCCACCCGGGAATGGATGAGGAGACAACCAAGAGCTTATGGGTCAGGATTAAAAGAAGGGCTGGGACAGGTGATGTTACAGTGGGAGTCTGCTACAGACCAGGAAGACTGAGCAGATGAGGCCCTCTATAGACAGATAGGAGCAGCCTCATGTCCACAAGCTCTAGTCCTCATGGGGGACTTCAATCACCCCGATATCTGTTGGAGGGACAACACAGCAGGGCATAAGCAATCCAGGAGGTTCCTGGAATGCGTTGATGATAACGTCTTCCTCCAAGTGATAGAGGAGACAATGTGGAGAGATGTTATGCTGGACCTTGTTCTCAACAACATTGAGGGGCTGGTGGGGAATGTGAATCTCAAGGGCAGCCTTGGCTGCAGTGACCGTGAGATGGTGGAGTTCAAGATCCTTAGGGCAGTGAGGAGGGCGCCCAGCAAGCTCGCTACCCTGGATGCCAGGAGAGAAGATTGGCCTCTTCAGGGATCTGCTTGGTAGCGTATCATGGGATAAAGCCTTGGCGGGAAGAGGAGCCCAAGGAAGCTGGTTAATATTCAACAATCACCTCCTCCAAGAGCAGGAGCAATGCATCCCAAACAAGAGGAAGTTAGGCAAAAAACGCCAGGAGGCCTGCATGGATGAACAAGGAGCTCCTGGACAAACTCAAACTCAAAAAAGAAGCTTAAAGAGGATGGAAGCAAGGAAAGGTAGCCTGATAGGAATATAGAAAAATTGTCTGAGCAGCCAGGGATTCAGCTAGGAAGGCTAAAGCCCAGACAGAGTTAAATTTGGCCAGGGATGTCAAGGGCAACAAGAAAAGCTTCTACAGGTACATCGGTGATAAAAGGAAGACTAGGGAAAATGCAGGCTTCCTCTGGAAGGAAACAGGACACGTGGTAACCTGGGATATACAGAAGGCTGAGGTACTCAACAACTTTTACCTCAATCTTCACCAGTCACACACCAAATTCACAGAAAACAAGGGCAGGGACTGGGAGAATGAGGAACCACCCACTGCAGGAGAAATCCAGGTTAGACACCATCTGAGGAACCTGGAGTTACACAAGCCCATGAGACCTGATGAGATTCGTTTGCGGGTCCTGAGGGAACTGGTGGATGAAGTTGCTAAGCCACTATCCATCATATTTGAGAAGTTGTGACAGTCCGGTGAAGTTCTGTCTGTCTGGAAAAGGGGAACATAACCCCCATTTTTAAAAAGGGAAAAAAAGATGAGCGGGGGAACTACGGGCCAGTCAGCCTCACCTCTGTGCTCAGTAAGATCCTGTAGCAAATCCTCCTGGAAACTTTGCTAAGGCACATGGAAAAAAAGGAGGTGTTTGCAGACAGCCATCATGGCTCCACTAAGGGCAGATTGTGTCTGTCAAATTTGGTGACCTTCTACAACACAGTTATAGTGTTGGTGGATAAGGGAAGAGCAACTGACATCATCTACCTGCACTTCTGCAAAGCATTTGATGCTGTCTCAGACAACATCCTTGTCTTTCAACTGGAGAGACAAGGACTTGATGGATGGACCACTCGCTGGATAAGAAATTGGATGGATGGACGCACTTAAAGAGTTCAGGTCAATGGCTTGATGTCCAAGTGGCGACCAGTGACGAGTGGTGTTCCTCAGAGGTCGGTACCAGGACTGGTGCTGTTTAACATCTTTCTCAGTGACATGGACAGCAGGATTGAGTGCACCCTCAGTAAGTTTGCCAACAAAGCTGTGTGGTGTGGTTGAAAAGCTGGAGGGAAGGGCTGCCATCCAGAGGGACCTGGATAGGCTTGAGAGGTAGGCCCATGCAAACCTCATGAAGTGCAACCAGGCCAAGTGACGTCCTGCACATGGGTTGCGCCAATCCCAAGCACACATACAGCCTGGGCGGAGAATGGATTGAGAGCAGCCCTGCCAAGAAGGACTTGGGGTTGTGGGTGGATGAGAAGCTCAACATGAGTCAACAACGTGCACTCGCAGCCCAGAAAGCCAACCGTTTCCTGGTCTGCATCAAAAGACACATGGCCAGCAGGTTGAGGGAGGTGATTCTGCCCCTCTACTCCACACTGGTGAGATCCCACCTGGAGCCCTGTGTCCAGCTCTGGAGCCCCCAACGTGAGAAAGACATGGCCCTGTTAGAGTGAGTCCAGAGGAGGACCATGAAGATGATCAGAGGGCTGGAGCACCTATGCTATGAGAACAGGCTGAGAGAGTTGGGGTTGCTCAGCCTGGAGAAGAGAAGGCTACAGGGACAGCTTATAGTAAATTGATCTAGTGGATGGTGTCCTTGCTCATGGCAGGAGGATTGGAACTAGGTGATCTTCAAGGTCCCTTCCAACCCAAACCATTCTATGATTCTATGAATCTATGTTTCTGAAGACAAACAAAATAAAAAGAGTAAAGGGAGTAGTGACGGTTTCCACTAAAAAGTACTTATCCAAACGTTCTTTTATGAGCAGTTGTAACATTTTCCTGTTCATTTTAATGTTTGTTTAAAGGCATACAATATCTTTACAATTGTGTTTTGCCTGCAGTTGAAAACAGTAACATTTTTTATAATTATAACTTTTCCACAAGCTGCTATTGGTTCAGAAAGACTGTTTGATGCTTATAGCAAAACTACAAATACTTTGCATGCACTAACAGGCATTTTGCTCAATATTCAGATAATGGTAATAGCATCAAAACACACGCAGGATAACACAACCCAGGGTGCAGGAAGAGAGGTACCTGCAATAATGCTTTTGGACAAAACTAACAGCACTGTGAAAGGATGAATGGCGTTTTTTAGAGCAGCAAGATTTCCAAGGGATATGAATCCTTCCCCACCCAAACATGTCTGGCCACTGACAGAATTCAGGTGTTAGCACAGCAATGGCTGTTTTAAACAACAAGAGGAGTAGGCAGTGAGAAGACAGGGGATTGATCATCAGATAACCCTTGATTTTTTCCCCCTTACTGTGGCAGATTCAGTGTCACCACGCTAACCTTTTTCAATGTTCTGCATCTTAATTTCCATATCACTCTTCCTTATCTGTCATTATGATTTGCCTTGGAGATGTGTACAATGGCACATGACTGTTTCTATAGATAGTAAGGGTAGTATACTGGGTCACTGTTTAAAATTGAGTTTTGCATGGCTACTAAACATTCATTCATCCTACAGTGATACATGCAAATTCACACCAGCCTTCTATTTGACTGGTATAATTTCAGATACACACAAAGTTCCTTGAAAAAAATCTAATAAATACCTGAACACACTGAGCCAGAAATCTACATTAAGAAACATACGTTATTAACAGTATCTGTCACTTCTGTGCAAATCCAGATTACTGATTCTGAGGCAAATAGAATCAATCTTGAATCATGTTTTTGCTGAGACAGCTATTCAACATATTGAATAAAGTTGAAACTCTGCTGATTTCTAAGTCAGACAACAGTTGGCAGATACACCATTCTTAATGAGTTATTGTTTTCTAAATCTGTGGGTGATTTTGAGTATATTTATTTCATTACTGAGTGAAATACAGTCTCTATTTCACCATTTAGAGTAGCCATGACCTGGGAGTGCTGGGACAAGTTTGACACAGCAGTCTGGACACCCCAGGGGTCCCTGGCTGCCCTTAAGCACAGAGAAGGAGCTCCATAATGCATGTGTAGCCAAAGCAGGGGGCTGGTGCACCTGTAAAGCAGATGTTCATTAAGCAAGCTATAATTACTACTTGCTCATAGTAACAGGACTTGTGCTATAACTGCACAAGCAGAGTGCAGAAAAATATGTATGCAGTAAAATGTGCAATTTAAGAAGTATGGATTTAGAAGAAGCAAGAAAGATGTATGTCAAAAGCAGAAAAATAAATTAACCAGGCCTGAAATAGGTGAATCTTCTTCTTTTGCGTCTCAGGCCTGGCAACCTCAACCTCCATGATTAAGACCACTGAGGACTGACACCATCAGTCAGCACTGATAGCCAGCATCAGCCCACTGATGTTGTATACTCACCACTAATCAAAGACAAGCTAGTTAAAGACTAATTGTTTGTGTATGTAATGATTCATAGTCGTTAAAAACTAACCACTGCCTATGTATGCTCTTAATGAATGTCAGTCCAGAAAAGTGTTGTTTTAACTATATATACTTAAGTCCTAAAAGTACTCCATGCTTCTTTCACAGTGCTGTTATTTGCTCAAAGCAGCTATATTCATGTGTGTTTTGTTTCATGCTGAGATACCGGTTTATGATGTGCAGATGAACGTTTATGCAGAATGAGCTGAACTACAGAATTCTTCTAGTTGCCAGTTGTGCAGTTGTTAAATACGTCTGGCCAAGCAGACCTGGTTACAGTATTCTAAATTCAGTGAAAGAAAATGACTTGACATTTAGACGTTTTATATTGACATTAAATTTTAAATCAGACAAAATAGCCATGCTTTCAGGTGTTATAGAAGATTAAAAGAGAATCTTAACTCAAAGGAAAAAATGATGGACATATTCATTTGCTTCTTCTTTCTCCTCCACAGATGACTCCTTTCTAAATAGTCAAAGAATAAGACATTTTACTCCCTCTTTTATCAGCCTTATTTCTAAAACAAACCATTTAATATAATGGATGCTTTAATAGGATGTAGAATTGAGTTTTAGAATGTAATAACTCAAAAACATTAATAGGAGATCACTGAACCTGGTTGCTGAAGAATATTTGAATTACCAATTAATACAACATTAATTGCATTAATATAACTATTAATATCAAGTTATCACTTTGAATCCATTACATAGAACTTATGCTTCAGGAACAAATATTAAAAAATCAGTCTGGATAGAATGCAACTTATCACCAGCTGGTGACTGCAGAAAAACAAATTAAGGGGAGCAGGGAAAAACATAAGACGTTAAATACTTTCAAACAAATTTTGAAAAAAATAATGCACAAATACATAGAAAATAACATAACATAATGCATGAAGGCTTTACATATAACATGCTAGACTAATCTGTTACGTCTCTTGCATAAATTATTGCCTGAATAAAAGAAATACAGCAAATCTCAAACTGGATTTCAGTACTATTTGCATCTGACATAAAACTACATTTAAACCTAAATTATTACAATCGAAAATATAGAGATAAGCAGACAAATTAAAATGTGGATAAGGAGATGCACAAACAGGCAGCATGGAAATGGAGGGAGATAGACTGCAAGGAGATTACACAGGAAGATTCTCAGAGATCAAATCCATTACCTACTGTGGTCAAAACTTTTGGTAGTGATGTTGGCATAAACATTTTGATCATGCTGCTGACACAAAGCTGAAAGGCATCATCAGAGCATGACAGGATACAAAGAACTGGAGAGCCCTCATGTAAAAAATTAAACTGACATTTTTGATTAACAACAAAACTTCAGTTACAAACTCCTGAGTTCGAAATGACAGAGAAGTATTGAACATAGTAAATGGCCATAGGATGACTGTAGATTGTCAGTCTGCTGCAGTTGCAATGACAAGTACAATCCCAATATCAGGATAATTATTTTCAGCGGAGACCGAGAAGCATTAACATAACTGTTGAACGTCTCAGGTTTATTTGGAATACTGAGTACAATTCTGGGTATGCATGTTCATCAAAGGCAAATGATGGAGAATGTAAACCTTATCTTCAAAATGAAGACTAGATGAACAAGACTGGTTTAACCTGGAGAAACAAAGGGTGAAAGGAAATAATTGCTGCATAGAAATTCACTAGAAAAAGGTCTAAGCATAGAAAAGGTAAGATAACTTTGTGTGCGCAAAACCAAAATAGGAACTAGGACTGAATGAATTCACACTGTCCATAAGGAGTTTCAGGCTGGAAATGAGAACACTCCTACTCAGTAGAGCAATAAAATTCTGAAATGTGTACAGCAAGGCAGGAAAATGAGACACGCAGAAAGCTAAAGTGCACTTTGGAGCTTGCTGTTTAGGAAGTGGGCTATATGATGTATTGCCTGGGAACTAGAATCTGAAGATCCCTTCCACTTCATATGTTCTAAAAATTCCTATTCTGAACTGTCAGGAAGATAGACCGGAATAATAATTAAAAAATAAATAAAATCGTAAGCTTTCTTTTGTAGATAGCATACAAAGGCCTAAAGAGATTGAATAACTTAAGATTATATAGGAAGTAAACCTATTTTGATCACAGAAGACCATATTTTAAAGCTGAAAGCTTTGTAATTTTTTCAGAAAAATTACACACCTTGCTTGGGACAACTTTAAGATTTCTATTATTAATGTCTAATAAATTCAAGGGATGCCAAATCACTGTCATTCTTTAAAAGTCTGTAATTTTTTTGGTCTTGAATTTCTGACAGATATGTATAGATTTGTCTGCTGATGTGATACTTGAAAGAATAAATTAAAGGCAATTATGTTTACAATATCTTGATAATCACTGCACTCTACACTAAAAGCCTATCTCAAAAATCTACTGATTATACTCCAAAGTAAAAATACTTTCAAACAACATTTGGTGCAATTCTTTTAAATTCCATGTAAACAAAACTGCACTTAAATTGTTTATTAGCATTTCTCTAGAAATTTTTAATTAGTAGAGAACAGATGGTTCGTTTGAAATTCAAAATTGATTTCCAGCATTAATGGATAGATGAGTAGCTATACTTATTTTATCAAAGAAAATTGTATACAGTATTAACCATAAAGAACGTGTGTCATTTTGCTGACCTCTTTCACAAGTAGGTCAAAATAACCCACTTTCAGTTTGAGGCCAAATAGAAAAGAAGAGGAAAAAGAAAATCTGCTTGCCCAGACAGAGCCAGTAAGGAGCAAGTCAAAGTGACAGGGGGAGGCATGTCTGCAACAGAGGGATCTACCAAATGAATCAAGGGGTATTGAGGGCAGATTTAAAGAGTTATGTTGATCTTTTCCAATACAGTCCTGAATTGGGCAGTGACTGTCACAAATTTTCCATTGCTGCAGACTTTTAAAAAAAAGTCTGGACTTTTAGACTTTTCAAATATGCTCAACTTCAAACAGGAATTAATATATGCAGATTCTATATCATGCACTATATGGGAGGTAAAATCAGATCACTAATATTGTTCTTTCTGGCTCTATAAGATCCAAATCCCTTGCCTAGGCACAGAGAGCCATATTGAGCATGATATCTTTCTCAAAGACTCTTTCTTTTGCAGAGATGTTATGCCATCTCTTGGTTTTGTTTTTCTAGACTAACTGATTCTTAATCCCTGCCAGTTCTTCCTTTGCATTGAAAGCACTTTCACTGCCAAGATTTTCACCTTCTGCTAATTACTCTTGTGATTAGGTGACCATCAGCACAGGAGTGCTTTCAGTTCATGGTTTTCTTGGTTTTCTCAGCACTCTTCATGCACTCCAGCAAGCTGTATAGATCACACAGTAAAAGCACTGAAGAACCCACTCATACCAGAAACAGTGAATTTGCAGGAACTTTCACAGAATAGCTTCAACATTTCAATTTGTCAACACATTACATATCGTGGAATGGAACACTTGAGGAAAACTTTGGTGCTGAGGACACCAATATGCACCAGGAAATGTAGGTTTCAAATGGAAGCTGAGGAAGGTCAAATTTTCTTTCCCTTCTTGAAGTCCAAGTTTTCCTGCAAAGTCTTGGTATTAAGCAACAGAAAATATCCCTGTCATAGCTAACATCCACACATACATTTCTTTACATGAACTCATTAAGATGTAACTAGCTATGTGACTTTTTGGAAGACTGTAGACAAATATGCTTTATAGAATACGTCTGCTTTTGAGACACGTACATATGAAAAGAGTTTGAAAAACTGCTGCTACGTTATTACTAAGTTTGAGAGAGTATTCCTTGCTACAATAATCACAATCAATGTTCATAAGATCCCGATCCAACTAGAAAATAAAATCCATGTTGAAAGCTCATTAGCTTTAATAGACTTCAACTAAATTACTAATGTAAAATAAAATTTAATCTTAAGAAATGTTATCTTTGAAAGTGACCTAAGATCCCTGAGCGACTAATTTATTTTTGCTATGTTGTTGTAACTATAATTGAAAAAAAACCAAAATATTATCTTCAGCATAAATGCCTGATTACTTTTTTTTCTTTTAAATGGTTATTCACAAACAAGTTTTGTGAAAAGAAATATTTGACCAGACTGATCATTAAAGTCTGACTGTTTTAGTATTGTTCTCAGCTGTACTTCAACCATCAAGTTTTTGGATTGTTCCAAAACAAATGTCTACCTAAGGAATTAGGATTTGTTGCCACACTACCAGATGTAAGGAATCAGTGTTACAGTGTAACTGTGTTTGTTTAGTATTGTCCTCCAAACCAGCTGCTAGTCAAAAGGACACATCCCTAACTAAATACTGTTTTCTTCATTCCTCTTATCTTTAAATTTTTGCATTGTATATTGATAATAAATTTTAACTAGCTTTAGCTTCTGTTGCTGGTTCTTTTGTGCTCTTGCCTGGCAGAATGAGGAGCTCTTATGTGATTATTTTTTTCCCCTATGGAAGTACTGGCAGACTATCATCAAGTCACCTCCTTATCTTTTACTAAACACTCTAGCTTATCTTTTAAAGACTGAATTATAGGACAAATTTTCCAAAACATTAGTTGTTTTCATAGGCTTTCCCTAAAGAACTTGTCAGTTGTCAGTCCCAGGTACAAACACTACACAAGTACCAAATGCAAAGGGTTGGCTTTCCCTATGTTTCATACATTGACCTGGCTAGGATTGCTTCTCCTGCCAAAGTACACATTTGGCGGCTGAGGACTCCTCCACCAAAACTGTATCCCACATTCAGTGACAGAATTCCTGCTTTTGAGGAATGGAAAAGCAAAGAGTCTTTTTATAGACCAAAAAAAGCACAAGAGAACCAACTTAAATGGTAATTTTCCCCGCATACCTCAAAAACATGAGTCTGGTTTTGGTGGGTTTTTGTTGCATTGTTGTCCCCGCCCCCCCATAAAACTCAATATATGTCACCCTGTTTCTCTGGGATTCCAGCCTCACTGACGCCAGTCTGATTTTCTTGGTGTGTCTGCCTTTAGGGAAAGCCAAATCTGACAGTGTTATGAGAGAATGCCTTTTCTTTAATATAAAAAGTGTCCCCCTTTCTTCTCAGGTGGATGTTACCATTTAATCATTTCTCAAAAAGCTGGTTAATTTGAAAAGGTTCCGTTAATTTACCACTAGCCATAATCATCTTGCAAGAGAGACAGCAAGGCAACTGGTCCAATTGACATAATAAGGAAAAAACCCATTATTTTTCATTTTTAACCAGTGCAATATGGAACAGAAAAGCATTAAAGAATGGGATACGGATAGTGGGACCAGGTTGCCTTGAAAGAAGGAGTTGAATACAGCCACTGATGTTCATCAAACACCCAAACATGTTATTTTGATATTTCCTTTCTTGTTCCTTCTGTTCCTTACTTCTCCTTCATTCTCTCCTCCTAAAAAGACCTATATTTCTGAAGAAAAATCTTTTCTGTTCACTGAGCTTAGGCCCAAAGAGCTTTGTGCACATTATTTGTTAAGCAATCAAAGCGCATCATGAACATCGCCATGTTTTCAGGATGTCAAATATATGAAGCATTATTCCAAAAAGAAAACAGTTAAAAAAAATTCCCCCAATAGGGCTGCCAACGGAAGCTTTAACAGCCGGCATGGTCCTCTCCAGCGGCTGCAGGGAAACCCCTGCCCCAGTGGAGTCTCTGCCGGGGCCGCAGGGGCATCTCTGCGGGGGCGCCTGGAGCCCCTCCTCCCGCTCTCCCCTCGGGACTCGCAGGGCTGTTTCTCACCCGGTTTCCCTCAGCCCTGGCTGCCGGGCAGCGTTTGGCCCTTTCTGACACAGGCTTTCCCCGCGGCGCCCGCCCGTGGCTGAGGGGCTCAGCTGTGCCCTGCGCTGGGGCCGTTGGAGCCGGCTGGAACCGGCTGTGTCCGGCACGGGGCAGCCCCGGCCCGGCACCACGGGGGCCCGCACTGATGCCCGTCCTTGCTATCAAAACCTGGACAGCTGGACCCAAGACAGGGAAAAATGCTGACTTCCAAAGGATTAAATGGATACCTGAATGAAGTACTATTACGCCTGAAACTAACAAAAATATCAAATGCCTGTGATTTTGTTATATACAAAGTACTGTCATGTCTGCGTACACTTCTGTAAACTTAAAAGTTCTTCACTATCACAGAAAGCTATACACTCTCGTAGCAGTTTAATGTTTTAATTTAATTTTTTTAACTTTGAAAATCTTTCAGAACAAGTATTTCATTTACTTTCTTTGTTCTTTGTGTTTGTTCATTGGTTTTCCTTACTTTGTCTCAAACAATTTTTACACGGTTCTAGAACTGGAATTGGCAGAGCTTTTACAAGATATCTCAAGGGCATGCAACTCAAGAATTAGTATAAAACTCAGTTTGGAATTGAAATTGTAAAGAAATACTCTTGAAAAACAACCTGTTGTGTATGTGACAGCAAATCTCTTCTGACTCTTTCAAAGATAAAAATCTATTGGTCCTGAACTATAACAGCCCATCCATCTGAATACATTAATTTTGAGAAATTAACAGCTAGCTTGCCATAAAGAAGAGAAGGTCACTTTGATTTATGGGTTTGCGCCCTTCACCAAAATTGCTCCAAACAAGAGTGTTTGCTTCTCAAACAGGATATACATAGGAAGTATTCAGGAAGCATATAGGAAGCATTCCCCTGGATACCAGACACACTCCCACCTGCTTCCTGAGCCAAGGGAAGACTCCCTGATGTCTTCTCTCTTCCTTTCTTTTCACATCATTCCTGCTATCATGCAGCAGAGATTAATCTGTCTAGAGGAATCTGCCTAGAAGAGAGAAAAAACAAACAGGGAGAACATTAGAACTCGAAGCCAAACACTTTACTTTAACACTTCCTGATCTTTATTTTTAAAACAAATCACATGTTTTCTGAGCATTATTTTGGTGTTAAATAGGACTTTTTAATACAGATGAATGAGATAGTTTTCCACATCAGAGCATTGAACAGTTCGTATTTTAGTCTCCTTCACTCCTGCACAATAATCTTTAGACATTTAATATACACTTAACACCTACCGTTTTATCATTATAAACACCCACTCAGCTAATCAAGGAGTTCAAAAAATTCTCATTGCATAGGGAAATATGTTTAGCATATTACCATTATTTTAAAAAAGCTATAGAAAGAAAGCAAATACACCATACTTACTAAGGTAAACAAATTAAACTTCGTAATTTAATTGGAATTTGTGAAAGACTGGAACTTTAAAATAATTGTCTCAAAGCTTGCTTAAGCTTCTGCAAATCAAAGGCAGGCCTGCAGGCCAATAAGAATCTTGCATGTATCTATTCAGCACCTTCTGCAGACCATCCTCCTGCTTGCCAGTCACTACCCAAGATATTGCCATCAGCTGAAGACGGTGTGTTGCTCCCCCCAGCTGGAAAGGGTGTAGGCCTCTGGCTATCAGAGTGGCCAGACCCTGCCTAGCCTGCATTGTTAACTCCAAAATTGCTGAAGCCAAGCACTGCACAAACAGCAAAGGTGCAGGAAAAGCTTATACAGCAACCTTGTAAAATGACAATTAGCTGGGCAAAGGCCACCGTCACGCTGATTGGTCAAGCTACGGACCGACCTGGGCTACCTGGACTATAACTGGCATGGTGACCCACCACAATTTGGGAATTGGGACCAAGACCCCCACCACCATCAACCATGGATCAATGAGGCGCCGAACTTCTGGAGGACCACTGAGATGTTGTTGGGCCCGTGGTGGTGACTATACTCTTGCTACGCTCCGTAATACTGCTTCTCTTTTCTGCCTTTCCTCTACTTCTGCCTTTACTCTATTGCTTGTCTTAGTGACTTTTGCTGGGCAGTAACACTAAACCTGCAAACCTGCGGTGAGCGGCATCTGACCTCGTTTGGGTCTTAATTTCACACTTGGAATCATTGGGAACCTCTCCTGGGCAAACATCTTAACTGGTGTCATGGACAGGATTTTTTATTCCTTGATGTGAAAGTGTCGCTTTATACTACTTGCTTTTACTATTTGCTTTTGCATGTATTGGAGAGACGCTTGTGTGCGTACGTGTGTGCCTCTCGGCGACATAAGGGGCTGGGAATCTGTGTGAACGGATTACTAACATGCGGCCTCTCCGAGATAACTGCCCTCAGTTTTTTGTGAAAGTGTTGCACTTTTTGCCTGTTGTACTTTTAGTCTGTTTTACCCCTCAGGGACGGGGTGTGACTTTGTGTAGAATTGATACTTACTTAGGTGCTATCTCCCTGAGCTGATCTCCACCACCCCACCACCCCCCCCCATTGTTGAAAATGAGCAACGATTACACTGTCCCTGCAGGCAGGGATGCCCTGTATAACCTTTTAGAGAAACACGATGCATGTCCCTCTGTATCAGGTAATGACTGGTCACGAGAAAATTGGCATAATCTGCAGAGTGCTACCGACTGAATTAGCACCTTGCAAAAGGACACTAAGCTCTGGCCTGTAAGAGGGAAATCTATAATATGTGCCGTCTTAGGCGCCAGTCTGGTAGCGGCTGTAGAAGCCCGAGACCAGCAACATAGTGCCAAATTCCAAATTATAGAATCTTTACAAGCTCTTGTCCAATCCCTGCAAGGATAAGTGAAGGATTTAAAGAGACAATTAGCTCAGGAGAGAGCTCAGGCAGACTGTCTACAATCACAATCTGCCCTTAGAGAGCAGCTCCTCACGAGCGAGAGTCGTGACAGCTACCCCCCCTCCCCACCTGCCCCAGACAGAAACAATATACCCCTTTGACGAGCTAGAAGAAACAAGATTGAGATTAGACAAATTAGAAATACCTCCTTGCTCACTCCGATGTTTGATCAAAATGGAATATGCATATGACGATGATCAAGATGACTCCCCTCAAATTATACCAAGGAAGTGCCATACACTGCTACAGAACTAGATCAATTAAAAAAGGAGTTCAGTCATACCCCTAGGGAGTCAGAAACGGAATATGTGTGGAGGGTGTCGTTGTCGGGTGGGGATCAGATACTATTAAGTGAAAAAGAAGCTGAAGGGTATTGGGGGCCCGGAGTTTTTTTAACGACTGGTGATCGCCGGGCCCCTTGGCCCCTAACTCAGAGGGCAGCCTATTGGGCTGGAGGTCTCAGTCCCTTAGAATGGGGAGATCCTCTCGCTATCATGGGATCAGTTGATCAATTGGTAGAAAATGTGGAAAAAGCGGCATGCTTACAAATGATGCATGACTGGGAGCTTAAGCCCCGACAAGAATCCCCCATGATGATGCTGGTTAACCCTGAACGGATGACTCCCTTGATAAGGGGTCTCCCTGAATCTTTAAAACCTATTGGCATACAATTACAGGGTACAATTAAAGCAGTGCCCCAAAGCAAAAGGGTCACGACTGCACTGGAAGGGTTGGTAACCCCTAATCTCAAACCGCAAAATTTGAGTGTTTAAGATTATAGTCCTCACTTCATATTTATGGTGAGAGTGTTTTAAAATATAAATGACTGAAGATTTCACAGTCTTGTTCTGATGTGAATTTTGGACATCTCTTGTGATGTGTTCATTCTATATCACTGTAACAAAAGTGGCATAATTGTAAAAGAATCAAATATTTCTTGTCATGACAGTTGAACTTGTCAGTACCTAAATGTTTTAATGCAACTACTTTGTATAAATGGGCACAGAGCACACATAAGACATCAATTGCATAACAAATTGCACTGCAGTTAAGGAGAAAAACAGAAAAAAAAAAACAAAACAAAACAAAACCAACATCAGTTATGACAAAAACTGGTAAAAAAAAAAATGAAGTCTGCACATCTAAAAAATGAAAAATCTAATTTTTTCCACAGGATTTATCTTATGTTTTTATTTTATTTCCACTTCATGTTAGTATCCTTGCCTCATTCCTTTTACTTTTACTTTCAAGTACAGCACAACATTTAAGGAGAAACTACCATTTGTCATCACTAATCCACTTTCAGCCTTCCTTCTCAAAGGCACTTTTCTCCCTTCCTACTCTTAAAAAAAAAAATCAAGATTTGCAAAAAAGGCAGAATGAAGCACAGACTGTCCATTGTGATTTATTAAGTAGCAAAAAGGAAGGGAAAAATTATTTGTCTCAGTTGATTAAATAAATCTTAAATAAATCTTCAAATCTATATTTCAAATTTCTCAAAGACAGACTATAACATTAAAAACTGTTCTTCCACCACCAAAATAAACTACATGCACGAAAATGCTAGGTTGAAAGTTTTTGCCCACAACTATAATATTGTTTACACTGTTTGAATTACTGTATCAAACATGACTCTTCCATGATGTAGGTCAAAATGATACTGTATTTCATATAGCCAATTAAAATATAGGTTTAAAATGTGTCAGTTAGACTTCTCGTTTTCCTAAAATTTGATTGTATTTTTCCCTTCTTAGTTAATTTTGAAACTAAAGTCCCTGTAGCAAGTAACACAATATGCCTACTATAGTAAGTAATGTATTATCACCTTCGCCTAGAGTAACATAGAGTGGTTGAGGTTGGAAGGAACCTCTGGAGATCATCTAATCCAATCCTGCTACTGAGAGGATGATCATCTAGAGCAGGTTGCCTAGCACCATGTCCACTTGGGCTTTGAATATTTCCAAGGATGGAGATTTCAAAACCTCCTGAGCAAGCTGTGCTGGTGTTTGACCAGGGTTTGGGTGTTGGGTTTTTTTCCTTATGTTTAAATAGAATTTCCTGTATTTCAATTTGTGCCCATTGCCTCTTGTCCTGTCACTGGGCAGCACTGAGAAGACCATGTCTCTGTCTGTGTACACTTTATAAGATTCCCCCTGAGCCTTCTCTTCTTCAGACTAAACAGACGTATCTTTCACAACTTCTCATTGTACTTCAGTCTATTTATCACCTTCACGGTCCGTCACTGGACTCATTCCAGTAAGTCCATGTGTCTCTTTTACTGGAGGACCTAGATCTAAATCCAGCACTTTAGGTGTGGCCTCACCAGTGTGAGGAGAGAGGGTCACCTCCTTTGGTGTGCTGGCAATGCTCTCACAAACGTAGCCCAGGAGGAGGTTGACCTTCTTTGCTGCAGAAGCACATTGCTGGCTCATGTTCAGCTTCTTGTATGTGAGGATCACCATGTCCTTGGGTGTGACCGTCTCACGGTCACTGCAGCTGAGGCTGCCCCTGACCTTCCCATCTCTAATCAGTCTTTCCTTGTTTGTATGTATCAGAAGATTATCTCCTTAATCACCTGTGTCAGGAGGTTATCATTAGTGAACTCCAGAAATCTCATGGATTGCTTGGTGCTCTGCATGCTTGACCTTCCAACAGGTATCAGAGTTATTCATGTTCCCCATGGGCCCGTAAATGAGGTGTCTTCAAGTTGTCTAAAGAAGGCTTCATCTGTGTCTTAATCAAGTAGCCTGTAGAAGAACCCCGCTACAATATCACCCACATTAGTCTGCCCCCTAATCTTGTCTAAGCAGCCCTCTGCTGATTCATCACCTGCCCCTAGGCAGAGCTCCCTGCATTCTTGCTGCGCTCTCACATAAAGGGCAACTCCTCCTTGCCTTCCCAGCCTGCCCTTCCCAGTTACCATGCTTGCAGTACTCCAGTAGTGTGAGCTATCCTATCATGTCTTTGAGATCCCAGTAAGATCTCATCCCTGTAACTGCACACAGACTTCTAATTTCTCCTTTTTCTTCCACTATACTCATGTGTGAGTTTACAGGCACTTCAGAGAGGCACGCGATCATGCTGGTTTCCCAAAATTAGAGTTTCCTCCATAATACTGTCCTGTGGGCACTTCACTATATATATATGCATATGTTTAACATGGGCTTCCTTCAGTCTTACTTTAGTAATTATGAGGTGACAGTTGTCCATATCACCCAGTACACTTTTTTTTGCCAACCTAGTCTACCACTTTCTCAATTGACTGTGGGTTGTCATCTCCCTCCCCTGTCATTTCCAGTTTAAAGCTCTCCTCAGTTGTCCTGTTGACAAAGATGTTTTAGCTCCACATCATCAGGAAACACATCCTGTTTCCTTCAAGCAATCTTACATCCTCAAAAAAGTCCCCATGGTCATAAAAACTAAATTCCTGTTATTTACATCAGGCCTTGATATGCATGATCTGTCCACTCTGCCTCAAGCATTTCCCCTGTACCAACAGGACTGAAAGTACACCACCTGTGTCTCCATGCACTTGGCCATGATCCCAAAACTATGTAGGCACTCTTGGTATGCTCCAGATCTCCTGTGGCCACATCATTGGTATCCAGATGAAAAAGTAGCCAGGGTTAATAGTTAACTGGTCAGGATGACAAAGCTTCTCTGTTAGTGCTGTCACATCTGTTAGTCTCCCCTTTTTTTTTTTTTTTGGACTTAAAATTCTTTTTCAAAGAGTCCCCTCTTTGAAAATACTCCAAGTCATATACACATAGAATACATTATTTACATTGTTAAACACATACTTAACTGCAGGGCCTCAATAAAAACAGTGTTTATAACTGCTATTTTATATGTTGCAAAAGCTGAACAAGGTCTAAGCCACCAAAGAAAAGGAGAGGATGAAAATCATCTCAACTCTAAAAAAAATCACATGGGTTAAGAGTAGATCAGACTTGTCTGAGATAAACTTCTCTTTATAAAAACAGTGACATCTGACAGTATGCTAACTGCAAGGCATTCTTCCTGATAACTAAAAAGATGACCGATTTTAACAAGTCTATTGTGAGTGTTTTTCCTATATAGTAAACGTTCCTAATAGTTGACACAATTAGAAAATTTTCAGCATATGAGTTCTGACATGCAAAATAGTTCTCTTACATCTCTACATAGAATCTTTTTTTGCTCTCTTAAATCAATAACACTAAAGCAGCTATGTGATAGTGGAGAGACCAAAGGTATGTGTGGTTGATGAAGCCTAACTAGGTGCTTACACACTCAGAATAAAATATCAGAGGCCTTTAAAAGTTGCCTCTATTACTGGGCAGGCTCACACATTTTCTAGTTTCCAGGTGAGACTAATGATGTCTAATTACTAAAGAAACATGCTAGGCAATCTGAAAGAAGAGTAAAAACTCCCAATATAAATGCTGCTGTCTAAGAAGAGAAGACATACCAGAAAGAAAAAGTTTTCTGTGTTTGCTCTTATTGAGCTTTTCCTTATGCACAGGGGGGAATAGGAGATGAAGTGGTGGCAGGAGAGGTTATCTAAGAAATAAATAAAAAGAAAGGAAACAAACTGCTAAGACCAGGTGGTAATCACCTAGGGATCTAAAAAATGAAATTGCTAAACTATATACCTCTTCCTTGAAACAGCTTTCATAGTGAAGGAGTGGAAAATAGCCAAAAATATTCCAGAAACTATAGGTTTCTAAACTGACATTCACAGTGTAATGACAGTGTAAAAAAGGCATAAATAAAGTACAGAAGTCTGGTCAGCTGACTAAATATGATATACTAGGGAAGAGATCACGTGTTTTTTTTAAAAGGAAAATCATGTGTCACAGGATCAATTAATTTCTCTGAAAATTTCAGCAAGCCTATGAATAATGGAGATCAAAATAACTGAGGCAGCCTGAATTTATAAAATGTTTTAGTTGAAAGCTTTCACTCAGGGTTCTTTAGGAGATAATGTACCTATGACATAGGAAGAACTGGTCTTGCATGGATAAATAATTGTTGAAGAGACAGAAAGTGGGAGTAAGCTATCTGTTTTCACAATGGAGGTGGTCACCAGTGGGGTTATGTGGGGATTTGTGCTAGGATCAGTGCTGTTGAATAGGCTGGTAAACAGAGAAAGGAGAAGAATGAGATCACAATATTTGCAGATAATACAAAGTAGTTGAGAACATCAAAAATAAAAGACATCTGTGAAGAACTGCAGAGGACTTCTTCAGGATTCGGTAGAAGACTATACAACATCAATAAATGTGAAGGCAATGCTGAACTACCCCTTAAGACTCAGGGAGAAGACTTTAAAGTTACAACAGATAAAGAAACATCAATTCAGAGTCTAGCAGCAGTCTCAGAAGCAAATCAGTATTTAGGGATAATTAGGAAGGAACTTTGTAAGAGATAGAACATCATTACAGACTTAATTTCCTGGTGGACACCACCCTTAAACTGTGTGCAGTTCCAATCTTTTCTTCCTCATCTTCAAAAGGATGTAGCAGAGTGGGTAAAGCTTAGAGAAGAGTGAAAAATGGTGGCCAAACGTAGAACAGATTCTGTACAATCAACAATGAATTCATAGAGGCCTCTTTAGCGTTGAAAAAACAGGTGACTACGATTTAGTCACCATAGTTTAATTGCTTCTCACATCATTTACTCAACTGTATCCTAATGTCACTGCCAAATATTGAAATACAGCTTGTTGCTCTTGACATCCCTGGCCAGACTTAATTCTATCAGGGCTTTAGCTTTCCTTACCTGATATCCAAAGCCAATAATTCTCACTCTAATTTAAGGGGAAAAAAAACATGAAAGAAATCTGTTATACTCCATGCAACATAATAATAAAAATAATTAAAAAAAATTAAATTCAGCAACAAGGTTCATTCCAGTAACAACTATCCCAAAATTGCATCTGCCTTTCCCTCAGTTTAAAAAATCTTACTTAGGAGCAGTTGTTTGCAGTTTAAGAGAAAAATCAGAAACATGGGGAAAATGAAACCAGTCCCTCCCTTCATGTACACTATATCAGGAATCAATAGCAGAACTGCAGCAACTGAACCACTAGCAGAAATGTGTCTTAGATCTAGCTAAAGAAGATGTCCTTAATCTTTCTAAATACAACAGACATCAGCACAACAAAATAACAAATGGTCACTGTGGCTGTCACCAATAGAATCAGCCTGGTAATCCACACATCAAGCAGGATAGCAGTTAATGACATATAAAAAGGTAGTGTACTAAGTTATTTCCACATCCAGATAAGGCAAAGCCATCTTCTAAATAAGCATAACAAAAAAGTAGAAATTTCTCTGCAAACGTGGAATGTTTACGTTCATTGGACTCAAATGTAATGTGATTAAATAGCCACAAAATAAGCATAAAGAAAACATTACTAACATCAGAAAAATCACTTCGAATACTGAGAAGTGATATATACCATCAGGGCTATAATGAGCAGAATTACTTTCTATCACTTCAGTTTTAAAATTAGAGTCTATAACTATCTTCAAGCTATTTTATTTTTCTGAGACAAATATAATCAAAAAGCAGCCACTCAACACTAGAAAATATGGTCAAGGAATTAAAAGAAGACACATACAGATAATACACAAAATGCTACAGTAAGAAAAATGACATAGTAAACTGATTATAAGGTCAGTGTCATAAGCAATACATCTCCATTTGTCTTCAACCCACCTTTAAAAAGTCAACCCCCATCCTATCTTTCTGAGCATCTACAAAGTAACCTTTACACACCGTGAAATCTAATCAGTTTTTCATCGGTATGGCTATGGACTACTCCTCAGAAAAAATATCTTCTGCATCAAAGGAGAAACTGTCAAGTAGTGGAAATTGGAAATGACTCAATCAAATGCTGGAGATGTATTCAATTAAATGTCAATGCATGACGGCAAAGCCTCCCAGAAGACCTGCAAAAAATAGGATAATTTACAAGTAGCATTATATATATAAAAAGAGATTTGTGTAAAACACGATGGGTTTGGGTTTTTTTCCCATTTTTTTTTCTTAAAAGTTTCACATAGCTTGGGCTTTATTTTCAGCTGCTTCTAAGTAGTATCATGCCAAAAAAAAAAGTCATGAAAATTCATCACTCTCGGGTGCAAATTACTGCCTTAATGATCAGCTTGTCAAAGCTTCATGGCCTCACATGGCAATTTTGATTGTAGCAGAGAGATACCAGTGTTTACTGTAAACCAGCTGGCTTGAATACTACAAGTAGTTATACAACCTGGGTAATTTAAGCACAGACTCTCTGCACCATAGCTACAGTGCTGCTCATTTCTGAGCTGCCTTCTTCAAAGTTATGGGAGGTATGTCAAACACTGCACCCAACAGTTGTATGGAGAATTCCTTAATGACAGAAAGGACCTTGGCACATATATGCTCAATGTAGGTTCAGATTGGCATAAATTATTTAGCATTGGCAGGTGCATTCCCAAAGTTCTCTGCAGTATTCAGAGACCGAAACAAGGATGGCACCTTGCACTGAAACACTTAGACTGTGCAAGTAACCTACAGCCTCAATAGTCTGATCTCTTAATATTACTATGTTGAAGGTCATAATTGAAACAGTTTGATTAGGGTAATGTGCTAGTTTTTATTTATTCTGACACCCAACAATATTGCTTCTATTGGGCCATTCAGAATGCATGTACTGCATAAAAATTCATTACTACAGACTAAGTATAAGCATCGCATGACACTATCCTAAAAAGCGTCTGCTTTTTTCATTAAATAGTTTAGCTGAAAAATAGAATAAAATAAAAAAATGCATTGCTCTGCAGTAGATGATAGGTTTCCTGTTGGCCAATAATGAACTGTATTCAGTTACGGAACACAATAACTATTTCTTTTTCCTTCATGGAAATCAGAACAGCTAGGTGGAAAAGTACAGCATCAGTTATTAAATGATTTTGTATTCCTTGCACTGAAAAAATTCAGCCTGTTGCTTGGTCTCCAGTTATACATTCTGGCTTTTAGTAACACTGCAAGTTGTGAGCAAACCCTAAATAACACAAAGTGCATGAGCGGGTAGGGAAGACTGCAGGAGGCAATGGGAAATAATTAGCCAATAAGACAATGCAGGTCCCAAAAACCTACCAGAGATAGGAGTTAAATGGACTTCACCATTTAATAAAACCTTCTTACGATTAGTAGATTAGCTACTTGCCTGATTGGTCCTAGCATGTCAAATAAACACTCTTAGACAACTACCATGAAAGTAATACTTCACACTGTGGAGTATCTAATCCTCTAACTTCAACAATTTAAGCAAAAATTGATTAAAATCCTTCCCACATGGCAGTTTTTCCTCAAAACCAGATGTATGTCAGAGACATCTTGAAAAACAGTACGATTGTTACTGGGTTTATGGCAAAGATGTGCATGTATTCTGTTCATAGGCATTAAGCAAATTTAGCATGGAATTCTGAAGGAACTTGTTTCTGTATTGCCCTCATTAACTTCTTACTCTTGCATTTGTGACATTCCTTGACTGTTCAGAATCTTAAACAGTAATTCTTCTCCAACAATAATTTTGTCTTTAGTAATATATGAAAACAGCCGTTCCCACTAAAAAAAGGAAACTTTAACATCATTTCGAAACATTTATTGAAAGAGAGAGGCAGAAAGCAAGAAACAGTTACAAAGTGATCACATTCAATCTGTATTTAGCTGTCCATAAGAAATTTTTAAAGTTATGCAAAAGGTGTGTTGGGAAGCAGGATTTTATTTTATTTCAGCAGGAAAAAAATGACAGCTTGTACAGATGACAAAGTTGATGAGGAAGTTTAACAGCCACCCACCCAAAAATCCATAACCCCTCCCATCAAGTGACAGATTTTTCACACCTATACTCATAAGGATTATGTTCAAGGCATCTTAATCAGTTTCCACTAGTCAGCTGAGCCTTGATGGTTTAAATAAACATGTTTTATTTTGTGTGGGTGAAGACCATATAGACAATGAATACAGCTTGATTCGTGTGTGAGCCAAAGCAATGTAAATGAATGGTGTCGTGTAGCTATCACTCCATACTTGAAAGACTTATCAAATACTTTGAGATTAATGTGACTGTTTTTCTCAGTTCTAATATATATATATACACATATAATATATGTAGAACACAGACAATTTTATACTTTAACCCTCACATACACTTGAGTAGGCAAAACTTCAGGCACGACCTCAGTTTATTTCAACTTCCAGGATTTAGATTATCAAATACCACACAAATTGCAGTAGAGGCCACACAAGTAAAAATAATGTCACATTTCTATTCTACAAGGTGGAATAAAAACCCAGGCATATAACAGCTCTTCCTATGTATGTGTGCAAAATTCACGGTTTGTTCTTATTGTTCTTTGTGACTTAGACCCATCAGTTGCCACAGCATCCTTTTGCTAAATGGTATAAGTGACTGAAAACCTCAGCCAAGTCATACATTCCCACTTCTTTCTTCTATACATTTTACATCTCAGAAAACTGACAGCTATACCTTGAAGGCCTATACACACCCTTATAACCGTTAGGAAAAAAGAGAATTGGGTTGAATGATACCTGAAACTTAATGTGCTAAGAATATGAGACACTTCATCATATACTGGTTAATACTAGGAACATAACTTCACTGGATGATTGTCAACTTTCTTCAGTGATACAGGCAGTCCTTTATAAATTAACTGCTCGATGTACGTTCTTAACTAATTCATCTGTACTGGTAGATAAGATATGACTCCTTAAATGTCACTTCCCTTAAAATATTATAGCAAAAGATGAATAGGGCAAAGTGAATTTATGAGATGGTTTAGCATGAAGTATGTCTTTCCTATAAGACCAAGAAAAAAAAAAAACAACCTACTTCCATCTCAAAATAGATAAAGTACTCTCTTTGTCAATTTGATGTCAGTTTTGTCAACTGAATTTGAAAGACCTGCAGTTAAATGCAATGAAGGCTACAACCATCACTCTGAAGCAGATAACAGAGAAAGTTTGTTTCCTTGAAATGAACTTCAATGATAGCTGCTTTGAGGCCAAGTCTCAGTTTTGCGCCTTATCCTATATTCTACTGAAACAGAGAAAGACAGTTCATAATTACCATTTGCAACTCATTAAGGACATATTAATTTCTTAGCCTCTTAAAATAATATTTCAGCTACAATCACAGCAAGTTGTATCAGTCTGCCAGTTTTTTTCTTAACAAATAACAAGACTGTTGAGTGTCTGTGACCAGAAAAGTGCTTGTGATCTGAGGCAGAGGCCTGGTGTTTTGAAATACATAACTTGCTGACATGAACTGCTTTTTTAAGTAACTTGAACTGACAGTACTGGACAAAGAATTAAGCACTTTTGCTCCTGTGGGAAAAAAATAAGTCGTAAGAGAAGGGTAGAGAATGTTATGTGGCTAAAAGCCAGCAGTTATCATAAAGATTTCCAAATAGAAGAATTGAAATAGATTTCCAAAAGGAGCAAAACAATTCACATATTTTCACAGCTGGATCATTGAACTCCATCTACTAGTGTTGTCTAATGTTTTTCATTACAGGGTTTTATTTGCATTTGCTAATGACATTGCCAGGTTTCAGTTATTCTGTTCATAATGTCTAAGGTAATTCGGAAGAGGAGGATGGAAGGTGGGCCATAGGTCTGGGAAGAAAAGGGACACATTCATCTTTGTTAGCAGCCTGTCAGAATTCATGTTTCTTTTCAAGAACGAGGTTTAGGCAGGGGAAAAAGAGGGAAGACTGATAAATACTGAAAGACCTCCATTAGAAAAAAAATCTGTTCTCTGGTATAGGGACTGCAGGTTAGCCTTTGAAATGGAGTTTGCCTCATCTGAAATCAGCCTTGTGTATTAAAAATACGTATATTTCGAAACTGTAGAGACTTGCCTGAGTTGAGAAACTAAGAATTACTGAAAACTCTCTTTGCTGAGCATGTTCTACTTTTCCATCTCATAGCACAGATCAGGTGGCTTATGAACTAACCATGTAGCCCCATACACTCCAGTCCCTGGCAGCAGGGAGAAGCAAGCGTACTGGACTTCTGTGGCAGTGGCTGTTTGGGAGCTGTGGAGCTGAAACTGACACACAGGAGGCAGACTTGCCTTTAATGTCCATTAATCAGAACTCAGGTTGTTGTAGAGGAAATTGATTTAAATGACTATGGAGACAAAAGCTGAAATTAGTGAACTATTACAAACATGGATCAGAAGCCAGGACCAGCAAGGTGTCTGTCTGGGAGCCTATAGAGAAATGGGTCTGGAAGGGGGATAATTGGTGGCAGAAGAGAGAGGACAATGCATAAGATGGTGAGGAGAAGGAGACAGGGGGTGGAAGAGAAGTGACCTTTCGTAAAGAAATGTGATGGATATGAAAACAGGTAGGTGCAACTTCCTTGAAAGGTAGATAGATAGTCTATCTTCAAAAATCTCTAAAGAAAACCTGACCCAAAGCTTGGTTACATCATTAGAAAACCTGCCATTGACTTTGGTGGCACATGGAACAGACTTTGTAACTGCTATTTTCACAAGTGCTATACAATTCTTTTATTTCTGCTCCTGATACAAGCAGTCATCGAATGAAGAAGCAAGTTAAATTTTTAAAAACATGTATCATAGAATCATAGAATCCTTTGGTTTGGAAGAAATGTTAAAGACCATCTATTTACAACCCCCTTGACGTGGGCAGAAACACTTCCCACTAGACCAGGTTGCTCAAAGCCTCATCCAGCCTGGCATTGAACAGTTCCAGGGATGGGGCATCCACAGCTTCTCTGGGCAACCTCTTCCAGTGCCTCACAGTAAAGAATTTCTTCCTAATATCCAATCTAAATCTCCCCTCTTTCAGTTAAAAACCGTTACTCCTCATCCTATTACTACACTCCCTCATAAAGAGTCCCTCTCCACCTTTCCTGTAGGCTCCCTTTAGGTACTGGAAGGCCGCTATAAGGTCTCCCCAGAGCCTTCTCTTCTCCAGGCTGAACAACCCCAACTCTCTCAGCCTGTTCTCATAGCATAGGTGCTCCAGCCCTCTGATCATCTTCATGGTCCTCCTCTGGACTCACTCTAACAGGGCCATGTCTTTCTCACGTTGGGGGCTCCAGAGCTGGACACAGGGCTCCAGGTGGGATCTCACCAGTGTGGAGTAGAGGGGCAGAATCACCTCCCTCAACCTGCTGGCCATGTGTCTTTTGATGCAGACCAGGAAACGGTTGGCTTTCTGGGCTGCGAGTGCACGTTGTTGACTCATGTTGAGCTTCTCATCCACCCACAACCCCAAGTCCTTCTTGGCAGGGCTGCTCTCAATCCATTCTCCGCCCAGGCTGTATGTGTGCTTGGGATTGGCGCAACCCATGTGCAGGACGTTGCACTTGGCCTGGTTGCACTTCATGAGGTTTGCATGGGCCTACCTCTCAAGCCTATCCAGGTCCCTCTGGATGGCAGCCCTTCCCTCCAGCTTTTCAACCACACCACACAGCTTGGCAAACTTGCTGAGGGTGCACTCAATCCCAACATCAATGACACAACAAAGACGTTAAACATCACCAGTCCCAGTACTAACCCCTGAGGAACACCACTCGTCACTGGTCTCCACTTTGACATCGAGCCGTTGACCTGAACTCTTTAAGTGCGTCCATCCATCCAATTTCTTATCCAGCGAGTGGTCCATCCATTGAATCCATGTCTCTCCAATTGAAAGACAAGGATATTGTGCAGGACCTTGCTCAAGTCGAGGTAGATGATGTCAGTTGCTCTTCCCTTATCCACCAATGCTGTAACCCCATCGTAGAAGGCCACCAAATTTTTCAGACATGATTTGCCCTCAGTGAAGCCATGTTTGTTGTCACCAATCATGTCCTTATTTTTCATGTGCTTTAGTATAGTTTCCAGGAGCATCTGCTTCATGATCTTGACAGGACAGTAAAAACAGTAGTGAAAAGGAAGTTGGGAAGCTAACACTTTATAAAACCAATCTAAGTATTTCAAGATGTTCCAGCCTACCTTAATAAATATATATTGCAAATGTAACATTCAATTTTTTGACTCTCCATGCTGAAAAAAAATCATTAAAAGAACTATAATTAATTATTGTGCATGGAAATCAGTATCAAATCCAAGGTTTTTCAAAACGTGGAGTCAACTGAAGAATACTACTCTTCAGTTGCTTTTCTTATGTGACATTAAGACCACAACAAAAGCTATCAAGTCCTGCAGGTTTTAAAGCAAATATTCTATTTGATGGCTTATCCTTCCTTGGATTATCTTCATTTAAGGAGCCTAAGACTTTTGGATCATATAGCTTGCATTTTGTCAATTAAAGAGCCTCATTGCAAGTCAATAAAAGGAATGTTCAATCATGGCTTATGCAAAATAAATAAGTTGTAGCCCACTGGCGTACCTCATTGCCAGTGTATCAATCACTCTTATATGAACCTGTAGAAGGAGGGCATTCCATGAACACACAGAGAAAAGAAATGTGAAGAAGGGTGATTTAGAGTGCCTCTTCATTTTGCAAAGTCACCTAGATTTGACAGAGTTAAAAAGTATGGGATGTTGCTTAAATTTCGTGTTACAGCCTATTCAATATGATGCCTTTCAAACTCTGTCAATATAGGAAAATTTAATCGGGAAGTAAAAACTCAAGGAGGAAGAAATGAAGCAGAATTTAACCTCACCTGGATTTCTATAAGCTATATACTCTCAAAGGTCATATGAAGCTCTGAGAAGGAGAAAGGTATCAGCTGAAAAACTTTACTCTGGAAAGTTGTCATAGTCTTTTACCTTGGAGAAACCTGCTCCACTTTCCTTTTCAGGGATCAGGAGAAGGGAGGTGGTCTTTTTATGATGTAACCACAAGCATGACTGGAAATGCAAGCAATTTAAAAGCTGTCATAATCAATGAGAATTCCTCATTTGTCTTCAAAAAGTTTCACACCACACATCACTGTTGACACAAAATCACAATACGGTAGCATGCAATTCTGAGAATGCCATGGATGCTCTGACAACAAAATACCCAAGCACTGGCTTTGTTCATTGCCTTTGGCCAACCTTGGGTAAAATTGACTGTCTCCTTTTGACTCCCTGTTGGCTAGAAAGCAGTTTAGAGATCAGACTGCTTTATTTTTTGACTTGGATATGCCCTAAAGAAAAACCCAGGTACTTCACAGAGGGAAAGGTCTCATAAATGTGTCAAAGATTGACTGTCTGAATAAAGAGGAAAATGAACACAGAAGCCAATAAATATTGTTGCTATGCTGGAAACTAAAGCAGTTTAGACACTATCATAATGGCTATGTGTACAAACAATGTGCAACAAAACCCTTTTGACCTCAGGTAGTCACTTCATGCTATGAAAAAAATAATACCTAGCATCTCATTTCTAGATCCAGTTTGAACACATTCTAGTTACAGCTAGATTGATTTTGCCTCTGGAACTACACAGTTTTGCCAGTGTGGTGATCACAGTGAAGGCTCAGTCTATACCTTCCATAAAGACTAAGCCTCAAGGCACAGGAGTTCAGCAACAAATGGCTGAGCAGTAAGGGGAAAATGTAGAGCTCACGTCTTAAGCTGTGCAACCAGAGACTTCCTTAGCACCATTCTGCAGATATATTGGAGGATATAACTCATTTCAGTGCTGCTATCTAAGGAACAAATTGATAAAAGGGTAACCCCACCTGTTTTCATATTCAAGAGACAAGAAAAACTATTAACAATTCCACTTTCAAACTGAGATGGATGGTGTGAAATTATTTTGAAAGTGTACTTTTTAGTCAAGTATGAGATTGGTCATGAACTAGCATTTAACAACGACTGAGCTTTATTAGAAGTTTGGCATCTCTGTTTTTTCCAGCATTCGTGACTAATTCCGCATTGCACTATTGAACAATAGGGACTGCCAAAAGCTGAATTTAATGTATACAAACTCAGCAAATAAATAAATTTAAAGCTGGTATGCTATGACTGTGTAACAATAAGGATGAGGCAGGCTGTAAAGGTTTTATACACAGCCTTAGAATAAATGTGTTATTCACAAGTGAGCTGACAGGTCATTTCTAGTAAGTGGCAATAGACTTTACACTTCAGGACACCCTAAAGAATTTGACAGATACAGACCATTTTTCAGTGTTTTGTGCATTTTGGGGTTTTTTTTAAGTGTTACTGTGCAATTTTTCCTTTGCAATTATGCTAGAATAGTTTTACATAACACTCTTCTAAAAGCCAGGCTTAATAATATAAGACCAACTGTGTGAATGTTGAAAATTAATGAAGAAAAAGAATCTTAGAAGCTTCTAAAGCTAATTTACCAAGGTCATCACTCTATTTATTTTTGAGGGGGTGGTGTTTTGTTTTCCTGTTAATTTGACGGCTGTGGCTTTTATTTTGCTAAATTTTTTCAGAGCTATAATGTTTGTGATAAATTCACCAAACAGAAGAGAACTGCGCATAATGACAGTGCAAAGACATCCTAGCCACACTGTATATGCAACATAATCAAGGAATGCACCAAATCTACAGTGGATGTAGGTTATTGTTCTGTACATTCCTATCAACTCTGATGCATTTCAAGCATTCACTTAGTGCAAACACATAGGCTAATTAACACCTCCCCAGTAAATCTGATGTGTTCTCATCATATTGAAATTATTACATGTGTACAGTTTATTCTCATATCCAAAAGTCTTCCAGATACAGATTTTTCTTTACCATGAGAATGAGAATAGCTGTGAGAATACCACCTGAAAAGGTCTTAGGTCACAACGTTAAGAGTTTTACCCTATTACCTGCCAGAACAGAAAGGACTGTCATCCCATATTTCTATAGAATATAATACCAAAACCTCCCATAGAGCATTTGTATCTGTTACTGATACAGATAAGCCATTGGAAGACATGAATGTGCTAAACTGGAAGAAAGCAACAGGGCTTAGACTGGTTCCTGTGACATACCTAGAACATATCCAAAGCCTTTGCATCTCTTCACTCTCAACTAGTCAAGGGAAAAGCATATTTACGGATGCTATTTATTGACGTCCAAACCCACATCTTGAGCATTAGCCCTGAAAGAAATGTTGGTGTGGTGCTGGACTTTTGAACTAATAGGACTGTAGGTTTAGCCAAACACCTTAGCATAATTTTGTCTGGCATTGTACATTGTTTATCTTATGTTTCAGCTCAGGTGAAAAAAAAAAAGGCAAGAAGTATCTTTGCACTAAAAGGTAAATTTCTCTATGTGGTAACTGAAGGGGAAATACTTTTTTTTTAAATGCTACTGCTAAAGATAATCACTTAATGGTAAGAACTGAAGTGGTATTTCCAAAACCATATAACAAAACACATGTATAATACACTGTATAACAGATATATGCTTGTGTGTGTATATGGAATTCCAATGAGCAGAATATCCTCCACATAATTTATTCTACAATTTTTAAAAGTCTATTAGTTCATCACTGCTACAAAGAAGCAAAACAAATCCGTGATAACTGTAGTTAAGTATTTCAGGGAAGACTAGCCCAAGTGACTTAATTATACAGCTGAAGCATGAAGTGGATCTGCAGTGATACACAGAAAAAAGTACCAGCCACAAAGTCTGCCCTCTGTGAAAAAATCAGCATAATAAAGAGAAATGAATAATATTTTTCAACTTTAATTAAAATATTAATGGACTTCTTTAAGCATTACAATTGTTTAGAAGTGTTTTAAATGCCTGCATGAGTTATCTGTATTTCATGAACCTAGTAAAAATTATGGCTGTTATTTAAAAATTATTACACATTTTAAATGGTGCTTATTGTACTTTATTCGATTCTAGGAGAATCTAATTGATTCTTTGGCTTATTTTCTTATAGACTCTCTTCAAACGCCTGTATCTCTATTAAAGAGAGAAGTCTAAATGATATTTCCTGGTAATTGAACTAGCTGCATACTAAACACTTTTATCTCTGCCTTAATACATTTCTTTCCTTCCCAAAAGCTGTAAGAGATAAGCGTGCCTGAAGTTTATGTGTAGCTCAAATAACAAATAAGGTAGATAAATGGAATGAGCTGAATAAGTGTAAAGAAGTCTACTATGAAATTAAGATATAAATTGTAACTATGAAAACAGCCTTTGCAATTAAGAATAATTTAGAAAGTCATGGAAGATGTTTAATCAGTATGTAAATTAACTGATGATTTTTTTAGAGAGGTATTAGAAGTTAACTCTATAAAATCCTTTAAAACTTTCTTAGTGGCCTGAAGTGAAAACAAAGAAAGAAACAAAAAACCCACACAGGGTCAAAGCTCTTTGCAATTTTTCATCCATATAGGGATAAAACCCATGCCCTGCTTCACAACTTCTCCCATATGTGTCACCAAATCCACAATACAAATTAAACCAAAATGATCTTCTGATATTTATAGACTAGTATTAGTACCTGGATCTTCACACACTTTTCTCTGATACTAGCATTTTTCACTAAAGGGTGGTAAAGCATTTTTACAAAGGAAAATAATGCTAATATTACTTTCTAAAAATGTGGTGGGATGCAGAAAGTAAAATATTCCAGCTCAGCCAGCAGGTGAGAGGCACAGCTGAGAAAAGGTATTTTGTTTCTAGACTAGTCTACTGGTCTAGTTCATTATCCGAGGAGCAAAATTATATGAAATCCCACTTAAAGCAGTGTCTAGGTGAGCTCACTCCCAAGTGAGACCACAGACACCAGCTGGAGCAGGCCTGGACCTTACATGGTAACAACAAAAGAGTTACACTTATTAATTTTTTTTTTTTAACTACTTGCTTTTGACACACTGTCTTGCATTGGTTACTTACTAGGTGTCACATTGTTTCTTCAATGCAACTTGAGCGTAAGACACTCATACCAACAGCATGTCCCTGTGGAGAAATACACAAGTAACTTAAGTAACTGGCTGAGGTGCCAGAGCCATCGTAGCTTTGCAACCTTTAAGTCCATACTGTTAAATCTCTACCTAATAGTAGAGATCCTCGGTTCTTTGCTCACATTTTATTATGTACAGGCCGGTAAAATGCAGACTAATTTTTAGCCTGTTCTTTAAGGTTTTACTGTACTTTAGATATATTGAAAAGGGCTATGAGTTTTCTGTGGCACTAGAAAATTGTGTGAGGAAGACCAAAATGGAAAACCTATATTTCGATAATAGATAAAAATAATCTATTGTATACAAAGCAGTTGAATTATGCAGAGTTTTCATGCATACCTCAGATGTAGTAAAAGAGATACAGACCTCCTCCAAATGACACACCTGTTATATATTCCCACTAGTATTTCCATGCATCTATTAAATGTATCAGTAAAACTGCAGCCATGCTAAGAAGCTGAAGCTCAAACTGTAATTTTACAGCATTTCTGAAATTTTACGTTGACAAGGTCTAACATAAAAGCAGACCAAAAGCCAAAACTTGCAAATATATAGGGACAGGTTACAGCTAGAAAGCATATCTTAATAAAATCAAAGTTAAAAATGAGAGAACAGATACCCTGTAAGTATAATGTGTATTCTACCCATTTGTTCATCGTATTCATTATCAGTTTATTTAAAACCACAAACATTAACTCATGCTGTTGTAATGAACAAAACCTGCCTTGGTAGCTCATGCTATATTCTTTCTTTCAAGGCCAAGCTTCAGCTGTCACCCTCCGAAAAAAACACAGATAATGCTCTAACTAGACCTCAAAGATTTTGGAGCTTTAATCCATTGTTTTTTAATACTCATATATATTAAATTATATTTCTGTTCTACTGAACTTAAAAAAACTTCGGAAGGTTCAAAATCTGATCAAGCTAACCAAAATTTAAGTCATTTGTGTACTCTTTTTTTTCTTTTTTTTTAATTAAGATATGTATCCACCCAAAGCTGCTTAAGGAGCAATTATGGGACACAACGTACTTATTTGGCAAAGAACCATCCGTGGGTGTCCATAGGTCAGTTTTACCTAGCATTCAGCTGCTCCAGTTGTAGAAATGACCAATGGCATTAAAGTGTCTGAGGACTAAAAGTCTATAAGTAAGATGCAAAAGCCCACCAGCAAAATGCCTGAGTTTTGCAAAGAGCTGCTCCTTTTGATGGCTCAACCACCCTGTAAGAATAACTATATAGTCTACAAAGACCAGTGCAATAGTCAGAAGAAGAAAGCTTGCCCATTAAATGTTCTTATCTCTTTATACAGACAGCCAATAGAGGGAAGATGAACATGTTAAAAAGCATATTGATTTCCTACATACAACATCACCTTGAAATTTTTGGAAGAAAATAACCAAGCCAGGAAGTCTAGGGAAATACAATGCCAGAAAAGACTCCTATTATTCCAGATGGTAAGAGAGAGGTACCCTGGTTGCTCAAAACGATGTTAAGTCCTAGCAAATGAAAAGCATGTGAGGGAAACTGCAGGCATTTTTCAAAAATCTAATTTACCATCAGTCTAGATGGAAGAAAAATCTAGATTGGTTTCAAAGTAAACACTGTAGAGTTCCATATCTTATTATTTTCTTAGCCACTTCTCCATTGTTGTTAACAATTTGACTCTTATTTTAAGTATAACAACTTTTTAGAAAACTAAAAAGTGGTAAACAATATTTTTCAACATTACTAAAGACAATCAAGATATTATGGTCCGACTTTTTTGTAAACTTAAGAGTTAGCCACAAAGGGTAGCAAAGCCCAGAACTCCACAATATGAAAACAGAAATAAGACAAATTATAATAAACAAACAAAAAAAAAGTCCTCAACAGAAGCCAGATGAAACTAATCAGTCAGTTAACCAAAAGAAGATCTCTGAGTATGGAAACACTGATTAGCCAAGAAAAAGTAAAGACTTATAAAGTTCTGCTTTGTTTATGAAGAGTCAAAGGAGAAGGACTTTCTCTCTGCCGTTTTCCGCGGAGCTCTCCAAGATGAAGATGACACTAACCTTTCTTCTACTTTTCTGAAGTTCTTGCTGTTGTCAGTGATAAACACTGAACAATTCTTTTAAAGAATTTTGCAAATAGCAACGTAATAAAGTATTTCTCCACTGATTTAAAGGGATTTGATTAACTTGCTCCAAACCATTCAGACTCCCAGCTTCAGGGCCTCAGGTTGAGTTGCCCTAGCTTTTCTTTTAAGCACTGTATGTAAAGCTTCCACTACACTTTTGCTGCAGGTAGTGGTTTTTTAGAGGGTAAGATAATTTTAGAAGATGATGACTTACCACAGTAAGTAATTAAACAGCTAAAACTGAGACTATCAGAGCCTTAATGAGAGTGAGACAGACTGAATAGAAAAACTGGAAATCAAACTCTATCCTTTGATCACTGTGTCTTTGCAGGGTAGGTCTTTTATCCAGTCCTCTCCGCTTGCAGCCCACTCCCTCTGGTTACCACATATAATGTGTTGCCTGCTGCAAAATCATTTCCGTAACTCTCCCTGACACGTCCACATCAGTCTATTCATCCACCTGTCTGACCCTGCATTCCCAAAACCCTCTGAGCTGATCCTACTCAGTTTCTTTCAGGGAAAGGCACCTTCCCGGAAGATTTTGCCATGCCAAAACAAAAGTGACACTGACACTTTTTTTTCTGTTTTCCACCCGTCCACATCATTTAAGGGAGGCAACACTTCAAACAGCAAACCAGAGTTAAATGATGTTTCTCATACTCTCCCCGATCTGTTTTCAGCATGACTAGATCTAAACATCAGTAAGATCTTTGCAGGCTTCAAGCAAATGCTTGTGATCAGTTCCAGATTTCAACTCTGTTACTCAGACGTACAGAAAAGAGTGTTTTACTGCATAAAATTCTTGATGTAGCAATATATTTTAGGAACAACAGCACTGTCAATAAAGGTCATACTTTGCCAGGTGTCATTAGTGATATGCCAGGTGATATTTCTTATGCCATTCTGCAACTGAAAAGTTGGAAAGTCTGAAACTTCCACATAAAACAAAGCCAATGCTCATGAGGATTTTCTCAGACAGACATATTCCTACTCACTCCCATTCTCTCTTCTAGAGGTTTGCACGAATAGGCTTTCATTCTCACACACACTTTGAGCATCCACATTGAAAGCTGAACCTCAGCCAAGTTATATTTTTACACTAGTTGCCATTTGCTCGCCTAAAGTATTTCAGCCATTTACTTAGAAAATAAAAAAGCTAGCTCATCATAAACTATTTTACAGTGATGGTTCACAATTTGACAGCAATGTACAGATTGAACAGTACTTGCCTGCATTACCACTCAAACACTTTGCATGGATAATGTATTCAGACCAGATGTAAAAGCATGTTCTTCTCTCTCATACACATAGCTTCCTTTCCCTTTCTAATCATTACTTTTTATTCCAAATTAAAGCCCAGAAAACCACTATTTCTTCCAGAAATATTTCTTTTTTCTGAAAACATTACTGCATGAGCAAGTTTTGGCTATTAAGTAAACTAACACTGTCAGAAGTGACCTTGTTGAGCTTCTCTTATCAATGATCAAAAGCAGGACGAAAAGCCAGACATTTATGTCCCTCTTTATAAAGTTTTCTTGGAAACTGGGCAGTAAAACACGTAGCACAAATGTGAAATTTTTGTCTGGAGAACATGCCTTGGACTTCAGACTGAATAAAGAGAGATACGCTTTATGCCCATTGTATCTCTTATGCTCCAAAATACAGTAATAACATGCCAGACATTTTGACATCTGCTCTGTCTTCTGACAGCATGTGTGATTCCAAACATTCCTTTTTCAGGAAGATTTGAGTAACAATGTTTAGTAAATAGCCTGTCTTAACCACAACTCCTACATTGCACTTTCCAGGGTGATCAGTATGTTACTTTTTTGGCTGGGGAAGTTGTGCGTTAGTACTGGAAGTCTCTGCTTAGGAATAGAGCACTAACTTTCGTATAAGTGAAATTCATAATGAAGTTATGGTAGTGAGAACCGTTGTGAGCTGTGACATCATAGCCTCCGTGTGATGAAAGGTCTGATCCAAAATGTCAGTAACAGTAATTCAAAAACTTTTACTGTACCCTTCCATGTTTCCTGTAATTAAAGGGAATAGGAAAGCCACAATATTTTTTTTTTTTTCTGATTTGGGGTTATAGTAATTTCATTCTCTTTTTAGGAGTAAATAAAATAATACACAAAAAGTAAGTCACTATCAAAGAATGACAAAGAAAGTATCAGAAGCATTAGAGCTTTTTCTGGAGAAACTACTATGCATTCAGACAATTGCATTTTCACTCTGTTATAAAACATTTGATTTTTTTCATCCAAATATGAATTTAATTGGACTAACTGTTCAATTCTCTTGGAAACTTTATTGCAAGCATGCATATAAAAGTGCAGATCCCAATAGCTGCTCATGCCTGCCTCCAAGAAAGTGCATACTTTAAGATAATTAAATTTTACTATTTTGTAAATTCAGTTTTATCTCTCCAAATTTTTTTTTTCCTGAATTTTTTAATCTCTGAAAGTAATCAGAGTCTAAACATGTTATTTGAGAGCAAAAAATATGTTAGTGCCTGGTAGAGTAAACCATTGCCTTGAATAAGGGTCCTTTAACCATTATGTCTCACACATTTTTGCATTATGACAAGGAGGACTGCTACAGCTTCTGCATTGTTTCTCATCATATCACCAGAATCTGTGACAATACCTATGAATTCTAACAACGCAGATCTTGTGATTCAATGTATGTAAAGAAAACAGGACCACAGAGGGATTCTCATCACTATTGCCATATCACTGAATGGTCATTCATTCACTTGTAGCACAATCAGAAGAACAGTATTTTTTTCACCAGAAAAAGTAAAATGGAGTGGTGGAGTGCTATCCATCATTTATAGAAAGAGTATAAACCTTACACTTTTATTAGCAAATACTGAACCAAAAGAGTTGAGAAATACTGCATAGTAATTCAAAAAGGAAAAAAAAAAAGCTTGTCTCCACTAAGCAAACAACTTTGTTCTCGAGCAGTCTTTGTTAATAATCAGTAGAAGTCATTCTTGCTTCTTGTGCCCACTAATCAATGAACTTTCAGTCATTTCAGTTAAATTCAGACATTATGTTGTTCATACACTAAAATCCATTATCTTGAGAGAGATCATTTGTCTAAGAACTGAATGTATTTGTAAATCACTATTCTGTCACTCTTGGAGGTGTTCATGAAGGATTAGATTCACAGCAGCACAATGAGGAAGTCTGAGCATTTTCATATGCTAACCTAAAGTGAGAGAGGGAATGTCCATGTCAGTCTGCTACCGCTCTCACTCTAAAACTTCATTAAAACATTAAAATGGGACCAGCTTTAGTCAGTAATTTGTAGATCACACAATTGGAAGATGTTTCAAAGGTAGTAGACTTTCAATGGGTTAATCAACAAGGATATGAGTAGGAGAATATTCCAAATTATTTCTAAACATATTTCATGTAGTCTTTTGTATAGGGGGGACCTTCTGGCTGCTCCTATAGAAGGATTGTATACATGTTCAAAAAAAGAAAACTCACAAATGTTTACTGTGTTCCTTGACATTTTAACTCAAATGTGCAGCAACTGAATGTTTATGAGATGCAATTAGTCAACAGTGGATGTTCTCACGTTTATGGATGGATTAAACACTGTAAGGTCTAATTAGCCTATGCTTAAACAACATGAAATTATAAATAGCAATCACATTTCTTAATTTACCTATCCTACATTTTTCACTCTAATTTCAGAAAAAAAAAAGAACATTATTAAGTTGTAGATAGAAAGAGGATAAACACAGCAGAATGTTACATAGGGAACAGAAAATTTGAATACATTTGTCAAACACACCATGTAGACATATTTCAGCAAAAACATTGGTATGTCTCCAGCTTTTTAATACTTTTTCCTCTGTGTGGGAAACAAATGAGGTGGGGGAGAAAAGAGATATAGACCTTCATATTAAAGGCAACAGAAACACAAAGCAGTTTTCAAATCTTTTCTCCCTCTGTTTTCATATTTAATGGGTTAGAATTGTATAAAAGCTTAGAAACAAACATATTCAGCTACTCCACCTCTCCAGACTTATCAACTCACCACCAGCTGAAGAGGCTGAAGGGACAAGAATGTGAGAGGGACCCTAAATCCATGAGAAAGTATTTGATGAAGTGCGATTTCCCCCCCTGGCAGAGATGACTATACTGTAGTCACTGAGACATTCTCCCTTATTTAAAATTCTTTAACGCTACATGTTAAAAAAGAACCAATACAACATATTATAACAGTAAGAGCTAAAGGGAGAACACTGTTTGCTTCCTGTGCTTTACTCTCTCACTTTTCAATAACACCAAAATTCACAAGAAGGGAAATACACTGCTTTGAAAGCAACTGCAAAAGATATAAAAAGTATTTGTTTAGTGCCTTAATCTTAAGTTAAGTGGAAAAGGATAAGGGACTTTGACTAGTTTATCAGTCACAGTTTATCTCAGTGTCTAGATTTCCTTTGAAGAAAAATTCTACTGACACCTTCGTCCTCTCATCTGTCATTCCACTCATCTGATGTCTGTGGAAGTAATTACCAGTTGTAAAGCAATCAACTAATAAGATAATATTCAATGATATAAATTTCTGTTATCTTCAAATGTAGAGTGATGTGTGATTTCACAAATCTGCAGCTAGTCTCTGAGATTCTTTTGGTAGATATTCTGCTCCTCTGAAAGATGGGTAAACCACTACAGGCTTGATTTTTAAAAGTGCTGACACATGCTCTTCTCAGGAACTTAAAACGAGGAATCAGGGGAACAAAGCTGCAGCAGTCGAGGCAGGAGGAAATAACCTCATTAATAAAATAATAAACGAGTAAGAGAAGTAATAAGAAAAAGGGCCTATGAGTTCTTATGGTCTCTCTGCTATAGTCACTTTTGACAGTTAAATTAGCATGAAGAAAATGGAGGACACAGCTGAAATTTGGAAAGTTCCATTCACAACTGATTAGGTCTCAAGAAACAGTTTGCGTAAACCCTTTTACACATTAAAGTTCACAGATAAGGGAACCAGCTTGTATGGATGATGTCTTATTAAGATAACAAAGGCCCAATCAAGTGATGGATAATTCCATTTTGTATTTGGATAGTCCTACATTCCCTGCCATTAAATATTTACAAAGACGGTGATTTTTCTAGCTAAAAACAGGAGTTTTTAGTATAGCTATAGATAATATTATTAGAAGGATGTTTTTATATTCTAACATTAAAAAGCATAACACTGTATGGAAACAGAGATAAGGAATATGTTACAACTTAGAAGAAGTTAGCAACTGCAGCAACATTCCTTTGACTAACTTATGTAAATGAAGCACACATGAGATGTAGGTTAAAGGTAGTGTAAGAGACTTCTCACATCGCAGAGACTGTATTTACAATGGATTCATTAACAGTCCCTGTCCCATATCTTTTTTTCTGACTTCCCTTCCTCCACAAAGTTAGGATTAAAAATAGAGAATATATAATAGAGTAATATGGAGAACTCTGTCAGTATATAGTCTATCAAAAAAGCTAAATTCTCAGGACCTTTGAGGACAGGGTGTTCAAAGCCAACAGAAGTAGAAACTACATTCTTACATACCGGAAAATGCTTATCTTGGTACACAAAACACTCTATGTAACTAAATAAGCTGCAGCTGCCCACTGCCACTGGCCAAGGGACAAAGTAAAATAACACAATTGCTCCTTGTCATCTCTCAAAAAAATCGGTCTTATTATAACTGTTATCTATCAGCTTTGTTTCTTAACAATCATGGAACCATCTATAATTCAAACCCTAGATTCTTAGCTGTCTGATATTTCCTTTTTTGATTATTTTATTGCTTTAATGGTGTAATGAGCCTAAAAACCCCTGATTTTTTTCCTTCCCAACTGAAAGTTTAAACTTGCCTAACTTACAGGAAAATTGCAAAGCCAAGGCCAACTGTAGCCATCTGCTTTCTAAACAACATTTATTTGGATGATGGAAGTGAAAAATGCAACTCAGCAAATTCATGTAATTTCTTAGTATTAGAACGAAAACACATATCATCAACGGAATTATACTCTTATTCCAGCCTAATGGTTGTTGTTAGCACAGGATGCATAAGTGGCAGTCCTACTGTTCTCCGGGAATTATTCTTCCACCCTCCCCTCCTGAAAAAATCTCCAAAACAAAACCAAAACCACATTGTTACCGCCTCTAATGACCCTCTGCCACCATACTTGATATTTGACATACTTAATTCCCATGCAGACTTTCACATCCTATTCTGCAATAAAAAACAGTGTACAGGAATTGGGAACTGCTATTATAAAGTGGTTGTTTACTCTATTGCCATTGACTCCATGATGTGAAAACGACTAAAAATTACCTCCATTTTACTACCTTTGGCCATACCAAGGCAAAACACAAAGGTCTGTGCATAAATGGGATATTTCACATTCAGTTTCATGAAGCCTTTCCTAAACATCAAGCTGCCTTTTTCTGGATCACCTGCGGCAACTTTAAGGAGGGACACAGATACAAATATTTGAAGTATAATTATTCTTATTGGAGTGGAGGGGACAGTTAAGGGTCTGTGTATTGATATGTACCCTCTGGATACAAGGAAAGCAGGTGGCATTGTCCTGGCAAATACACATAAACTATCAGGAAATACCCTGGGGAAAAAGTGCTGCCCATGGATGAATAACTTGGCATCTGTTCACAAATTATTCACCATGGAGTAAGGCAATTTGCACAGAATATTTTAATATTCACTATTCTCAGCAAAGGATTTAGTTATGCTGGTCCACATTACATTCTCCAGAAGTGCACTCAGGGCAAGCTGGAGGATGTGCAAGAGTATTTTGTCACAAAAGAAATCATATTCTTTCATGCCCCAAGCGTTGATCGTGGGGGACATTACAACTAAAACCAGCTTCATTCCTTTAGGCTAGCTGAATGCATTCCTATAATAGGCAAATATTTAATTCAACCATTAGGTAGGTACGTGCAGTAGCAGAAAGTGGCAATGTGTAGTCCTAGCAAAATGCAGAAAATCTAGGCCAATATATCTACAAAATATTTGTTCTGCCCTCTGACTCAGAGTAAATGTATAGTTATCTCTGCAGTCAGAAAGTAAGAAAGTGGATACAGCAGGCCCTGGGGACTTCCAGTTCCTTATTGTAATTCTACTTTTGTTATAATTCTCCACTAGATACCAATAACCATTAACTACTATACAACAATTTTAAGAGAGCTGAGGTAATAAAAGCATTGTCATGATAAAGAATTCGAAAGTCAGGGAGGTATTTTCTGTAAATAAATGAAACAACAGATGTGACTACAATAGTGCCAGTAATATTTTGCAGCTACAAGGTTTATCCAAGTAGAAAATAAGAAAACCAGACATTCTCTGAGGTGAAAAGAATGACCTACTTTCTCTCTTTATGAAGTCTCTCAGTCATGTTGAATTATCTTTTTTTAACAGTATCGTGGATATTATTCTTACAGGAACCCATATCATTCTTTATTCAGAATAAAGGAATTGTTGGACAGTGACCTGAAAGGTTCACTTCCTCTAGAGGCTGCATTTTCCTTTCATAACTCACTCCACCGCTGTTCGGGCTAGGAACGGGAAATGTAGATTGCAGTCTGACCTTTGAGCCTCTGCGGGCAGAGCAGCATGCTGACAAGAGCAACAGCCTGGCTCTTCTCCATCAGTAAATGACTGCTCATCAGCACAGCTCCAACATGATGAGTTACTGTAGCATGCCATTTTATTGCAAAGGACTCTTTCACGGTTCAAATAACTGTTGTTTTTCTCTATTGAGCACTAGTATTCCTATTCCTTAGAAAACTGGGTTCAGCCGCTTATTCATCCATCGCCTGCTAATATAGACTGTGGTAAGTCCCTTTACTTCTCTGTCAGTCAGAACCTCTCTTGTAAAATGAGAATAATAGCTCTGATTTATTTCCATGGTTTTGAAGTAGTAACTATTGTGAGGAATGTTCAGATATTTTGAATGAAAGAACCTAAGTCAGCTGGGTATTCAGTGTGACTTTGTAATAAAAGTCTGACTAAATAGCAAAAGTCATCTAGAGTCTTGTTTTTGTAGGAAATTAATGATTTACAAGTTCTTCAACCTACAACCATTATCTTCAATATTTAAGAGATAATCTGTTATGGCTCGGGTATAAGCTAACATTGCGGAAAGAAACTTAACTTTCCCCTCAACTGCTAAGAAATGTTTAATTGGTTCAGTTTCAAAAGATTATTTATTTCTCATCTTACCTGACAAAAACTAAGATAAAGGGAGGGCAAGAAAGGAATGGCAGAGTGTCAAGAAACTAACGGCAAACCTGAAGAAATTACATAATTCAAATTTTCTTCTGTTGAATTGTCTCTTTTCTTGGACATACTTGTTAAGCTTACCAGTTTTGTAGAACACACACCAACATCCACTGACAGAATCTTGTTTGGAAATCCTCTCAATGAAAGCACAGATATTATCAGTAAGAATGTTACTTTATTTCATTTTAAAGCGCTCTACAAATGCTCAAATTACATTTAAGGTGTATTAAAATCAAGCACAGAACCTTGTTAATGTGGCTATATAGTCACTGGATAAGAGACAGCTCATGAAGGTCTCTCTGCACCTGTCTGCAGAAGCATCTCGGTATTCAACTTGGAAATAGCATTCAAAAATGACACTAATTCATAGCAGGAAGTTTCCTTCCATGTTGTTGAGACTGGAAGGACCAACAGACAGCAAGAGCATGGAGACTGTATACAGAAATCATGAGACCCAGGGTAGTGAAGACAAACTCTCTGCCTTTATCAGAGTTAAAGATTTATTTTCAAAGATTTCTATTCATTAATGACAAGAAATGCAATGAAGATGGAACAAGATTGTTTGAATAAAGATCTTGTGCAGGACAAGGGAGAGATTAAAAATATAGGAGAAAGCTCAACTGTTTATTATTCTTACTTTTGAAATCAATGCTTGCATGCAAGAAAGAAAATACTTAGCAGTCTTGAAGTTGTCATGAAGCTGGTTCAGTTACATGCTATTCTCAGATCCCATTATACTCTAGAACAGAATGATTTCCCAAACCTTTCCATTTGGTAATTTTATGGTTATAATTTTTTTTATCACAGAAAAGAGAGTGATTCATAGTGAGCATTTCAGCCATTGCTTTTTGTTGGAGATTGTTTGCTTCTTTGACAAATAAGTTAATAAAATTGGACTGAGGAATGAGCTGAACCCATTTGTGAGCCTATTTAAAAGTTATTGCTTATCCTTTTAGATGGCCTTCCCATGTATTATGAATAATGTCAAGCATTGTATACATGCCATGCACATCAATTTATTTGAGAGCCAGGGAGGCTTGAACTAAGGATGATGCAGGACCACAGAAACCAGAGACCCAGTACGTGACACAGCACGGGCCATAGAGTTCTGAGCATTACCCACTGCATTGCTTTGAAAGCTGGCACAGATGGGGAAATTTGCAATAGTTACTAGAAGGATTCATCCAATATCCTCCATCAACAAAACAAACAAAAAAGAATAAAACCACAAGTGTATATCTAGATTCCAGTCACCTCTGTCCTATTTTCTACAACTGAATAACCATTCCTTAAAGCAATATTAAGTTGTGCAGAAGATACTCTCCAGGTTATTCCTTCCATTTCAAGTCCAAATTTTAAAAGCACAAAAGTCACCAACACTGATAAGCTTCAGTTTAAGGCTGAATACAGTGAAGATGCAACAATCTGTAGCATCCTTGGCTGTAGTGAACATGAAGAGCCAGATGAAGATCCCCAAGGGAAAGAAAGAATAGAGTTGCAGAGACCAGACCTCAAGCATCAAGCAAGCAGCCTGCAGCTTGCTCAGGGAGCAGGCAGCTGGGATCATACAGGCCCAGCTCTGAAGGGCAAAGAAGGTGAGGGAACCTGGGAGGTGTTATGTGGAGCATCCTCCAAAAGTTCCAAAATAGCCAGTCCAGACTAATACTCAGCAAAATATATCCAATCTGATATTATAACTGGTCTGAACATACTGCTTTAAATTTATGACTGCTGTCTCTCTTTTTCCTGCACTAGAGAACTTAGATTTGTTTTTTTCAATAACTTTCCCTGAAACCATCTCTTCTCCAGGCCAAACAAGCCCTGGTCCCTCAGTCTCTCCTCAAAAGGCAAGTGCTCCAGCCCCTCACCAGCTTGCAGGTCCCTCCCTCAACTTAGTCCAGTTTATTAACATTTTTCTTCTTTTGAGGTGCCTGAAATGGGACACAGTAATCCAGAAGCAGTCTAAAAAATGCTAAAAATGGACACTAAAACTTTCCCCAATCTACTAGCTGCGCTTCTATTAATACAGCCCAGGTGTTAAGGCATTGTGTTTTTTTGATGTTTCAAGTGAATTATTTGCTCACACGGTATCAGTGAAATAATGCATTCCATCATTCAGAGAATGTTTATTATGATTGCTAGCAATAGCAGCCCCAGAGGACTCTATCAAAGGACTATTAGAATTCGAAATGATCTGAAACTGGAAACACAGTATACAAAAGTAAATTGAATTTATTTTTTTGGCTTTTTTGAGATGAAAATGAGATTTTTGTCACGTGCTAGAAGTAGTATCAATCACAGGGACAAAACCCATAGATTTTCCAGGGAAGCTGAGACCTGTGAATCAGCAAGGGATACTGTCTCCTAATTAAAAATAGCTCATATAGTAAGTCATAAACTGGATGCAGCCATATCCTCCTGAATTAAAGTTAAAAAAGCCACTTTAAGCACTGAGTAAACAACACAAGGATATCAAGGTCATAAGTGGAGGTATTACAAATGGAACTGAGGGAAAAGTTATTACACTTAAACAGGAATGGTCAAGTTTGCAAATATGGAGCAGGGAAGATAAAAAGAACACAGGCATTCCAGGGGGTCACCAACTGAACTTCAGCTAATGCTGAAAAAAGTAAATATCATATGGGATATATAACATGAGTGTGGATATCAGATGTTGGAAATTACTTTTCTTAGCACTGGTCAGAATCCAGCTGAAATACAGTCTCTAGGTTAGGGCAACACACTTGAAGAAAAATAAGAGCCAGTTGTGTCAAATATCAAGAGCAGTAGTAACAGACAAAAAAGGTCTAATTTCTGTCTGGCTGTTTGTTAGGAAAAAAAAACCATAATGGTGAAACTCGAATTCTGTGGAATAATTTGGCTGGAAATGTTCTGGAATTTCTGCTGTTGGTGAGATGGCCCCAAGAAACATCCGTTGGAAACAATGATGAAGTGAAAATGATGAAGTGAAAAAAACAAAACACAATAAAACAAAACAAAAAACAGACGAGCTTTTGAACACATATGAATTCCTTTCATTCCTCTTCTTCTTATGAGAGGAATAAAAGATATACTAGTTCATTTCTCCGACAGGAGGATTAACTCAATGTCCTTCTGCAGTCCTTTTGACCCTTATGATTGTGGGTTTGTGTCTGAATTGTGCAGGAAGCTGCTTCATCATCCAGACTGGCAAACCTGCTAGAGCATAATTTGACACCTTCACTACTTGTGCATCCTGATTTTCCTCAGCATACCAGAGCACACAGGAAGGAAGAAGAGCAGCCTTGGAGGTGGTGGTGTGCACCCAGATCTTCTCATGGAAGCATCAACAAGAAAAGGCACCATGCACAACCAGGCCCTGGAACTCTGCTGAGCTCCTACAATTTGGGCACGTTTACTACCTTCATCAATCTAAAGCTGTGACTCTATAATTTTAGCTGTATAAATTACAGTTGTCCTATCCCCACTAACCATAATCTCTACCTGTGTTTTTAGGCTTCTCTCCCACATTTGGTCATTGTGAACTACCTTCAGGTCAGTGCTGGAGGAGAATTCTCTCCATTCTTCACTAACATCATACATAGAAAACTACAATTCAGAAAGTAACACTTTAAGACCTTTCTGTGAAGTGGAAGTCCTCTATCTGGATTGCCTGGATGAAATACCAGCCATATTCTTAAGAGAAAAAGGAAAAAAAATAGTAAAAAGTATATTCTCCAGGATATTTCACTTGATCACCTTACAGAGCTGTATGAGGCTTCTTTTTGTGTAGTCCAAGAGAAAAAAATTGACTACATCTTTAGAAATCTGACCCCCCTGCAGACAGTTCCCTAGTTAGCCTGACTGCTGCCCCAAGCCTGACTACTGTCCAAGTCTCCCTGTTAGCAGTTGCCCTACTTCCTAGGTAAGTCTTTTGTAATTTGATTTAGTATCATATGGGTGTGATGATATCTTAATAGTTTCACAACTGAATGTTTGAATTGATGTGAAAGTGCAAGTTTCATTGGTACAGGGTAATTCTGTCTCTTCTTGCCTCTCAGAAAACTCTCCACCTTCCTGTCTGTAAGCCCAGCATTTCAAAAATCACTTCAGTCTCCACTTTCTTAAACTCTCCTCAGCAGTGAAGTTAGTGGACTGACAAGTGTATGGTCATTGGTTTTGGTTACCATGGCCATATTCTTATGTTAATGAAAGCTGTTATCTTAACCCATCAAAGATAGCATGGATTTGCCTTTTTTCAGTTCCTCCTGTTATTTTCCCTTGACATGAAAAATAGTTATTGGCAGACTCCAGACCCTCTTTCACAGTTGTTTCCATCTGCTGACCAACCACATAATTCTGATTGCAAAATCTACTCATAGTTTATAAAGAAGTTATACCCTAATGTCCGAAGTTGTACATCTTCTGTGTAGAAATCATAAGATACGTTCCCACAAAGAATTTTCAGTGGTGTCATACAGAGAATATGAAAATAAACTAATGTGATAGAAGCAGCTTTCAACCAACATGGAGAATCTCATTTACTATACATGTGTGCAAAATTAGCACTTAAGCACTAGCCTGATTTTTTTATTACAGGCACTATCTTCTGTATTTTTTCAGGATATTCTGAGGTCCAATTTGAGCTTCTAAAGCCTTTTCTACTTTCAGGTTTTGACCATTGCTGAATTTATATCCACAGTAAAGCTGAAAATTAAAGATAAAGGTAGGCTGGGTAAAAGGCATTTTACAAAAAAATGTGTACTGGCAACAGTGTATAAACAAGTTTTATTACTGTAACACTAGCAATAGCACAAACAGCAAAAAGTATTTTTTTTATCACAGATAAGCATAAAATTAATGTGAAACTACAAAGCAGTGAGCTAATGGTATAGCTACAGGAAAAAAAAAGTACAGAAAAATGTGTGCAAGTAGTAAAATTTGCGATATGAAACTGAACACATAGAATAGGCAGAAGAATTTAAAAAGGTACCTGAGAGCAGAAGAGGAAAGACAAGGAAAAAAGAAAACACCCAGTTCAATTTCAGCCTACCTCAGTAATGAGCTCTTGAGCATGACGACCTCAACCTCCAGAATCAAGTACTGATAAAATTTTACTGGCAAAACCTAGTCATACCTTAAGTCACCACCTGATTTCATAGTCATTAATAGTTCATTCCACAAAACCAGTGATCTGTTAGAAAAAAAACACATATGTATATAGAAACATATAGATACAGAAAAAATGTTCTGGGATATACTTGCATTTAATATCATTTACTTGTTACAGTAATATTACATCTATGCATTATCAGAATTATTTTACATTTGCATTCAATGCTTCTTTACTTTTTTCAAACAAAATCCATATTTCAGTTCATATCCTACCGAACCTCTCTTTTATAGTCATGCAAACTTTAAACCATGATAACAAGGATTAAAAAAATAATATGAAAATACACAAATATTTTGAGCAAATTTGATGTCATGTAGCAACTGAAAATGATAAAGCAATTTTATATAACCATCAACAGATATCTCTGAGGCTATAAACTACCACGAGAAAAGAGTGGAAAAATAATAAGTAAAAACTGTTCTTCAAAGTCAAATGTAAATAGCAAAACTAAAATTATAATTTGCAGATATAAATTAATTACAAGAGATGAAAAGAGAAGACCCAAAAAAAATCTGGGGACAAATGAAGCTGACTGATGCTTTTCAGCACCATGAGCCAAACAACTGAAGGCTCAAAATGAAGAAATGGGGCTTGATACTGTTACAGATTCCAAGGTAAAAATGGAAGTGCTTGCAAGTTCAGACATCTCTTCAAAATACAAAGGAATTGTAGGATGTGAGTTACATTGAGGTACTCTTTCTTCTAAATTGAACTCAAAGGTCCTTACCTAGTACTAGGAGCTCTGCACTGATGAACATGTCCTTCATAAGACTTAAAACCACCAATTATAGCTAAATAATAACACTTAAATGCCTGGCAACTGTCTTTAGGTGACATGTGAGCCAAATTCACAGTGAGGTAAACCAAAGTGCACTCCCCCCCTTCTAGGATTTTAACAGGCTGCATTCAAGGCCAGCTTCTTCATAAGAGTGATCTGTTTGAGAGGCCTTGGCCGACTTCAGAACTTATGGGAAAAAAAGCTTGAAGTAGCCTCAGCAGCTGCTCGCCCTGCCTCTGCCTGGGGCAATGACTAAGATCTGATGTTCTTGTGTTTGTCCCCTGCCTGAGCTAGGCTGTGGTCGCATTGCCACTGCATCTGCACCCCATCTTGTATCTCCTTGATCCAGACCTGCACCCTGCTGACTTGACTTTCTGGGTTGACTTTCATCCTGCCTCATCGCTATGGAATTTCTGGGTGATTGTTTGGAACAGATTTATTATGCTCTAGTCTTTTCTCCAGGAAACTTCTGCCATCTCTTTTCTCCACATGCCATGTACTTAAGCCTCTAAAGGAGCTCTATCACCATGTTACTCACAAAGTAACTCTATGGAAAAGCAGAGTGTGCCACAAACAGTTCCTATTCAGTTTCTAGACCAATTTTTATTTTCTTGTTTCTCTGAGAATTTAAAAGAAGTTAAGAACCTTGGACTTTCTGCTTTTAACAGCAGCCTTCTACCTACCCAGTACAGGAAATTACGAACGGGCGAAGCAGAGTGTGAATTAGTTCACTATTGCTCCCAAGGAGCCGCTGCACACTCTTTTCAGTATGCACAGACCACGCCTGCCTCATACTTGTAAAACTATACCTCCCAGCATGGTGTTCACAGTCTACTGATTTTCACTGTCTAGGAAACAGTACAATCTGCTCGGGTCATTCTGGCTCCAACGCTTCCTGTAATTAGGGTAGCTCATTACAAGCAAGACCAAGTATTCCTACATTACACTGCAGTCTGAGCCGTAAATATGCCCTTAGTGGGTTCAGTTACCTACGAAATATTAGTGCACATTTTGTGCCGGTAAGAAATAGCTAAGAGTACACAAGGAATCAGCTCATGGCAGCCAGAACACAGTATATTTACACTATTAATGTATGTCCCTGAGTCTACCTTGGCTTCTTACTGTAGACAAGTTCTTAGTAAGGATAATAACATTGTTCTTGGGGTTTCTGCTGGTCATTGTGCATAGTTACATCCTCCCTGCTGATTTAGTTGCACACAGCAGTTCTGTTAGCCTCTGAATAAAACTGAATTAACTGTATTTTACCCCAACCATCGCATGGATTATTTTTTTTTTCTGACATGGGCTATGTTATTGGACCATGTCTTTGAGGACTACCCCTTAAATTTTATTTATAAGTCTATGTGTGAAAGAGGGCAATATTACAATTAAACACTTATATTTGAGGACCCAAGTTAGCTGTTATGGTACCATACTTAATAGAAATAGTCTTAAAAATTAGTAGAAGGCTGATCTTTTAATAATTCATTATATACTTTCTTTGCCTCATTTGTATGTGACTGTGTTTGTGCTATGCACACAATTCTGAAGATTAGGTATTTATTTGGTCTCATTAACAGAGATAAACAACAGAATTGTTTTACTGATCTGTCAGTAGTTTATTTTAAAAAACCCTACAGAACTGAAACAAGAATAATCTCTTGGTGAAAACAGTATTTTAATTCATCTTCTAGGGAATCATCTTATAATAGCTTATAGCATATTGTCAGAAAGAGCAGAAGAATAAATCCTCTTCACAGAAATGCATATCTTTATATAGCAATGATGGGAGTTTAATTTCTGGTGAAAACATCAATTACACTGGTTTGTGCAATATTAAAGTTCTTGGTTCTCAGATATTAACATTAAATGAACAAGTGTCCAGCATATGCAAACTCTCTCCCTTATTATCTGTAGAAATTTCAAAGCCAATTGACTTACTAAAGTTTTAACTGAGTCAATATATTACCACCATGCAAACACATTTTAGCACCTGTAACAGCTCAAGTCATAAGAGGCAAAAAGATATCTTCCCTTGTCAAGCATTGTGCATTGAACAAAGCATGTGAAATGTTCCCAGAATTAAAATGAATTTTATTGCATTAAGACACAAGGTTCCATAGCCATCGGTTATTGAATTCAATATTGTTCTCCAATTGATAAGAGTTACCCTCCTTGTACAGGCCAGGAATTGCCATTCTGTAGCTACAGAATTTCAAACTTAATTAAAATAGCTGTATCTTTTTGATGTCTGTATCTATAAATTTATGAATACATATTCCAGATGATCTAAGTGTCTAATTCTGAAATTTTTGCTTTCAGTGCAGCAAGTGTATATTATTTTAAAAGTTTTTCATTTGCTATTGTGGTTGTAAGCATTTGAGCTTAGGTTCCAGACCTTTATATTCTGCTCAAAATTAGGTTTTTAAGAGTTCTCAATACAACTTTCTGAGCATTTCATATTTTATCACTAAATCTCAAGACAGAGCCGGAAATTTAAGCACTGTCTTCAAACATGCAAGTACATTTTCAAAGTGTTTTCTAAGAATTCATCTATACACCTTGTAAGAGTTGCTGAGCTGTTGTACATTCCCAAGAAGGTGTCTGAAAAAGCCTTGCACAAATCATTTTAGCAACTGTGACACAGGTAAAACCTTGGAAGCATGGAAACTCCAAAGACTGTTATACTGCAAGAGACACCATGGACATAAGGAACATGTAATTCAGAAAGACCTCTGTCAGTACTAAAAGCATGATGCAGTTTTGCAAACTTGACTCACTCCATGTAAATAATACAAGCTACCTTGAGAAAATGCATTGGACTGTGTACCTGCCAAATTCATAACCTTGATTGTTTTGGCTCAAGAAGAAATGCAAATAAAGGGAAGAAAAAGGGCTAAAGAAGCTACCTTGAGGGACAGACAAACCAACTAGATCAAAGAACTGGTGATTCTCTGTATGGGTCTGCTAATTCTTTATGCAGTTGGTGTATAACACTATAGCAATCTAGGAGGTGTGGAAGCTGACTATTATTATTTTACTAAACATACTTTGTAATGTGTTTTTTAACAATCTGTACCATTATACAGCCATCATGTAGCCTGATTTTACTTGTTTACTTATCTTTAACACAACTGCATCTTTAATTTTAACATAAAGTAAGACTACAAGTGTAGCGCTAAGGACAAATCCAGAAGGGTTGAAGAAAATGAACTTCCTAGTTGTCATTGGCTCAAAAACCTAGCTGGAGGCCTGAGTAGGATGTCCAGGAGAGGGTCTATTCAGATATTGTGAAATAGTATGCTCTTATTCTCTTCTCTAAAATAAAGATTTTGGCTTGATATTTGATATACCAATAATTCTGATTTAATATGTCACTACATTGTGGTTAATCCCTAGAATAATATAATAAAATCCAAAAATACGGCTTCATTGAGAGTTCTCTAGCTTGTGTCCAGATGAGGATTTTGACCAGCTCAGGTAAGAAACACAACTGGAACTTCTCTGTGTCAGATAAGTCATCTCTATCCTTTCCCTTATGGAGGAAGAGGTCTCAGGAAGAGCCATTCTGGGTAAGAAGACTAAACTCGCATGAAGAATAGCTCATTTGTTTTCCAGAGTAGAAGAGTCAATAGAAATTTAACATAGTTAACATAATAACATCCTGCACTGAATATCTTTAACTCTCATTCACAGAGCATGAACATTTGAAAGCAATGTAACATTATTGTCGTTATAGTATATCATCCTATATTTGCGCATATTGCGAAAGTGAGATTTATTAAAACTTACTAATTAAGGATTTTTTGGAAAACCTTTGTCTTGCTTCCATCCGTTCAAAGTTTTACAAGTTTGAGCAAGAATGGTGTAGAGTGCCCATACCTTTCTATTCTAGAACCTGATGGCTACTGTGCTTAATTAAAAGACAGGCATGTGGTTTTGATCTTCCTTAGGTTAGGATGGGGTTCTGAAGTCACTGCTATAGTATAAAGTCTTATTGTAGTATAAAACAGGAGATATAGAAGTTTAAGAGCAGGTCATTCTCACTCTTGCTGTTTCCATGTTTTTTAAACGGGAAGACAGGGGCAGTCTTTAGAAGATAAACGTGATTTCTAGTTCTAGGAGGAAGCAATGATGCAAAGACACCTATAAGAGTGAATGAACATTACTCCTGTCCTCAGGACTAGCTCCTTCTCTGTTCAGCATTTCTTAGTTAATGCACCCACCACTCAGTGTCCTAGCTGGTGTGAGTTTTCTGAGATACTTGACACTTCTCCCTTACTGACAGAGAGCTTTGAGCCAAACTCTTGGCTGCAAGGGAGCCAGGGATGAAAGGGATCAGTCTGGGATCCAGGGACAATAAAATTCAGGAGCATAAGTACCAAGTCTATTTGCCTATGTCTATATTGGCAAATTAAATAGTGCCAGGAAATTTCCTGGGCACTGGCACAAACTTTTTTTTTCTTTTCTTTTTTCTTTTATGTGTGCGTGTGCACGTTCAAAGTGTTACAACGGAACTTGTCGTGATTTTAGCCTGGACAAGCTAACACTCTCTCAAACCATTTCTGGTTGTGCCTCAAGAGTTGTCGTACACCAGGGACCATTCTCAACAGATAGTTTGAGGGTTGAGAGAGCTTAGCAGCATGGATGCCAGCCATTCCATGCCAGATGGCAGCAGCAATAGATAACAATACTGACCACGGTCAGTTTAGCATTATAGACATGGAGATAGTGATTTGAGCCCTAGCCATTTATACAGTTTAATACAATGGATGAATAGGTGAAAGGAGGGGAGCAATGTTGCTGGAATGGCTAAAATCAAAATACCCCATCTGGTGCGGAGGAAACTGACCCAAGACGCTTTTGCCTTATGTGAAAAGAATCAAGAGCTTTGCCATAACAGGGCTCTTTTTCTTTCAGAAAGAAATAGAGAGCTTTCTCTAGCATGCACAGATGCTGTCACCTTCTCGTGAAGTACTCCACATTAATGAACCAGTCTGTTAATAAATAGCAGATGACCAGTGTTGAAACAAATGTTGTTGCACATCAAAATGTGTAAACCAGCCACCAACACAGGTAGAATAAATCGCACTGATAGTAATCTGAACTTTGTGGGGTCAGTGTGTGGGAACAATACATACATATCCACCAATGATTAGTAGGATGACCAATGTCACCCAGATGCTGAGAAATTTAAAGACACTTTGGACCTGCACTGGATTTACTATCTCAAAAAGCATAAGAAATAAAAATAATATAAGTAAATTTTTAATATTTCAATGAGTACCTTAAAATGGGAAATTCTAGGGTATTTTAAGGCCCTTTACTACACAATATTTTCATCAAGTCTAACAATAACCTGATTGTTACAGGAAAATAATGTGATGAAAATGTGAACTACTTAACCCACCTCTTATGAATTTTAATGATAATGGAGGTATTCTTGTCCGTACTTTTACATTTACAGCTGTTAGTATCATAACTGGAATCAGTCCTCCTTCAAATTAAATTAGTAATAGGCAGTTCGTAATGAATGTAACATTTAGCAGGTACACTTGAGTTCTAAATAATATTCTAATGCAGCTCTCAGTAGTGTCAATTGTAATAAGAATGTAATATGGATGAATTTCAGCTTCAATTCTAATCAAACTCTTTCAGCTACTGTTGTATTATCATGCAAAATCCTTCCAGGTGACATTTCCCATATTTGATCTCAGTCCAAAACCATTAAAAAGTGCAATCAAAATCAGTGCAACTGTTTCTGAGAGTTTAGGGTACATGGAAGAAATGGAAAAAATGTTTTTTTCCAACAAATATTTTTGACTAATGCTATTAAATTGTTACCAAAATGCTATAACATTTTCCTCTATTCATAAGCCTAATGAGGAATGTTTAGATACATGGATATGTTTCTAACCCCAGACCTTCCCAAGGAAACATAGGAAAGAATCAGGCCAGCTTCTTCTCACAGGTGAACATCTATGCAGTGTATACCTGTGCAATTTGCCATCTTGTTTTGCCATTCAGTTAAACTCTGATTTTTACTTTATCAATAAACAATGCCTGGGCTACTTGCACAAGGAATTTTGCAGGACTGTGTCAAATGGTGCATCATATAGAAGTAACTATTGGAAAGAAATAATTGTGAAATAGTAAGCTTTAAATGATTTCTACAGAACAAAGCCACACGATTAAGTCAGCAACTTTTGCTTAAATATGTTTTACACTATGTACTCTAACAAAAGACAATGAAATCTCTTCTGTATATGAGGATGAAACCTGAAATGGAGTGATAATTTTAACTGCATTTTCCTTTTATAATGTGCTATAGGTATTTCCTAACGCCTTTTCAGAAAGTAGGTAAACTCCCTAAACCAAATATCCCTTTATTTGTAATCAAAACTAAAAATACTCAGCCATTATTTGATTTTTACACACCTTACTACAGTGCTTATTTTACTGAAGACAAGCTCAGAAAACTAGGAAATTCAGATGAAAAGTAAAAAATATTTGAAAAAAATCAGCATAACGTTTTGTGCCAAAATTGAAAATTAAGACAACAAATTGCTTTTTAAAAGTAAATTCACAGTTATACAGAACTGTTCTCTTCTCATGATGTAAGAGCTCATAACCATGGCTGCAAAACATTTATAGACTTTAGGAAATAATTTGCTAAGAGGATGCCAACTCTTCACATGCTGTTGACAATGTAGCCAGAGAAATTCTACAGGGGAAGTATAGCCATGGAGGCTTATTAACTAATAAACATAAGGTGCCTTGTTTTGTAACTTGTCTTAAATTGCAGCTGTTATTGAGGGAAACATTCCTATCTATTTCTTGAAAAAATACCTTTCTCCGTTTGCTTTTTGGCAAGGTGTGTTAAAAGCCTTGTAAAAATGTATGGAAAACATTTATACTTTTACATTTAACTTCAGCTTTAAAATGATACAGATTATTTTATTACAAAACTTGATAAATTATTCATGGGATGAACTGCAGAGTTATGATAAATTAATATTTTGTCTTTTTGGCTTGCTAAAAACTTTCATTATCTCTATAGCATATTGAAATACTACCTTCAGTATTAAAACTCTCAAAAGTTTCAAATGCCCATAAGCTCTACCTGTGAAATCTTTCTCACTATTAATCATGAAACTACTTTTTATCTTCAAAAAATGGTTCTTGATTCTTGAATGGACACAGAATTGTCTAGAGAGCCATGTGATCACATGGTATTCCACCAAGAAAATAGTTACAAGCATGCCATCCTATATTCATCCTATATTCCCACTGTATCAAATGCATTTGTACTTGCTGTATTAAAAAAATACTCTGTTTAATAGGTCCTTTCCCGGTTCAGCTATGTAAAATCCTATTCATTAAAGTGTCCAGGTGTTTTAATTTTCAGATGTTCCTACTATATACACTAATTTCCACTTTGCTACATTTTCTCATACATAATGTATTAAACTGCCTCTTGCTGAGGGAAGGTTCTTTTACATGCAGTGCAGAACTGGAGAGAGGCAGAATCCCATCTCATTGTCTGCTTGAATTTTAAGTACCTTTGAAGCAATTACAAGTACAAAATGCTTTAGAAAGGAAAGAAACATTTTAGAGGACAGGCATATCCGCTGAAGCATTTTCTGAATAACCATAACTATACTTGGAAAGGTCAGCCTTTCTGGAAATTATGCTTTCATCATAGTTTCTCGTTTATTTAACATCTAAACTTTTGGACATATTCAAGAGTGATGGACGGAGAAATTGGTAATCTGCTGAGGAACAGGGCAAGAAACTAGGCATTATTGAGAATAGATATAGGAAACTAGGAGAAAGAATCAAAAAGGAGAAAAAGTGCAACAGGAATAATAAACGATAAAAACAACCCAACTATGATTCCATCACAGGCCAGTGACACAGACCAGCAGCTGGTATGAACTGTCATGGCATCCATTCTGGTAGTCTAAAAAGACAATGTCAGAACCATTCTTGCTGACCTTTCATTAATAGTGGTATAAAGTTACCCAAGAAAGATACTGTATAATGAGTTCAATAAACACAATACCAAATTCTGAAACAGTCTGTCAGAAAAGACATTGGAGAATGCCATGCAATGAATAAAATTAAATTTCCACCTGCACAGAAATTCCTCAGAATATTGCATTGTGCATAAGCTGTGAAAACTGAAATGAGCTACCTGCAAGTATTTTCAATTCCACCCCAGATTTCATGATAGTTTTCATGCTGCAAGACATTATGTTGTCTTTGAAAATAATGTATTCGAAGTAGTTTACCCAGGGTAGAGTGTGTACATTACACGATATTATCAACTGATAACAAAGAAATGACACTTCTCAGTTTATTTCTTGCTTCCCCTTCCAACTATTTATGGTTATCCACTGAATTACAAAACTGAAATGACACACAATATTAAATCCGCTGACGCCATTATGATATTCACTTCTATAAGAAAGAAAATATGAAAAACAAGACAGTGATTGGGTGAGAGTCTATAAAGTGAAGTATCTTCAAATTCTGCATCAGTTCCAAAACTTCAGGGAAATCGCGTTTTCCAGTGCCTCTACTTTTTAGGTTACAATGCATGTCAGAATTCATCTCTGTATTCAGTCTTTCAGGCCAGCACAATGTTTTGCATGATGTGCCTGACAATGACTGTCATATACCACGACTTTTGGGTGCAAAGCATACAAAACTTAAAAATCTAAACTTAGCAGTGACCGTTTCATAAGGGATAGCAGTAACCAATGTAAAGAAGAAAAATAATGATAAAAGGACCTTTACCTTTTCCATTCTTTTCCTTTTTGCAAAAAACTGATAAAGCAACTGTGCTAAAACCTGCAGGAAACTAATGTACTCTATGCCATATTCTCTTTATAAGTGTTACCATATATATATACACACACACACACACATACATACAGGCTGGTAACACATTAACTGTTTTTAAGTTAAAGTTTAGTTTTAAAGCTCATTATGTGGTCCATTTCTGTAATTAAAACTCATTAAAGGATCTTAAGGGACTCAAGGATGCATAAATTTTCTGCACAATAAGCAATCATGGCAAAATAGCAAAAGTCCTTGAATGGGAAAAATAACAAGTAAAAAGAGAGGAACTAGTCATAAGGAACAAGTTGCCTTTTCTTTCAGTGGAAGGAAGTCACTATGGACCTTCCCAGAGATATGTTCTGTGGCATCTGGTGTACTATATCAAATAACTTTTAGACGATCTGAAAAAATGAGTGAATAGCAAGGTCAAAAGAAGTATTGATGAATGAGTTATTCAAGGTAGAAAGAATAAGAAGCAAGTGTGAAAAACTGCAGGAAGACCTTACAAGGTATACAACTGAACAACACAGAGGCAGATGAAATTCAAAATAGTTGCACAATGATGCACAGAGTAAAAAAAAAAAAAGAATCTTAACTTCACATATAAAGTAACGTGCTTCCAGCTAGCCATTACCAGTTAGGATACTTGGAGGGTTTAACTGTTGGTTCTATGAAAACGCCAGTTTGATACTCAATAGTAATTCATAAAGTAAATTAGATGTCAGACTTTTGTGGTGGGATGACCTTGGCTGGCTGCTAGATGCCCACCCAGATGCTCTCTCCTTCCTTAGCAGGATGGGGGACGAAGGGGAAATCAGATGGAAAAGTTTGTGGGTTGAAATAAAGAGAAGGAGATCACTTACCAACTATTGTCATGGGAAAAACAGACTCGACACCATTTCAGAGTAAAAGCTGTGGATATGTTGTTTTCCATTTATTCAGTTTTTACCTCAGTATCAGTGAAGAAATGGGGACTAAATTTGCTCTCCTTGGGTAGTACAGAGGTGCCAAAAATGATCGGAGGGGCCTGTAATTCCTCTGAGACATAACTAATTGAGATGGAAGCAGCAATGAAAGAATAATAAGCATGGATGCAAACACTGCAGACAATCACAGATACAGTCAAATTGCAGTATTAAAGGATGCACCATCAAGATCCACCCTCGGCAGCAACAAAGACTTCAGCTTAAAATAGGCTGTATAACAAGTAACTTCTGGTTGTGCAATTGTCACTACAATGCGTAAAAGGACTGGAAATCCAGCAACAAGGCCTGTGGGAGAAAATAATAATAATATATCTCCTCACACCCATAAATTCACTTCTTGCTGTTCATCTGTGGAGCTTTGATTTATTCTGTATGGGAGATCAATAGCAGCCTGACCTTTTTCCTGAGCAGAGTCACGTTCTAATTCCATAACCTTCCTGAACTTCTCAGTCAGTGACTAATTTTAACTGGATTCAGTCCTGATAACACTAAGATTCAAATCCACCTCTTTAATATATGGAGCATTTTTTGTTTTTTAATCTTAATGTCATAAGGTAGATAGAAAGTATCAGTTTCATTCTGATGACTCTGCTACTTGTTTTGTGTCACAGCCTCCATATTATTTAAACCTATCAGCTTTTGCTTTTTTTCTTAGTGGGAGTATAGATCAGTATCTTATATCATATTAGTCAAGCTTGACTTACTCTTTGTAGTCTTTTGCTGGAGAAAATTATTCCAAACATGACTTAAAAATCTCCTTTTTAACGATCCACACATCAGTGAACCCTACAATCCAGTGTCTGATACCCAGCTAATCAAGATTAATGGATTCATTTACCAGATGGTTACAATGTTATTAAAATGCAAATGGCTGGTTTCTGTTAATTGTTTAATATCGCATACAATTAATCTGGGGACTTGTACACTTTCTTGCGGTTTTGGTACAGTTCACCTGAAAAGCTTGGGGAACAGAAGCAAAATCTGTTTTTATCCACAAATAGTTACATGAAGAGTAGCACTGAAAAGATAGAAATTGTGAGCTGGAAATTAATTGGAAAATTGTAGGGTTTAGAACCTGTAGGATGCAGATATATAGAAGGGGTGGAACTGCTAAGATAAGAATACTTTTAGAAAGAAGGGGAAAAAAAATTATCAAGTCTGACCAGAAACTTCTAGTTTCTAGGTAATAAACAATTACTAATTAATACTTTCTAGCTATTAAAACTTTGAGTTTGAATTTGAAAAAAAAGAAATAAAAGACATGTTAATCTGTTGCCTGAACCTTTTACAGAGTCAGGCATAGACTTTGGAAGATTAAGCCCCAGTAAACCAGATAAATTGCTGCAGTCTAACATATTTACTGAGGGCACTGATTCAGAAAGAGGGAAATCTGTGGTTCCAGAAAACTTGGTTGGACCATGGTGGTCCCTGCCCCTCCAATGGTTGCTGAACGTACAGAGTCCATACAATTTACACAGTCCAAGCAATTGTGTTCTGCTACCAGTTTGGGCACTGATAATCCAAACAATACCATTTTATTTATTATTCTGGACTATAAAATTGTGATGGCTCAGCAGATGAGCTGTGCCTGTAACAGAGGTGCAAGCCTCTGAAGGCAGATGAAGCAATCAGTCAGGAAACACTATTGCTACCCTAAGACAAGCCATTCCCGATTTAAATTATATACGGGAAGTAGGCAGCTATGCCACAATTAGTTCCTAGAATTTAAGGTTATAGCAAATTTCTTTGCTCCTTTTAAATATGAAGACAGCCAAAGTAATTTTGCTACCTTCATATATTTTTGGATTATTATAGAAGAGTGGTAATATGATGAGGACATGGTAGTTAAACATGCTAACTGTGTGTCTGATTCCTAAAGTTACTCTATCCTAACTGCTGAATCTGGCAAACGCCCAAAGTTAATCGAACATATTTACTAGAAAAGGAAGACCCAGAATTGTAGATTAAGCTGTCCAGGTTTCCCAGAGATAAGAGACAGTGCTAGGCACCTATAAAAGGTTGCCAAAACAGCCAACACACTTTCGACAATCCTGTAGTCAGCTGGAAGCAATATACCCAGTGGGAAGCCATCTAGAGCTTGTTAATAGGAAATACACTGAGGGCATTTATATTGAATCTTCTTTTTTCACCCTGTCATGGTTTCATCTGGGACGAAGTTAAGTTTCTTACTAGCAGCTAGTGTAGTTCTATGTTTTGGATTTGGGATAAAAATAGTGTGATAGTACACTGGTGCTTTTGGTTGTTCCTAAGCAGTCAAGACCTCCTCATACCACCCCCCCAGCGAGTAGACTGGGGAAGCACAAGAAACTGGGAGGTGACGCAGCCAGGACATCTGACCCCAACTGACCAAAGGGATATTCCATGCCATATGACGTCATGCTCAGTATCTAAAGCTGAGGGGAAGGAGAAGGAAGGGAGCAGACATTTGGAGTGATGGTGTTTGTTTTCCCAGGTAACCATATGTGTGATGGAGCCCTGCTTTCCTGGAGATGGCTGAACACCTGCCTGCCGATGGGTAGCAGTGAATTAATTTCTTGTTTTGCTTTTCTTGCATGCACGGCTTTTGCTCTACCTATTAAACTGTCTTTATCTCAGCCCATGAGTTTTTCCTCACTTTTACTCTTCTGATTCTCTCCCCCATCGCAACTGTGGAAAGTGAGAGAGCGGCTGCTTGGTCTTAGCTGCCAGCTGGGGTTAAACCATGACACACCCACAGCAAAAGAGACTTAAATTCCAGTCCCTATTCAAAGATGCTTATGCACATTGCAAAACGTATAAGTAACACTCACTGTGGACTCATAAACTAGTATTTATCTTGCTGTAAATGATAAGCTACACAGTTGTGCTCTGCTTCACAGTGTTTTTTTTCCAGGCTAATTAGCCTTCAGTTCTTTTTGGCATTGTAAAGCAGCTTTCACTGGAAGCGTGACATGTAATCTGTCCATAAAAAGCCAATGGGTTTCTAGATAGGGCATATCTGAATGCTGTGTCCCTGAATTTCTTTATAGCAAAGGAAAAGAAGATAAAGGAGGCACTTTCTCCTACTCCTCTAAAATAAAGCAGCAACCACCACTTTCAGACTGTTTACTGGGCTGTGTTCATTTATCCACAGGGAATTAGCAATAAAAATTTCTAGGTCCCAAACCTTGGCAGGCCTCATGCTCAAGCTTAATGTAAAGATGCTTGAAACTTTTGAGACAGAATCAGTCATTTTGCATAAAGCTTACATTAAGAACCTAAATTCTTTTTTAAAGTCTCTTTTTTTTTTTTTCATGATGCCATTTTTATGGTATAAAAGCAAAACATCCATGCTGTGCCAGATCAGAAGTCCATCACTGACAGAATGGAACAAACACAATGAGAAATGGACCAAGCAGAGCATAGCTTGTTCTTTAAAACTTGTCTCCTGGGTTACCCCACTCAGCTTCCAGCAATCAGAAATTTATGATCTCCTGAGCCAAAGGCAACAGTGGGGTTACTGTATCTAACAGCTATTGAGCTAGCTATACCCTGAATGTGTCTAATTCCCCTTTCCCTCTATTTTTATTTTTCCTAAAGTACTTTAGGTTTTCCTTTCCTTTCCTGACCTTTTTGTGGTATTGGCTAGTTCTAGTATTGTGTGCAATTAAGAATAATCATTCCTTGTTCAACTTGTTCACGCCAGGTAGAGGTAGTAATGCTTCTGTCACTTAAAGGATACTTTCCAGTATCTTTGAGGGATTTAATATGAATACAGATATGAATATAGATATTTAGAATTTTTTGGAAAATGTAATATGCATAATGTGTATTGTTGAATAAGGGATTGGATGGATGGTCGCACACAAAGAGTTGGCGGTCAACAGCTTGATGTCCAAGTGGAGACCAGTAATGAGTGGCGTTCCTCAGGGGTTGGTACTGGGACTGGTGCTATTTAACGTCTTTGTTGGCAACATGGACAGTGGGATTGAGTGCACCCTCAGCAAGTTTGACAATGACAGCAAGCTGTGTGGTGTGATCGACCCACTGTAGGGAAAGGATATCATCCAGAGTGACCTGGACAGGCTTGAGAGATGGGCCCGTGCAAACGTCATGAAGTTCAACGAGACCAAGTGCAAGGTCCTGCACATGGGTTGCGGCAATCCCAAGCACACATACAGCCTGGATGGAGAATGAATTGAGAGCAGCCCTGCCGAGAAGGACTTGGGGTTGTTGGTGGATGAGAAGCTCAACTTGAGTCAACAATGTGCGCTTGCAGCCCAGAAAGCCAGCTGTAACCTGGGCTGCATCAAAAGAAGCGTGGCCAGCAGGTCGAGGGAGGTGATTCTGCCCCTCTGCTCCACTCTGGTGAGATCCCACCTGGAGTACTGCATCCAGCTCTGGAGTCCTTGGCACAGGATGAATATGTTCCTGTTGGACTGAGTCCAGATGAGGGCCACGAAGATGATCAGAGGGCTGGAGCACCTCTCCTATGAAGACAGTCTGTGAGAGTTGGGATTGTTCAGCCTGGAGAAGAGAAGGCTCTGAAGAGACCTTCAAGCAGCCTTCCAGTACCTAAAGGGGGCCTACAGGAAAGATGGGGAGGGACTCTTTATGAGGGAGTGTAGCGATAGGATGAGGGGTAACATTTTTAAATGAAAGGGTAGATTTAGATTAGCTATTAGGAAAAAATTTGTTACTGTGAGGGTGGTGAGACACTGGAACTTCCCTGGCTTGCCCCATTCCCTGGAAAAGCCCTGGATGCCCCATTCCTGGAAAAGTTCAAGGCCAGGTTGAATGGGGCTTTGAGCAACCTGGTCTAGTGGCAGGGGGGTTGGAACTAAGTGATCCTTAAGATCCCTTCCAACCCAAACGATTCTATGATGTTTACATCTGCATATGCCAGTTTACAACCTTTTTAGCATATATCTTTATTTAAAACTGTGTCTTAGAAGACGGGAGAAAGAATCACAAAGTCATAGGATAATTTAGGTTGGAAGAGACCTCTGATGGTCATCTGCTCCAACTTCTCACTGAAAGCGGCAAAGCAAAATAGTTGTTTTTGCTAAAGGTCTTATCCACTTAACTTTTGATAATTTTAAAAAGATGGAAAGTCTAATGTTAGCAGAATGATCTTGGAATTTAGTAATACTGTATTTGTGGTCTTGAAAAATTAATATACCAACATATCTTTAGAAAATGGAAGAAAATTTGAGGCATGACATTTGTACAATTAGAAATACTATTTTACTGGGCACCAAAATTCTTCTAAAGCAAAAATAGACCCCCTCCACTAAAACAACGATGGTAGAATATGTAAGAGTTTTCAAATTTACTGAATACAATGTATAATGTTACAATCATATTTACCCTTGCTAACCTAGAGCGATGCAAGAATATTTGCCCTTTTCTATGCCCACTCTATGTAAAACAGATCTACCTTGCACTAGTACTATTTCTTGCAAGACTGCAGCTGATGAGGATTTGTAATCCTTTTTAACTTGAAATTTCTTTCAATCAAATTCCAAATCTGCATGTTTTAGTTTATCAACAGACACAAATTATCAAACTTCATCAGCTTCACAGAAGATGATCATTTTTGTTTTGTCCCTCTTATCTTTCAAGTCTATATTTAACATTATCTTGGATTATGAATTCTTTCACACATTTAGGCATTTGTTTAGTATAATCTCCTAAATACAGTGATGAAAATGCATGACCTATTTACAGTCTTAAAAATAGCCTTTTTTTTTCTGTAAATCGTATTTTATGTTTTAGGTATTTTGTACAAACAAATAATCCCTCTATATTGGCTTTCAGTGTATTTTTTATTTAGTTTTTATTTCAGACAGTAGTATGTGGATTAAAATTTTTTTTCTCCTTTGTGTGCATTTCACTTCTTGAAACTCCAGACAACCGAATACAGCAGCTTCTCTCACCTGTTTAATTACCCATGTCTTGTTTTTCTCTGCATAGCAGAGTCTTATCAACAAAGCCAATTATGAATCCCAAGTTTAACTGTCAGGCAAATATTAAGAATTATGAAACAATGTTGCAGGATAACTGTCTTTTTCTGACTTCCTGATTTTTTTTTTCTGTGGTTTAAGTACCTTTCTCCCTCTTCAAATGGTGATATTTGTAAAGGTTAAATTCATATGTAAATATGAATTCAGTGTAAAAGAGGTTCTAAAATTATTTTAATGTTTCAACTGAATTCAACATTAAAATGACTCAGAAATTTACAATGTAAATGTATTTAGTATAATCTGTGAATTAATTTAAACACAAAGTGGCAGTTTTGTTATAGATTTTACTAAGAATTTTTGTTTGAAAACTTTTTGAAAGCAAAGCTGTGTAAATCCAGATTTAAGATACCTGCACGCCAAAATATAATGGCAGTAAAGAGTATATTTACAATGTGTTCCTTTCTGCTTTATAGCTGTTAAACTAATGATGTCAAATGGAAATATGCCAACAAAATACACCATCTGTGTTAAATTATTCCTGGATGGTGACTAAACCTATATACACCTATTTGTCATGAAATATATCCTATCTACTAATTTAGGTAGTTTCAATGTTGAATGGTTTTGTGCTCCTCCTAACCACAAAAATTGCTTAAATCCCCTAAAATACAGTTCAAATTTATCCTTAAACTCCAACCTATCCACTGCCCAAGACAGGTATGTACTGTAAAGTGACTGATACTTCCAGTAAATCTTTGTGGGTGGTGTTAAAGAGCACGCACTAACTACATCACTCCTGTTTAGCCACAAGCCCAGTCCTTCACATTCTGTTCATTTGAATTATTATATCTGCAGCAGAAAGAGTTTGGTATCTCTTATTAATTGATTAAAGCTAGTATTACTTTCTTGTCACAGCTGTTCTACTGCTTTGTCAATTTTCCACCTCTTTTGTTTTGACATTTCTTTGATATGCCTCCTTCTTCTCATGACATCAGAAATAAAGAGAGACAAAGTGTCTCAAAGATCAAAGAAACAGGTTAACTGGAACAGAAGAATATTTTCTCTCTAGACCTCACCACCGAGGCTTCGTAAACTGAGTGTGTGTAATACAGAAAGTTCAATAAGTCAGAGGATTGCCTAAGAAATATGAGCTAAGGAGCTCATGTAATTGAGGTTCACAATTTCATATACTGATCCGAGCCATGGAAAGAAACAACCAAATGTATGTAGAATTCACTTCTACAGGAATTCACTTTAGCTATCTTATCTGCATATTTCCCTTTAATAAGACTGAATGTCTTAATCAAACCAACATAGAAAAGTAAATATGTCCACAACACAAATTGCTGAAATACTTCAGCTAGTGGCAATGCCATCAAACTAATCAATAGCATCTTCAGCCTAGTACTGCAGCACTGTGATGGCTGTTGTGGCTTGGTCCTGGCTGACAACTGTGGTAGCATATGAGCTTTTGCTCACCCTATGGCACGGGGAAGTCAGTTACAAGAAGAGCGGAGCTCCTGCAGCATACACAACCCATGAGCTTCTGGGATAGCTGCAAAGGTGTGGAGAGCCTTTGAGAGACTACAGCCTGTTTGGTACCAAGTGTCTTGGGGACATGCATGTCCCAATCGGGAGTCAAGTATTCCCAACCTCTGCATATCCATCATCTTGGCCCCAACTGGATACACTGTGGCAGAACCCACTATGCCAGTCTCCCTGACCTTTCTCCTGACTCATGTCATCTCCCTTGAGGAACATGGAAGTCATGTGATTCATAAAACTGCATATATCACGGATTGATATCTGTCTGACTGCATTTAGCCTACACACTGCTTTTAAATTGTAACCAACACTTGATCAAAAGGGTGTAATCCGACTTAATCATACTTCTTCCCTGATAGGTGACTCACCATCAATGTAGCAAAGAAATCATTAACACTCAGGAAAAAACACAGAGGAAAGTATTTTGTTTGTATTAGAAAAGTGGGAAGGCAGGCAGGCAGTTGGTTTTCCTTCAGCCTTGTATCTAGGAATGAATCTCAGTAAGCGACAAAATTATATCCTGGAATCAGAAGAAATATATTTGTATTTTTAAAAGTGCTATCAGAGAAGAGATGGGAACAAATACTTAATTATGCAAAAAACTACTCTATTTCTATCCTCCTAATTTCATTATGTATTACCAAACGCAGAAAGAAAAATTAATATACAGGCATCTCACTCCGAGATATTCTAGAGGAAGGGGCCTTTATGAAATTGTGTATCATTAAAATGAAACTCACCAGAATCTCAGAGCGATAGTAAACTCCAATTAAAAGAAAATGTGCAATGCTAATAAACTAAGCTGCACTAGTCAGACTGGTGTCAGCTAGAACTATTTTTACCATTTTTGCTTCAGTCCTGTATGCTTGCTTCAACTGTGATTAGAAAAGTTTGATTCTCGTAGTTGTGCTCTTTGATAATATGTCACCAGGGAAAAGAACAGGATCATGACTTTCCCTAGACCAGGAGAATTCTTACTGGTGTTAGCTTGTATTTTTGGCATCCCATCTTATCTTAGGAAATAAGCTGTCGTCTAAAACATATATAAGATTTATTGTCATCTTATCTTCCATGTCTTTCAGAAAATATAGCAATTTAAATGGAAATCATAACATTTTTATCAAACTCATCTTCCTCATGCTTCCTCTGATCCTCAGCTTCTTTCTTTACATGAATTAGCTGATTGCCTGGTGTTTTTTTTTTCTTTCCAAGGAGTACCATATTCACAGAAATGTATGAATTAATTCTCTTACATCTTTTATCGTACCATAAGTATGAGATAAAGATAAAATACAATTGTAACAGATAGGGGATTAAAAAGGGAAAAGAGATTTGATTGAGACAGTACATTGACATGGAAATTAATTATAGTTTGAAGAAGGACAGTTTAAGATTCATCAGAAAAAGACATTTTCAGGATATAGAATGTTTTAGTTCAATTACTATTTTTAAAAATAGAAGGTAGTACTCCTAAACACAAATTTTATTTAAATATGTTTGGGTTTTTTACTTTTCTTTAAAACTGATTTTAAATTAATTTCCTTTCTGCTAACGTGTGGTGAGAATGATAGGAAAGAAACAATTTTAACGCTCAGACTTCCTTAATCCCTCCTCCCCAGTGCTACAGCAGCCACTTTTTAATAGTTTTGATGGCAAAGGCCCTCAGGGAAGGATTTGGTTCAGATAGTCCCATTTCTCATCTCCACTTTCATGGCTAAGGGGCAAAGATACACAGTACGGAAGGTACCAACGCAAAACAGGTGGATGGGTGTGAACAGAAGAATAGGTGCACACAATAAAAACATCTGTGTGAATTCTTAAACTTTAGTCTGCACCTATTTGTGTGAGGTGAATATTTACTGCTTGACGCAAATGTATTTTTGGTTGTTGGATTTTAATGGAGTAGCAAGACTGAGCTTCAGTTAATGTGAAGTAAGATTTTACAGGGAACATCAGGATGGAGGAGTTCCTCTGAGCAGATTTACTTGTCATAGATAGTCTATCATGTGCATTTACAAATTCCAGTACACAGTGTAAAATAGATTGGGAAAACAATACTTAACGTCTGTTTATGTCAAGATGGGAACTTCTGAACATTTCTGCCTATATGCAACAGTAATTCCTCTATTTGGCTCTGGCCCCCTATCTCAATCCAATGTGTGAGTCAGAGGCCAGAAAGAGATGGACACATCTTGACATTTTGTTAGTGGACAATAAAAGCTGAACAGAAAAAAGAAACAGTTTAGCTATGTATCAATCTTCAGTTCATCTGAACTTCTCTTTAAGTTTATTGTCTTCTAAATATATCACTAGCCACCGTGTGTTTTCTGCTGGGCAAAGCCATCATCTCCAGTGAAATAAATATTTTTACTTTGAAATAGGCATAAAAAATGTTAGCAGGGAAAGTTACAGATGGAACTGACAAACTGGGAGGAATAGTAAAAATGGAGTTAGGCATTTATCTATGTTCTGTGCAAGAAGCTAGGTTTTTGAAGGGAATTATGTCATGTATGCATATCAAAGATTATTTAAACAGAAGTAGCAACTATCAGTGATCATAATGGTACTCCAGAATTTGTTTTACCTTTCTTCCTGCCTGTGTATACCACACTCCTGGGACATTATATGGGACAGCCGTATGGAGGTAAAAATGGTTATTTGAAAAATTTATTTTAGAATCTACTAATACAAAACTGACAAAACCAAGCCTACTTATGAAATTTTGTTTGCCTAGCTTTGTCACGAATGCTAATTCTATTTCTAGCAGAGATTGGATCTTAATAGTGTTTCACAATTATGATTAAGAGAAAATATTTTTGTAATTAGTTAATCTTAGGCAAATATATTTAAAGTACAGATGGATTTTTGTCTAAAAACCTACCAATTCTATTAATTTTAAAATTGTTTTAAAAGATTTTCAATTTTGCTCAAAATCTGGTTTGCCAAGTTTATGCCTTCATATCTGAAGAGTGCATTTGATGTGAAAGAGTGTGCACATTTTCTAAAAAAATCACAAATTGAAGTGGAAAAAAAAATAGACTTTTTTCTTTGTTCACCCTGGTCAGAGATACTCAAATTCTATATTACTAAACTACCTAATAAAATTAATCTTCTTTCCCCTTTAACACAATGAGTATTTTCCATTTAAAATGTTACCTCCTTTTGTTTCTGTCTTTAAGCTGAGCAGGAAAATTTGTATCTGAATGAAAATTCCCCATAATTCATCAATTATACGGTGTACTGTACACAAATTTGATGATTATGAATTAATTGAATTTTAGCTTTGTTTTTTGGGAGCCCAAACTCACTTCATCAATTTACATCCTGTAGAGGTATCTTTCAGTAAAAAGTTTTCAAGAGCACTTTCTTCATCAACACTGCATCCACAGTGCCTAGTGGCACTGTGACAAATATTGCAATCAGGCATGAAAATTTGATAGCCTTTTCAATGTGGAGCTACCCTTTCGTTTTTTGTTCAGATGCCCTTTAATGCCTATTTGACTGGATGTCAGCCAAGAGCTGTAGGCTTCACTATGTGGGTACCACTACATACAACTGAATTTTTGCTCTGTTATGAAAATTTTGTTTTCTTGGTGATGAATTATGGGTGTTCACAGTGTAAAATGTTCTCAGCATATTTTATACATGAAGCAGTCAGGGTACCATAGTGCATAACAATAAATATATTTGTAATTATGCAGGCACTTCATGATGACAGCAGTCTGGTGTTCAGCTTGGAATTAAATCAGTTTAAGGGTAATGGGTTACTTTTGAATTAATTCAGAAGAGTAATTCACTGAATACTTCCTGAACCCACAAACTCATTCTGGAAAAGCCATTAATAATTAAGGAGAAACAACACCTTTATCTGACAGGACTGCTGATTCTCTAGCCTAAGAATTCCTTAAAATCATTCAATTTGTTGAACAGGCACCCCAACACAAAAAGACAGAATGAAGCCTTTTTGCGGTAGCCACAAACCATTGCAAACTTATTTTAACCATGCAGTCTTCCACATAGCAACTAAATAAGCATAATTTTGAAGCTCCCACAAAGTACTTTTTTCTACTAAATTGTATTAGCAGGCAAATACTTCTTCCATGTTAAATCTAGTGGGTGGAAGTAAATGCAAGGATGAATGCATCAATACATTTCCATTATAAAAAGTGTTTTCAGGCTAGTTTTTAATTGTCCCAAAGGACAGATCCCATAGCCAATTAATCCACCACAGAAAGGAATCTACACAAGTCATAAGATCCTTTGTTTAAGTGGAGTTCATTTCTATAGATATATTCCCACCATAGGTCATCTCTTCTTATGCTCTTTTTGTGCAGTCTCTCACAATGTACTACTTTGATTTAAAATAAATATTTTAGATTCATAGCAACATTCACCTGTTAAAAATAAACTAAACTTCTGTACTGGTTTTGTCTGGGATAGAGTTAGTTTTCTTCATAGTATCTTATAAGAAGACACTATGTTATTGTCCTGGTTTGGGGTAAAACAGAACCAATTTTCTGATTTGTAATTTTACTTTTTAGCTGGGCCTCTTCTGACTGACTAAAGTCTGAAATTAACAGCATGTTGTTCAGAAACTGTTCGCTCTCAGAGTGGTAAGACCTGATTATACCAAGGAATGGTATGCACAGAGCCTCTTGCTTATACTTATTGCTATAACAACCAAGGTCAGCTAACTTCGCTTTTTGCCCTGTTAGAGGGTCGGAAGCGGAGAAGCGTAGAGGAGTCCCACCTGCAGGGAGGAGCGGATGGGACACGTGACCCAAAACTGACCAACAGGGTATTCCATCCCATCTGCATCACGCTCAGTATAAAAGCTAAGGGATCAAAGGGGCAAGGCAGTTCTGGCTCGNGAATTTATCAACACTAAAACAGTGTTGATAATACACCAGTGTTTTAGCTATTGTTGAAAAGTGCTTGCACAGCATCAAGGCCTTTTCTGCTTCTCAGGCTGCCCTGTCAGCGAGTAGGCTAAGGGTGCACAAGAAGTTGGGAAGGGACACAGTCAGGACAGCGGATCCCAACTGATCAGCAATAAAAAGATGGAAGACGAAGGAGGAAGTGGGGACTGTTCAGAGTTACGGTATTTGACTGCCAAAGTAACCATTACACATGATGGAGCCCTGCTTTCCTGGAAGTGGCTAAACATCTGCCTGATGATAGGAAGCAGTGAATGAATTCCTTATTTTGCTTTGTTTGTACACAAAGCTTTTGCTTTCTCTATTAAACTGTCTTTCAACCCATGACTTTTCTCACTTTTACTCTTCCAGTTCTCTCCCTCATCCCATGGCTATGTGGTGCTGAGCTGCCTATCAGGGTTTAACTACGACAACTTCAAAAAAAGAATCAGTTTCTTTAGGTTCAGAAACTTAATTCAAAATCACTTATTCACTCATAAAAGGAAAATATTCCCATTTTATCCTGCTCCAAACACTTAGTATAACCAGGCTCTTTCCTGCATATCTGGAAAAACAATATCCTTGCAAAGGCTAAAAGTCAATAGATATGGTCCTCTCAGGCTGTAAGACGTAAAAAATAAAGGTATTCCCTTACTAAGTTGTTACTGACAGTGTTCCAAAGAAGATTTCGTACATAAGAGTGCAAAAGTCTTTGGTAAATTTCCTGACCTCTAGCAGTTTTTACCTGAGAAACTTGCTGGGCAAGAGGGAGAATTTCTGTGTGTTGTAGTCCCCTGCAGGTTTCTCTTCTGTGAAGCTGCCTGGGCATCTCAGGGCATTCACAGCATCCTCTTTGCAGAGCTCCACTGCTCCAACACCTTTTGCCAGAAGGACCATCATCCTTTGGACTTTTTGGAAGCTGCTTCCAGCCAGCTTGATTTGACGCCTCCAGTTCACGTAACGAACGATAAAGCCCAATTTGCTTTCCACATGCCACATATTTTTTAAAGACCTCTGTCACAGTTTCCATGAGGCATCTCTATTCCAAGGTAAGTGATACTTATCTACTTAGTCATTACTTGTGCAGAAGCTACTCAAACTTTGTTTATCCTTACTGACTTTTTCTAGTCATATTATTTTTAGAATGGTTGTGGACATTACAATACGCTGAATTCACAATATGGGAACAACATATGATAGCATAACAGCACAACGTTGTTCTCGGAACAACTCTGAACATATGAGTTGCTTTTTTCTGACTGCTAATGATCACTGAGCTGACATTTTCATGAAGTTATCCATTATAATCCCCAGATTTGATTCTGAGTGATAACGGTCAGCTTAGAGCACATCATTTCAGGTGTATAGGTAGGATAGAATGCCTTGTATCACATTACTTTTGTCTATATTCAATTCCACATCACCTCAATGTCTGGTCATCCCATCTTGCAAGATCCTTCTGCAGTTCTTCATGCTGGCCTCTCCACTGAACAAAACAACTTAGTAATGTTAGCAAACTTTTCCATCTCATTCTTTACCTCTTTTTTTGTATCATATCTGAAGAGATTAAACAGCATTACTCCCAGCACAGATCACTTCATAATTTTCCTGGTGATCTCCTTCCACTCTAAAAAATGACCACATATAAGTTCTACTTTCTACTTCTTGTCTTTTAACCTGTTATTTATTTATGCACGGTTATTTCATAACATCTTTAAAAATATTTGATGATGGACCTCACTAAAAGGCTTTCAGGAATCCAATTAGTCTGTATTAATCAAGCTCATACTCTTGTTAACTCATTAGAAAAAAAACTGATTCACAGTTGGTCTCACTAGATTTTAACCTCGCTCAATATCTACCTCTGTGCAATTCAGGATAACCTTCTACCTTGAAATCTGATTATTTAAATATAATCCAGTAAATTTAACAGCTCACACTCTATCTGAAGCACTTCTAGCACTAGCACCAGCTGGGAATTGCCTCCAAATGTAAATGGATGCAATTCCCAGCTGATACTAGTACTAGATATAAATCATTCACAGTTTATGTTGATAAATGTGGCCAAGTTATATACAACGTACAGCTTCATGTTGTAATTATCATACAGTGCCAATTTTCAAAGCCAAGTTTCAAATGTCTCTGAGTTCAGAAAAGACTAGATGATTTTCATATAATTGATGCAAAGTCACTATTCAAATTATTCTAACATAGAAAGGACCTCAGAAAAAATTTTTTAGAAAAAGAAAGGTGGATAAATTATCTTTTTTGAATACCCTGGAAACTCTACAGTAAATAGATTTCAAGGGAAACACATGCAGTTCAAAACAAATTCATTTAAAGGCTGAAACTAAATATAAAACCTTTTAGGAGCAAATGGTAGTATCAGGAGTCAGTAATTCAAATTATATAGGAGGCTGAAAAAGAGAAGCAGAGGAATGTTAAATAAAGCTTCTGTTTATACTGTTCCGTTTAAAATGTTTATAATGTAACAAGAATAGAACATGAATTCTTCTATGTTTTCATGTCAGAAAGACAATTTTTCTCACTAAAGAGATACCGGGGCTTCTTTTTAATATAAATTACCTTTTTTCTTCTTATTTACGTTTTTTAGATAAAATGTCCTTTTTTTTTTTTTTTTGTCAAGCATTCCACAAATAACTTTGATTCTTACTTGGAAGGATTTTTCTTATATGCTATTAATCCTGAAAGGTATTTCATCCAAAGGAGATTATGCAACCAGGTAGGTCATAAAATAGCTTTTTGCCAATTTCTGCTCCTGTCTTTTTCATACTTTTCAAACTTTCATTTTTTTCATTATTGTTACAGTTTGAAGTACAGAGATCTCTTTTTCTATAATACAAAACTGACATGATGTATTCTTTTTCATTAGCTATCCAATAGAACGAAATGTGCAATATTTTTCACATATGTAGATAGTTCTCCATCTGAACATTTGCTTGAACTTATCATAGTGTGTCAGTTGGTTAAATGCTTACAAAACTGTTTCAGGGAGCTGTGCATGCCTGTTAGATTTCATGTTTTGAAATGAAAAAGGTAGAGTTTAGTTCAATACCATACTGAACTAAATGCCAATGTTCCTTTTCATTTTCTTTTGGTGTATGTAACAGAATGGATAATCTTTGCCTTCATTTGTGATACTTTCCAGAGGGTGGGGTTTTTTTAAGCTATACTAATCTTAAATATGCATATTAAATCAATATGAATTTTATACATATAGATCAAAAAAGAGCAGCTGCTCTTTTTCTGGTTTCCCCTGATGGAAGCCTGCAGTCTAATTTAAACCTTGGGTTTGGCAGGAGCTTTGGGGGGCTCACGAGGCTTCAAGTAGTTTGGCCTTGACAGAGGCAAAGAGCTCCGAGTCCCTGCGAGAAGACAAGTCCACATGTGAATTCTCCATTCTTATGATTTTACAGTGAATTTTCTGGAGCAAGTAGCAGCAAGACAGCTCATCTGATCAATGTTTGTTGGAACTGTTGAGCCTTTGTAATAGGACAATAACAACCCCTTGAGAAGTAGCGAATGAAAAAAGCTTCAACAATTTATTTTCTTGTTTAAAAGTGTGCACTCACTGAAGAAATTTCAAGGTTTTATGTGAAGTACGGGACTCTTCCCTGCAGGCACGATAACATTCACAGTACTCTTCTTAAAAGTACTGACACTTGCAGCCAGTGGACAATTTTACTGGCAAAAAGAGTGTTGATACGGGCAGCTGTTGACCTCCTCCCTCCATTACCTTCTATATGGGGCTTACATCCCAGCTGTTCGCCATGGTCAGCTGCCCGGCGGGCCCCCGTGGTGCCGGGCCGGGGCTGCCCCGTGCCGGACACAGCCGGTTCCAGCCGGCTCCAACGGCCCCAGCGCAGGGCACAGCTGAGCCCCTCAGCCACGGGCGGGCGCCGCGGGGAAAGCCTGTGTCAGAAAGGGCCAAACGCTGCCCGGCAGCCAGGGCTGAGGGAAACCGGGTGAGAAACAGCCCTGCGAGCCCCGAGGGGAGAGCGGGAGGAGGGGAGGAGGGGCTCCAGGCGCCCCCGCAGAGCTGCCCCTGCGGCCCCGGCAGAGACCCCGCTGGGGCAGGGGTTTCCCTGCAGCCCCTGGGAAGGGCCCGGGCTGGAGCAGGGAAAGGTGTGAGGAGGCAGGAGCGGCAGANCCGAGCAGCAGAGAGGAGCTGCCATGGGCTGACCGCAGACCCCCGTTCCCCATTCTCTGCGCTGCTTCGGGGCAGGAGAATGAGAAGTCACGGGTGAAGCAGAGTCAGGGGATGGGGTGAAGAAAGATGTTTTTATACCTGTCAGATGTGTAATATCTGTCTTGTTGTTCTCCACTACGTGAAAATATTTATTTTCATTGGTAACATATTAATTTTCTCCAAGTTGAGTCGGGCTCGTGATGGTAATCAGTAAGTGATCTCCCTGTCTTTGTCGTGACCCAGGAACTTTATTGTTCCCGTTTTTCCTATTCATTCCCTCTTGCTTCTGAGGGCAGAAGTTGGAGTGAGCAACCAGGTAGGAGTTTGGCATTTAGCCAAGCTTAACCCACCATTCTTTCCTTCTTTGAATTAGCCGTAATTGCTTTCTGGTAGCATGGTTTTGCAGAGAAGATTACTAGGAATAAGAATTTATACTGCAACAATGAAGTTGGTGCAAAGTGAGTCCTGGTGAGAACATGTGAGCCGGAATTAAAAAGTGACAATTAACATCTGCTAGCTGTGTGCTTTCCACTTTTTTAGGTAGGCACAAGTTGAAAATAAATACTAAGAGGAAATAAGGGGAGCAAAAAATGGACATCAGTGTCTAGGGTAAGAGAAAGGATATTAGCAGAAGCCAGAAAGACTTCTGTAGGTAGAGGAGGAAGTGGCAGATGGAGGGAAACAAAAGTCTACGTACCAAAGGAAGAATTGGGGACCACAGCAAATGATTCAGAGTGTTCATGTAACACAAATGGCAGGATATACTGTTGCTGCCACTACTTCCAATGATAACTAGGAGCAGTGCAGGAGTATAAAATAGACTACTTGCAGACATCATTTAAGTATCCATCTACAAGGATGTTTTATTAATCTGTCTTCACTGTGACAGCTGTTGTAAAACAAAATAAGGACAGAACTAAAGAGCCAATTTGATAATGTAAAAGAATAAATACATAAAATACAAACCAAGAAATAGTAATCAAACCCAAAGAAATTAGCAAGGGCCAGGAGCATTTTACTTGTGAATGTAATTTTCTTTTATTTGTAAGTTATCTTACAAAATAGTCATAGAGAAAAAAGAATGGGATTAAAGCACAGCAGGAAGAAAATACAGACTTTTGACTAGTATTCCATCTTTCAATAGGAGTAGAAAAAATAAGAGAATACCTGCTAATACTACTTTTATGTTTCTAACAACAAAACCAAAGGCTCAGAATTTGAGCTGTATTCTCCTAAAAGACCCTTGACTCGTAATCCGTGAAATGCATATTAAAGTTCACACCCTGCATGTGCTAATGAAGATTATTGAGAACATGCTAAACATATATGACTATAGCTCTCGTCTCCCCACCCAAAATCTTGCTACACATCACCTGGGGGCAGGGGGAAACTTGAGATGAAACTGCCCCTAGGAGTGGGCGAACATAAAAGGGGGAAGACTTTACCTGAAGGGAAGAAGAAGATTTATGGCCTGGGAAGATTTTTCCCTGAAGAGACCCTGAAGAGCGCTTCGACGACTCACTCTGGCCGGAATAACACTGGAACCAGAACCGGTCATCTCTTTATCTCTCTCCTTCTCGATCTCTCCTTTGTTCTCTCCTTCTCTACCCCTTTGTTTCCTTCCTTCTTTTTTTCCTTTCTTCTTTCTTTCCTTTCAAAGTAGTAATGCAAGGCATACCATACTGCTTGCCATAATTCATTGTATATCTATTATTAAGTACCACTTGCCATAGTTTGTTGTATATCTGTTGCTAATTAATGCAATGCATACCTTACCGCTTGCCATAGTCTGTTATATAACTAATTATCGTGGACCTAGTTAAGACCTAGTTACTGACCTGATAAATGTTTGTATACGGACCTTGAGATTTGTCTCACCTTAGTCCGCATGCTGAGGATTTACAAATCTGAGTCACTTAACCCCCATCCTTTCTGAGTGGGACATGACAGCTGAGAGGTAATGGGCTATCATTACTTGAACTGTGTCCTGGTTTCGGCTGTGATAGAGCTAATTTTCTTCCTAGAAGCTGGTACGGTGCTGTTGTTTGTATTCAAGATGAGAATAATGTTGATAACGTGCTGATGTTTTAGTTGTTGCTGAGCAGTGCTTACACTAAGTCAAGGATTTCTCAGCTTCTCATTCCCTGCCAGTGAGGAGGCTGGAGGTACACAGGAAGCTGGGAGGGGACACAGCTGGGACAGCTGACCCAAACTGGACAAAGCGATATTCTGTACCACATAGTATCATGCTCAGCAGATAAAGCTGGAGGGAGCTGGCCGGGGGGAGCAGCTGCTACTTGGGGACTGGCTGGGAATCGGTCGGCAGGTGGGGAGCAATTGCATTGTGCATCACTTGTTTTGTATATTCCTTTAACATTATTATTAGTTTCCCTTCCTTTTTTCTCCTATTAAACTGTCTTTATTGCAACCCATGAGTTTTACCTTTTTTCTGATTCTCTCTCCCATCCCACTGGGGGTGGAGTGAGCGAACGGCTGTGTGGTGTTTAGCTGCCTGCCTGGTTAAACCACAGCAGTCTGTCAGAGCTATCCTTCAGAAAGAAGATAATTAGACAAGTTTGGTCATAAAGTTTAGATAGGAAAATGCAGATAAACAGCAGGACAAAGAATCAGGTTTTCAAGAAATTGAATAAAATGGCACAACTGCTACAAATTTAGTTCTCAGTATTTTCATTGTAGTTATGTTTGTGCAGGTTTTTTTTGCCATTATACATAGGCAGGCAGAAATAGGAACCTGATTCTAAGTAATTCACAAAAGAAGGAAAAACATATATTTGTATAGCTTAGTTGAAACTGTTTGCTTTACATAAATAAAACCTGATAGGTAACAAATAAATTGTCAGTTAACATCATAGAATTTATTGTGCATTGATTTATAATCAAGTAGGGTGTTCATGTTCTTTTTTTAATTTAAATTTCCTGTTAATGTATTAGCTGCCTGATAAGACCTTTTCTATAACTGCAACATAAGGCACGGCTAATATGTGTGTCAAAAGCTTCCTTTCCTTAGGAATGGTTTAAACTTTTGAACGTTCATGTAAATATTACTGACACTTAATACACAGGACCTTCATTTGTGACTGAGATAGGAACAGAATCTAGATTAAGTACCGCTGCTGTTACAGTTTTCCTGTCTTGTCACCTTAGACAAAACTAGAGAGTTAGATGCACAGTTAAGCCAGTTTTATACTCCATAAAATATAAATTTTGAAATTGCCTTACCATGTCATTAAGTGATTATGCATAAATAAAGAAACCTCAAAAAAGCTGGAAACTGCCAGGTTTGAGACTTGTGTCTGTTTGCTTAAGGACTTACTTTAGGATTGCTCACAACAACGTGTGGACGTTTTGTGGTGTGCTTTGTTGTTGCTGTCATTATTTTTACATCTGTTTATATATGTCATCATTTAAATATATCTATAACTTCATATATAGATATATAAGTGTGTGTATATATATAAAGTTATAGTAAGTCTTTGGCTTTCAAGCACAGTCTTTCCCATGCTTCAGAAAATGTTTGCACTGGCTTTGAACGAAAGTTCCCTGGTTTTGTTTTTGTTTTTCTTCAGTTAGACTGTCTTATTGTGAATGCCACGTACATTCAAGGTGATATTTGGATGATGGAATAAATTAAGCCCACCTAAACTTTGTATTTACATTTTTAAACTTTTTTTTTACTTATCACGTTGTTCTAGAGAAAAGATAAAAAATTTTTAGAAGAACTTCTAAATTTATAAAAAAGTTATGCTTCAAGCAACATTTATCTTCTGGTCCACTTAACATTGTAATGAATAACTACCTACCTAAAACGAAAGACAACGGTCATAAAGAGTCAATTATTTTTCTAGTTTTGTGGATCATGTAGCTTTCTTTTTCTCTTATGATTAAGTAAGAATTGTCTGGTAAAAATGCAAGTTGATTTATACAGTAAAGTATAAATTCTCCATTATGAACTTTGATTTGGCAAGTATTGAGAGCACTTGAGCTTAAAATAGGTGTTTTGCAACAGTTCACAGTAATATAGCTTATTGTCTATAATGTGAACAAAAAAGACATTTGAAGCCATAGTGAATCATGTCCAAAACAACTAAGGGAATAGTTTTTGTGCTATCACAGCTGTTCAAACAAAAGGATCAAATGCCAGAAGACATTAAAGATGACACTTGACTGATGAGGGCAAGGAGAGGAGCTTGTGCTTAAAATTTCTGCAAGGTCAAGGAAAATGGAATCTGACATCTGATTAGAAAAATAAATTATTCCAAATGGATGCACTATTATCTTCAAAGCGCTAACAAAACCAACATCTGAGAATGGTCAGGTCTTGCTGGAACAATCAAGAGAGTGAAGCAGTTTCTATGATTTCTCTAATTCCAGACCCTTACTGTTAAAAACATAGAACAATATAGTTAAGCATAAGAAAGAAAAAAAAATCATCTGGAGATTAATTCAATTGGCCCCAGTATAGGAAACCATCTTGCAGCTCAACGTTATGTAAATACATCGAACAGTATCCGGCTATGTGGAAATGCAATTGAATCTTATTGAAACTTACACTGAGAACAGCCATGTACAATGCAACGTCAATCGTATTTCCTCCTTTGTCTTATTATATTAAAGGAGACAAAAAGAATTATGAGTTCACATGATGTGAAATAATGTGATATTCTATCAGTTGAGATTGCAAAACTATCTTTTTCTTAACTGGGGAGAGATATAAGTAAATAAAGAATAGCAGCCAGAAGCAATTATGTAAAACTCTGAACGGTATTCCCTAGAGAGAAAGATATGTACATTTTCCTGTCTAGTTCCATTATGTGTGTTCATTTCAAATCCAGACAACTTTCCAATACAAACAGAACAAATTCAGTTTTGTTCAAACAACATTCCCTTCTAACACTTCATGTGCCAAGTGAGAAAAGCAACACAAAACCTCTAACAAATTAAACATCTCTTTAAGAACAATGTAAATGCTATTAATTTACTTCCAGTAAGGGGAGTTTTCCTGAATCACTGCATGACTACATTCTATTTTTGCAAAGAATAAGCTGTTTGTTTCTACTTCCAATCTTGTTTGTATACAAAAAGATTTTGTCAAACTCATGAATGTTAAATAATATTATGTTGTAAATACAGTCTTTGTTAAGTGCTTTTACAAAGGTTTATTTAGACTTTACTTAAAAAGGAAAAGATAGGAGTAGGCGATTTCATCTTATGCAGTTCTGCTGTGATGAAGTGATATACCTGTTTTATTCATCTTATGGGATCAACAGGAGGACTCTCCTCAACTGGCAACAGCTAGAACATACGTATATTTATATATATACATACACGCACATGTCACCTACTTACTGTGCAGTGAATGATGGATGTGTCCCTGTTTGATTCATGATGAGCTATGTAATGCACTTATTGACCAATGTAGGGAAGGGATTAAAAGAATGAAAGAGAACTTAAAGCATTAGAAATTTCTTTATATGCACATTGTATAATGGTTATGATTTGATAAAGAGAACAAACAGTAAAACACTTGGAGGAATCATCACCTGAGAGGGTAGAATTGCAAGGAACAGTGAGAAAGGTAGTATGACAAGATGACATTTGAGAAAAAGGTACCATGCCATGCACTTAGAGCTTGACGTCGAGCATTTCTGTTATAAAATAGAATTTTCCACTGCAACCCAAGGAAGAGAAAGACCAGGAGTTTTAAGAAAGCTAAGTGGGTAAACGTGAGCCATCAGTACAACATAGTACTGAAAATATAAATGTGGTTCTGATCCTGAAGTATGTCAGAAGTATACAGACATGTACAGTGGTATTAATGTGAAAAACACAAGGCATTGCTATGACCCTAAAATGAACTCTGAGCAATTATGATAATCCAAGTTCAAGAAGATGAATTTGAACAAGAAGTTTAGGAACAGAAAACAGCTATCAGGATGATTAGGAGAATAGAGGATTTTGTTTATGGAATGAAATTAAGAAAACTCAAATTTTCTTAGCACAATAAAGCTAAGAGGGAATGCTCGTCTGCTAAAACACAGCAGAAGACAGCTACTAGAAACGAAAGGAACTATTCAAACCCAAGAACCATACTGGCATAGAAAGAATGAATGGAGCTAAAAACAGATTTCAAAGCAACAAAGTTTTGGAGCAGTCTGCCTGTATAAGTAACAGAGGCAGAAAAGCTGTCTAGCTCTAACAGGGAATAATGATTAGATTATTAAGTTCCTAAGGTTATCAAGAGAATTGTAGGGTATAATTGTCTTCAGTAGTAGAGGACGGAACCCTATGATCTAATTCTAGTTTCAAATGCTTCCAAAATTCCTATTATTCATGTTAAGAATGTATTACTAATTAGGATTATGCTGCAGGCTGCATGCATTAAATGCATAGGAACTGTCAGATGTATGAGACCTGTCAGATGTATAAGATCTGATGTTTCACAAAGAAAGGCAGAAGATGTCTTTTGCTCTCTCTGCCCTCTAATAGGTAAGAGAATAAGCAGGGACACCCTGCTAAAGTATGATATTAACCCATTAGGCTATAAGGCTGCAGGAAAGTGTAAGTCAAAGAAACATAAGAACCTAAAGGCATCTGCAGAGGGTCAGGCCAAGGCTGTGATTGACAGCATAAGGCTATGGAGTGTAAAAATACCTACATATTTATATGTATATTTATATGTATACTGTTCCAGCCTTCAGCCATTTGTTCCCCAGGCACTTCCTAAAACAGAGATTGATTGTTCATAAACCTGTTCAGGATCCTTTTAAACTCCGTTCAGACTTTCAGCATTGATAGCATTCTATGTCAAGGAGTTCTATGGCTGACTTAAAATTTCTGGAAAAGACCACCTCTTTTAATTTATTCTGAACTTGCTACTTTCTAACTTTATTTAATGCTCCCTAATTATTCTACTACAGGAAGAAAAGAGCAATGAAAACCTGTGCATTTTTGTCCCCATCTCCCATTATATCTATAGAACTTTCCAACATCCCTGTCTTATTTCTTTTCCAGGCTGAAGAGTTCAACCCTTAATTACCTCTTGCATAGAAGCCACTTGCCCTGATCATTAATCAACGTCCTTTCCCTGATCCCAGAGAAACTGCCTCACACATAGCTCCTACACAAGTTCAGAGCTACAGTCCATACACTATTTTGAATGTGGCCCTAAAGCAAAACAGAAGGATCATATTATGAAGAAAGATTAAAATGAAAATTTGTGAGAACCTTGTAATTTGCAAACTTTGATAAAATCTCATAAATAGAGGCACCAAAGATTTAGCGTCATACTGTAGAACCAACATCTTAAGTTCAGAAAATAATGGGGTTTTGTAAGGACTTTTCTATTCCATGCTGTTGCACATTTTGCATCCATGACTATTCAACACTGGAAAAGAAGATTACTCAGACCTTTAGCATAAAGCCAGAAGCATTCTTTTCTGACTCTGAACATTCAGCCAAATTAAGTGACAATATGTCATAATAACACAAATAGAACAGACCTCTGCAAATGTTTAGTTACAGCAAGACAATCACTTCTTAACCCTCTCAGTTTACCTGCTAATGCCTGTTGCAATAAGTTCAACCTCAGGGGAAGCCCTGGACATTATCAAAAGCAACAGTGAAATGTGATTTTTCACTAATAGTTGCAAACATATAATCCATGAGAACCTCGCATGATTCTTCTTGAAAGAAAGCCCAGAATAGTTAGTTAGAAAATAGGGTACTTTCATAGCTAGCCCAGAGAATACAGATTAGTGCTGAAATATTTGACTGGTAGCTTTAGATTTGTTCAGTTTCTAAAGGTATTTGGCAAGTATAAGCAATACATCATTGAATATACCTCCTTCTCCTTGATTTTTATTCATGTGTTACTGGTTAAGCAGCCAACTCATAAATATATGTGCTGAATTTGCATCCAAATTCCAATCAAAGATAATGTACTATTTCAACAGATCTTTTAGACAAATAGATACTGAATAAGGGTATTAATCTGCAGCAGAAATAGCAGATCTCAGAGACTGAAAGATAGAAGTGAAGTGTTGTGTGATAACCCATAGAGCGATGAGCTTAGTGGGATTTGAAATACCTCAGTGTGCTGTTTGTTATGAAGGTGTGTTATTATTTCAGCGATGAATAGGCAACGTCCAATGATGAAATATCGAAAGAACTCTTAATGATGTGATTAGAGAAAAGGTCACTGTACTGCTATGTGCAAATTTAGGCAATTTTTTGGCACATCTCAAGAGCATCCTTCAAGTTACAGGCTTGAATTCCTCCATCTCACCAAAGAACATCTCTCTTAACTGAAGTCATTTATTCACCAACAATATTCACATTCTGCTTTGTACCAGTGAGATCTTGCCCTCCAAAGATTTAAACACCTCTATAACCATGTCTGGAGAGACAGATATGGAGACCTACAGCATGTTCTGATCCGGACATGGCTCACATGGACTTCCTCTTGTTCTAGTTAGCTTGTGACTGAATTAGGAGTGTACCCTCTTTAGAGAGCACATCTGTTCGGTCACAGTATGACACAAATGAGTATCTGTAGCTCCTAAGCCAAAGTGATTTAAATACCTAGCTTGCTCAGCAAGTGAGCAGAAAGGACTCTAGCCAGGCAGCACCCACTTCTTCCCAGATAACTTTGCCCAAATGTATATATTTTTACAAAAGTATTGTTTATTTATTCAGAGTCCCTTAGCCAACTAAGGATAAAACTAAAACGGATTTTATGCTCGTTAGGAGCTGCTAAATGCAGTAGCCCGATAGATGCACAGCTGCCAGAGGTGCCAGTTCCCGTGTCCCAACAGGTGCATGCAGGCAGACACACACACCCACTTCCCCTACATCCCCTATAACTCCATGTACAGTAATCCATCTCAGTTTGAAAGGTGCTTTGGAGAGCTGCTCCCATTGACTCACAGTGACACGTGTCACCCCCAAACCATGTGGCTGGTAGCCCTCCAGTGACAGCCCTGGGATGGGCCAGGGCAGGAACCCATGTCTCTGAAGACGTTGTTATTAGAGTTTCCCCATCTGGCATTCACCTCCTTTGCATGTGTGGGGATGAACCTTTTGTAACAACCTAACAATGCCTTGCTCTTAGATAATTATTTTTTTTTTTCCCAACCTAACAATGCCCTGCTCTTGGACATATTTATTTTTTTCTGTCAGCCCTAGGCATCCTGCTCCTGGCCCTGGGCATATCCTGGCTGATAAAGCTTCACACCTTGCACAGCTGTGTGGTTGCCGCTTAACTAGACTGATGCTGACAGTCTTCCCAGCTCTACGGTCTTTATGGTTTTAGATTGATCCTAGGTTCAGTCCTATAACAAGTAAACACAGATGATCTAGCTGAAGGCAGAAAGTGCATTCGGCAATTAATAGTTCTCTATGCCTGTGTAAGGCTTAATATCACTACCATTATTTCTTTTTTGTTGACTTTCCTTAGACAAACTCCTTTGACTTAACTCTAGCCAGACAGGCAGGATAATATTACACAGATAAAAAAGGCACATAAAATGTTATTGAAAAATAAACACAACACTTTTGCTTCTCCGTAGTTGGTTATGACAATGCCTGAAGAAATGCATTTTAGGCGGGCACACAATGATATGACGTGAATTAGCAATTAATTATACTTTGACCAGGAATGTCTTTCTCCTTCTCCCTCTCTGTATATGTAACCTGTAGCATTGCTGATCCAATTATGAAAACAACTAAAATTTTCCATGCTGGCTCTAAGTTTTAATGTTATTTTTGTGTAATGATAATATTGACTTTCCAGTTCAGCAAGTAGAATGATTAAGTGCGCTTTGTTTCTAAAATCATTATTCTTCTAAGCCAAAGCTGCCGACAGTAGTTTTAGTCAATTTTAAACAAGTTGAAAGTACACTATAAAGGCAGAAAATTAATAAGACAGAATCTGGAAAAGATCTTCTAACAAAGGAATATTTACATTTCGATTTCAGTCTTTAATGCTGCACAGGTGAACAGACTGAAGATGCTATAATAATAAAAATAAATCACTAATTGACAATTCCATAAATATTTGGTGAAAAACTAGAGTTTTCCTTCTTATTATGTTAAATGACATGAAATTTTAACAAATAGATCTTCGTGGAACTTCTTCTAAAGAGCAATGATTTTTGCTCTTATAGTACAATTCAAAGATTCTGTGCAAACTCTTCTTTGTATCTACATCCATACCCACAGCTTGTTAAATCAAAGCATCTTAAATGCAAAAAATCACTATGCTGCAATGCAGAGCCCTGTCCTGTAATTCAAAGTTCTCTAGGAGCTCAGGGCACATTATTCCCCCTTTCCCCAATAACCATCACCTTTCTGAAGTTATACAATGAAAGAAAAAAAAGAGCATTCTATTAGTAAAGCTTTCTTTGTAAACATACAACTGGATTTTTAGAAAAATAATTGCCTTATTTTGCAGAAGCTAGACAATTCAAAAAACAGTGCATTTTATTCATATCCAAGCCAAATGAGTGGCCACTGATGGCTTTCTGAGCTGCTAATTAAGCTGACTGTCTTAGGAGGAATCGTCTTTTTACTAGCTGTCAAGATAACCACAGTTCATCTAAAAATAGTACCTTTAACTGTAACAAAGGTATTGTTCCATGTCTTTCTCCTGCTTTGGTTTTATTGTGAGACATCAGCCATTAAACTCCATTGATACTTCTCTGCTTCTGTTCTTGTTTCATGAAGACTTCCTCAGAAAAAAGCTGCCAATGGAGGTCTAAACATTTATTTGGAAAATAGTGACATGGTAGGATTGCAGTCCTCACAATCACTCTAAAAGCTCCAATTTGGGATTGAACTGATGTGTAAACCAGAAGGCTGACTTTGATGTCAGGAGCAGCAGCAACACCACAGTCTTTTCCCTACTTATGTGTTAGGGTAGTCCACAAGGTAACAGTAGTCATATACTCCAAATTTCAGTTCAAGCATCACAGCAGCCTCACTCTAACCTGCAGAGTCAATATTACCATTGCTAATAAAATGTATGTTTACAGCATCTCTTCTCCACACCAGGTTTTTTTTTTTTCCCCATTATATAAGGCACAAGGCATGAAGCTGATGCAGCAAGCCTCAGGAAAAGCTTCAAGAAAAAGATAACAAATTATTCCTTTGTTGGTGCTTTAAGTTAGTGATTACAGAATCATAGAAAGATTTGGATTGGGAGAGACTGGTGGAGGTCAGCTGGTTCAACCCTCTGGTCAAAGCAAGGCCAACTTTTGATTTAGTATCTTGAAGTGTATTTGCAAACATGTAATTATCCCTCTTGAGGGATAATTTTGTTTTCTTTCATATTACTTGATGCAATTTATGGGTATCAAAGAAATATATGTTTTGCAATTAAATATATTAGTGAAGAATGCTGTACAATCTCTTTAGAAAAACTGAATTGTGTTAAGCTGGTGAAGAGGAATATTAGTCTATGGTAATAACAAAACCATTTTTTTCTAACTATGAAAAATATTTAGTACTATTATGTAAAGTAAATTAAAGACAATCATTTCTCAATTCAGAATATCTCCATTTTCTTTTCTCAAGTGTTTTCTGTTCAGAGAGACTTCTAGATAAAAAATTATAATCCAAAATATTTATCCATCAGACACATTCAGAAATTCTAACTTATCCCTTGAGACAGATTTATGTAATTTAAGATTTATAGATAAATATAGCTAATTATTTAAATAATAAGCATACAATAGTGCTGCTGTGACATCTTGACAAGAATATCCCCAAGCAAGTTCTAAGTAATGTTGACATACTCTTTTGTGAACCGACAGATCTGTCCACAGGCTGTCTCATCTGACTACATACAAGCCAGCTCTGAACTCTAAGACAATATAGGGGGATGAGCCAAATCTCACTCCCTTGTACCTTAGCAACAGATACAGTGACACAGTGTCCTGTCTGAAACAGACAGGCAACTGTAAGACACATGTAGAGGTGACGTACAGCAGTTGCATATTTTTGTGGATATTCACACATTATTTAAGAAGATTCTACTCCAAGTCCCAAATGCTAAAAGCCTGAAGAATAAATATAAATAATCCCACCATGGCCTAGAAATATCTGATGATTGTTAAGTTAGTTTTTGCCCTCCTGTATGTGGTTGTTCCTTAAAATGAAGGATTTTTTTTCTAAAAATTACTAAAAAGAATATATTTTGCAAGTGACTTCAGGTTGCGAACAGAACTGTATATTGGGAATGTACTACCAATTTCCTACACATATTCAGTATGAAATATGACTCCTTGAAGTCATATTAAGATTAAATTAAGATTTTTGACTGAAAGTGACTAAGTTTCTCCAAAAACAAGAAAGATTTGAAGTCCTCACTTTCTGGAATAAGCACAGTAATTTGATAAAAATATTAAGATACAAGAATCACTTTTTCAATACTATCAAAATCTCAGAATCCTCAAGAGACACCAATTATTTAGATAGTTGACATTGAATCGAAAGCTAACACAAAACACTAAATATTTATAATTTTTCTCATTGTGATTTTTAAAATAAAGATTTTTTTTTAGCTCTTTGGCAGCAATTGGAGTAATTGGCCTTGTTTTGATGTGTGAGGAACATGACAATTATAAACATTTCAGGAGTGATAGCTGAAACATCTGGGATGGAGGGGAAGAACAGACTAAAAGTTTATTCATGACAAATATCAGAGGAAAAATGTACACTAGATTATTAGTGTAAACAATATATTTCAACCGAATAATTACTAAGGTTAGATACTGAAAAATGTAAAATTCAAGAATATTAAACAGCTTAGTTCGATCAGAATATAGTAACTTCAATAAATTGATGAAGTTTCAATTATAAAAAAATAGTTAGGTAAACTCAAATATAAATATAATTGTTTAATATGGATTAAATTATTTCAGCAAAATCTTTAGTCTATATTCCAGTTTTGAAACTGGGATTCAATTCTCCCCTCCGATTAAAAAAAAAAATAAAAAAATCACATAATCTACTTTCTAGATAGCTATGAATAACAGTGATGGAATACTTATAATTACTTTAGCTTCCTTTTATTTCACCACTCATAAGATTTTATAGATAACAGGCTATCTTTTGACCTAAAATATGTTATTGTCAAAAACCAAACCCAGGAAGATTATTTTCACTAAAATGTCATTTACATGACAAGATCTTAAACGTAAGGTGAGTCATAAGACTTTCTACTTATGTAAATAGGCCAACAAACTTGTATCCATAATTAATGGATAGTGAATCAGAGTTTTCCCTATCTTGATTGGCAGTTAGATAAGAATGTGGTTGTAATTAAAGAAAAAAGACAACTACGATCACTTGGAGGAATGTAAGACCACAGCATTTGATTATTCCTATATTTAAATATTTTTAGATTTAAAAGTAGGAGACCCCATTTGTTAAATAAATTATAAGTGATTCAGGGGAAATATAGTAAAGATTCAGACATGGCTTTTGTAACTCATCACAAACTCTGAAGATGGTGTCCCAGGGTGTCCAGTAACACTAGATGTACTGGAATGAGGTGAGAAAGGGTCTATAGCTACAGATTCAGCAGGGAATTTGTTCAAAGGTGGAATGTTTTCTGGAAGTGGATTCATTGAGAAAAAGAGTCTAATATCTGTAGATCCACAAATGCTATATAAACACCCACAATTTCTGCTGTGGGCAGTAGTAGTACTGTACTTGTAAAGCGCAGCCGTGGTCACATTCTGTACATGAAGAATAATTACAGTTGTCACAATTTTCACAGAGCTATCTGCAGAGCACAATATAAGACTGTTTTCTTTGAACATATTTTCAGGGATATAAATCATGATTTCTATGGTATATTACTCTATAAACTCAAAAATGGGTTACTATATTTTATCTATGATCTAATCTGAACAACCACTTCAGTCTGTCAAGGTCGTTCTAGATGGTAGCATGACCCTCTGGTGTGTCAGCCACTCCTCCCAGTTGTGTGTCTTCCGCATACTTGCTGAAGTTGCACTGTGCACCATCATCCAGATGATTAATGAAGGTGTTGAACAGGATTGAACCCAGTATTGACAGCCCGTGGTATACTGCTAGTTACTGACCTTCAACTAGACTTTTTGCTACTGATCATCATCCTCTGAGTCCAGCCATTTAGCCAGTTTTCAATCCACCTGACTCACTGTCAGCTCATCCAGCCCGTATTTCATCATACTTCTTTATGAGGGGAGACAGTGTCTGAAGCCTTACTGAAGTTCAGGTAGACAATATCCACTACTCTTCCTTCAGCTACCAAGCCAGTCATTTAATCATAGAAGTTTATCAAGTTGGTCAAGCATGACTTCTCCTCAGTGAATCTATGTTGACTAATCTGGTGACTATTGTCCTTTGTAGGCCTAGAAATGTTTTTCAGGATTAGCTGTTTCTTCACTTTCACAAGAATTGAGGTAATTATGTTTATTTACTTAGTTAATTTAGATATTTCTATAAATATGCATATTTTATATAGAAATACATTTGTTTTTTTAAATCTATTATTATTTAAATATTACTATCATATAATCGATATTTTCTGCATAAATATCTATTTCATTCATAAAAATAGGTAAAATATTTTATACGTAATGTACATTATATACATGGATGGAACCCCACCCCGCCCATGGAGTTTTCTTTATGTACAGCTGCTGAAAAAAAACTTTGCAGCAACATTTATGGTATAACATAGAAAAGTAAGTGGTCACCTAACAGATTTTGCTGAAACAGAATGTATGCAAAAGTGAAGTTAAGAGTGAGTCAGATCCTTATCTTTCTTGATATATCTTGGAGGGGGAGTGTGAAATATCTGAAATTGCAGAGATTTGTCTGACAGGGGTCATTATCTGCAACTCTAATGTGCCAGACAGAAACAGCATACAAGAAGCTCTCCACTGTCCAGCCAGTCACTAACACACTGTACGTGGCATCCATAGTGTCCTTTGTTGGCAGTTTGAATTAATCTTGTGTGCTGCTTCCTCACACCTCTGCAATGACCAGTGTCAAAAACAGCACCTGCGGTAAGTGTCTTAAGTTGTCTTCTCTGCACAACATCATCATGGAAGGGGCAGAGGGGAAAGCTGCAGGCTGCATGAATTTTTCAGCCCCTCCAAAACACTTAAATTCATTTTATTATGTCAGTTCATGCATAGGTCACACCTGTGTGTCCCTGAACTGTCGCCAAAGGCACTGCTGCCAGTAAAATTATGACACATAGATAATTAGACCTTGAACCCTCTGCATGGAGTCACTCTAATAGCAGTGTAGAGGCAGTCCTTGATTCTGTCCTCAGCCCGGCCCTCAGGGATTAGTGTCTCAGAAGAGTCAGATTTAAGAACTGCAGTTTATGGGGGAGAAAAATAATCTCAGGTTTACACTTTTAGAAAGTTGCTTTTGTAGCTTAACTCTTTGACAGACAGTGAAAGTCTGGGCTAAATACAGTTGGAGTCTAGTTCTTGAGGCCAGAAAAAAAAAAAAAAAAAAAAAAAAAGAAGAAATGACCACAAGCAGCAAAATGCTGGAAGACAGGCAGTGACTCTTAGCCCAGCTCCTCTGGCTTATTCCTCCTGTGAAGAAATCGCACTCTGTTGGTTTCAAGGTCTTTCACATTGCCTTAGAGAGGAAGCAGGGCTTCTATTATATGCTGTGAAAGCAAACCCCTAGAAAAGTACAGTCAAGTAATTGTCCCCTCCCACTTCCTCCCAAATTTAGCCCAATACATACCTGTGGCCCAAGATGGCTTTTGAGATTGTAACAGATCATGTTTCAATTAATATTTTTATTCATGCAACTTCACTTGCTCTCTCTGTACATTTTCCATAATGCGATGCCGGTTCTTGCCCCAACCCTGGGGAAGGCAGAGCACCCGATCTCACCCTGGCTCTGCTCCTGGGCTAGCCCGTGCACTGGACCCTGTCACTCAGTGGGGTTGCAATGGCGCTCCATTTCTACCCGACACAAGGACCCCGCGCCAGCCGCGGTGCTTCGGATTGGCTGAGTGATACCCACAAGCTCGAGGGAAGGCGGCACTGCAGCCAGCTGGCGAAAAACAAACTGTGGGAGTGGGTCATTAGTTCACCTGATTAATATTGTGCTTCCAAGCATCACCACTTGTTTACAGCTCATTTGGTCCCTTGACTCTTCATGTTTTCTAGGCTGAAAGATAACCTACTTCTCTATTTAAGCACTTGAGAGAGTAGAAATACAACATGCTTAGTCCCAAGATTTAAGCAGCGCTGACAGAAGGACAAACATGTCAACTACGTTACATTCTTTATACCTGCCTGCGTGAACAGGAAATTTTATCTTCGTATTATGACTGAAACGAGTAACTGAATACATTTAAGAGATCCTCAGAAATACACAAGATTAGCACAACACAGCTGAAGAGATAAGTGATATAGAAAAAAAATCAGCACANAAAAAAAAAAAAAAAAAGAAGAAGAAATGAAGAAACCAGTGATGAAGCATTCTATGCTGTGGAGTTTCTTTTGAGCTAAGGTTTGATTCGGAAACATGAGAAAGATTAGTAACAACTGCATGGTATTAATATACTATCTTTCAGGATACAGCAGTAATCAGTTACAAAGAAATTCCTTGAAAAAAATTACAGTTCACTTACCTCTGAAGCTAATAAATAGGGAAGGAAGTCAGTATATCTTTGAGTTATACTGAAGAATATCTTTCAATAGATTTTTCATACACTGAATTTGGATCGACGCATAAGGAATTTCACTCACAGAGATTACAAAAAGCAAGGCTACTTAATTATAATTTGTTGTAAAAATGAGTGTTTGTTTTCTTCTGTCCTTAGACTGAGATGTTATGCTCAAAAGCTTCTGGCTGCAATACAGGAAAGCTCTTGCCTCCCTGAGGGAGAGAAATCATGTTTCAAATACATGGATGCAAAGAAATGCTCAGATACAAACTTGACATCCATAATCCCTACTGGGACAAAAACCACGCATGAACTCTTAATGTCCTTGCAGACATGCAAAATATTTCCTACTAAACTCAACTCCTTTCTTAAATATGACGATTTTTATTTGAACATATTTACTGTGTTGGCTGTTCATCTGGTCTAGTCATAGCTTTGTTGCATTACAGAATTGCTTTTGAATTACTAGGTTGTGTGGTGGTGTGTCTAGAAATTGGTAAATAAAGCAGAAATTAACTGAATACACATTTCAGGATCTTTTTGAGTCCTTTAGAAGCAGACCAACTGTCGAAGTCCTGCTCTACCACTAACTAGGGTCCCTGTAGGTCCCTACTTCCTTCAGTTACTGAGTAGAGTTCGTATGTTCATGGGTGTGAAAAACCATTGTATTCAAAAAGTATCTCTATCTCCCTTTTTAATATTTTCAGCTCATGAAATGACCATGATCTGTTCATTTGTCAGACTTTACAAGAAACATCTCCCGTGCTGACCTTTACATTCAGCAGGAGCTTCTCAGAAACATTGATAAAGTTACCACAGCGTCCTTCTTTAAGACACTTACTAAAGATCCCTTTCACCACAAGCATACAAAAACACTTAACAGTAGTTAGGTTGACAGTACAATGTAATTGTTTTTTATCACATAGACTAATGTTGTCTCTTTGGATTCATCTATCTATGTTTATTCAGGGTTATCCACTTTCTCTTCCATAATAAGATAAGTGTAGAATCATGGGTCCTTAAAACAGGGATTTTCTGATCCCCAAGAATAAAGCCTGATCAATGGCCTTCAGTGCCCATCTGCCTGTGGGTCTCTAGTTACATTCTTGAGGGAAAAGAAGGCAAAGAAGACACAATGAAAACTCATTACGGTGGAGAAATCAATCAATATTTTGGTCGTTCAGTGACTGTGGCTTATGCAAACCTGTCTGTGTTTGCATTATAACTTGCTAGTACATTGCTGGCAGCCTGTTTGAAGTGGACTGAATATTTACTCAAACTCTCAGTGGATTTGCAGCTTTATTGAGTTACTCTAAAGCCCATGCTAGTAAGCTAATATGGAAAAAAAAAAGAGTTACCGAAGAAAACCAGCTTGCATATATTCCCTTTGTGAAAGTTTCCTGACAGTTTTTTTTTCTAATTTTGTGTTAATTTATTAACACACAGCAACAGAGTTTCTGAAATTAAATAGTAAATATATTTATCCTTTCTTACATCTCTCCAGTATTTTGTGAGAGAAAAACATAAACATGATATTTAACCTGTTATTTATCCATCCAAAGTGTTTTAAAAAAATCCCAAGTGGCAGGGCAAAGCAATTCAAAATACAAGTTTTCCTATAACTTCATGCGGGTGTCACTGATGCAGATACATTTGTAACACATTTATGCATTTACTGTTTTCTTTCAAGAAGTGGGAAAAGACAACAGTTTTTCATCAATCCAGTAGAATTTTTCTTTGCTTTGAAATAATTGTAAGGCAATATAGGCTGACTAAATATTTTATTTCACTTCTGACTACAGTATACATGGAATATTTTAGACTTGTTTCACTGTGGCAGGAAAGAATAGGTACATAGTTTCTTAACTCTATCAGTACTTTTTTTTGTTTTACATATGTATATCTAAGTGTTAAGAATATTTGGACATAATTACTCTCTTACTGCTTCCTTTGGGCTATATATCATAACAAATTTGCTATTAATCGATGCACAATCACATTGCACAAAAGCAGATTTTTTTTTTCATATGCTTGCTTCATATGAACTCTGATTGTGCACTGTCATCAATTGTTCAATGAAACATGTTAGACTAAAAACACACAAAATTCCTGAGAGCTAGCATCAATCTGCAGGTCCATACACCTTATAGTGGTCCCCAATCCATTCATTCTGATATCTACAGCATAATTATTTTAAATGCTGGCAGAAAGGAGGGTTCAGGAGAAAAAACACTACACTGAAAGTCATAAAACATGAACTCTAACTCCTTTTTCTGACCTCTTGTTTAAATCTCACAAGTCACTTGATATCTTTAGTCTACCTCTGAGCAACAGTGAAATGATTCTTTATTTTGAAGGCTTATGGTGACCTTCCATAAAGAAAATAAATGAGGGATGCTTTCTGCTCCTTTGTGCTCCACAGCACAGAGAAGCAGAGATTTTTAAAATTTTTCCCAAAAATCTTTCTGATCCAGAAGAAAAACTTCTTACTGAGGCTTCCAAAAAAAACCTCGGTTTCAACTAACGATACTATGCATTTAGACTCCAAGGACATGCCTGAAAACCTTCATAAATCTAGCATGGAATCAAGGCATTTTGTAGATGTGTCTGCAGTAGAAATCAAGATGTTTTAGTTGAGTGTGAAAAAAACACAGAAGCGTCTGAAAACCCTGGGTTGTCGATTTTGTTATTAAGTGTGTTGCAATTATCTTTTAGTTAGGATAGTGCTGAATACAATGGCTTCTAAACATCAACTGGTCTTACAAAAATAAGTGTAACAGATAAAATAAGATTTTATTCAACTACCTTCTTTCTATTTTGCCAGTAATCCTTTAAATTAATGTAGCAATTGGGGAGAGGAAGTTTCAGCTTTGACAGGTGAGAACTTGGCACTTGCATGGCTTTGAACTGCACTTTGACACAGCAGGAAATTCTGGAATTTTTGGTACTTTAACTGCTCAGCCTCTTTTTAGGTAACTAGTAAGGGCAGTTTTAACGTCGCATCAGTTTGGACAGGTTTCTACTTCTCATTTTTTGATTCACAACAGAACAATTAGGTCCATCATGCCCCACTGCCTGTCAGTCATCCCAGAATTCCCTGTAGATGAACAGGCAGCTTTGATGTTCTCTAGAAGGAGATTTAGCGGAACAAGGACACAATCATTTAAGCTCACGTGAGAACTCCTCTTTGCAGTATGAATAGGACAAATAGGTATTTGCATAATCAGACAATTTGAACTGTTTGATTCTGGAGCATAATGAGACAACAGTTTTAGGAAAGAAAAAAAAAGGCAATGTAGTTATTTGCAGCACACAAAAGTCCCTGGGTAAGCCACTGATGACAAAGTAGGTCTGAGTGGTTAAATGGAAAAAGAGATTTGCAACCTGGCTAGTATTCAGCTGTCTTTCATTGCCTAATTTCTCTTTTCCTCACTGGGCATGCTGCATTTCTCCTTCCAGGAGATCAATGCAAACTCGCACAGATCATTAGCCCAGATGAAAAATAGTTTGTCAAGCAATGAAATACTTCCAGTGATATGACAATGGCCTGTTTGTGCATGCTGAGCCTGAAAATATACAAGCAGGACAGAAGTGCAAATGGGAAATGATTCAGCCAGTGATGCTCACCACTTGCAGAAAGTTGTCAACTTGATCCATATAGCACGTCTGAGTTCCGAGAGTAAGCAACATGTAAGCAATGATAATCCTTCACTTAAGTTGGAGGAATCACAGAGGAAAATTTTTCAATAGATCTCTTCATGACAGTTACTAATTTGCTTGCTGCACTTGTCTGCCACAAAGGTTTTAAGTCAACTCTGCAGCTCTTAAAGGGTACATTAAATGAACGAGAGCAGACAACTATGTATCAGCAGTGCCAATACCACAGTGTGGAATGAGTAGTTGTCCTAGCATGGCATTGAGACCAGTTTCTTAAGTTACTCAACTTGTAAACAGCTATCCAAGCTGGAAAGTGGATGAAGAAGATGTATGATGGTAGACATTGACATGTGTGTGCAGATCCCAAACCAGTGAAAAGCATAGTATTAAGACAATATGCTTAGAAATGTATAGAGCAAATAGGATTCTTCAATTCTCTTGGACTTATGGTAAGGTGATGGTAGCAAAAACTCTAATTTTTTCAAGCAAAGAAAGTTATCCTGGGTTGTATTATAGAAATTTTCTACTTTAATTAAAGGGAAGGTTGTTCTACAATTTAGTGCACGTACCCATCGCCCGAGATAGCTGAGGATATTGCTTATACTCTTTATTATGTGTAAAAGAGTTTCTGATACATAAGTTCACATTAAAACATCAGACTTTGCTCACATCTACAGTATGTTTCAAATGCAAAATACTTTTCAAACAACTTTGGATATGATCAAAGAAGGTACAAAATTTTATCTATGAATACAGAGAGAAATGTGAATTCAGAGCCACTAATCACCTATATGGGCCCCAAAATTATTTTGATTCTAAGACAAATGCTTAGTGAAAGGACTACAGCAGGAAACTGGTAAAACAAATCAGCTCCACAAATAGCATCAGCCAGAATCTGCTTCATAGTAAACCATTAATGGTGAAATAGGAGGAATGGAGCAGGTGTTTAAGCACACAGCCTAAGAAAATATCTTTGTTTTACTAGGGGCTCACTCCCTTCACCCTCATAGCTTACTCTTCGTATATATCCCAGGTACTGTTTCCATATTTCACTGGTCTGTTACAAAGTGCAGCTCACAGTTGTTCTTTATGGCTTTCAACAACTAAATAGGATATGCTGGCTTCTAACAGACACCTCATCTAAACAAGTTGCATAAGTTGCCTCAGAAGTCAATGGAGAAAGATGGGCTCTGCCAGGACACAATATTTCCTTTCCTAACACAAAAAGGAAAGGACGAGCCTTCTCGCAGGTCTTCTCACTACTAGTGTTAGTAGCTCTAGGAAGTTAAAGGTATGTAGAAATTAGATGTAGCAAATCAGACACCTCTGCATGACTAGGCTCCCTTGCACTCTGCCTTCCAAAAAAACCCAAACCCAGTATGACCTAATCTCTCAAGTTGAATAGAAACATGACCAAATGTATGATAGCGGGACTGCTGATGAACTGGATTCTTTTGTTGAGAATCCAGATCTAGCACTGCTGCTTTACTGCTTCCAGCATCCCTGATTTCACAATTTTTTAACTCACTGTGAGCATTCACAAAGAACAAACAGTAAAAGTAAAAAACAAGTAACAGCCATTTCAGGAATTCATGATGTTTTTCGTTCTTCTTTTACTGCGTGTGGTTAAAAGGCTCTCCCTAGTCATTAAAGAATGCTAGAGTTCAGTTTCAAGATAAAATCTTAAGGATTAATAACCTAATAACTTCCTTTCTTTTGAACATTTTCTCTTTTAAGATAATTGACTTCATTTCAGTCTATATGATGATTTTTACAGTCCTGGTACTATTTCCCACCTTTTTTATTTTTAAACTTATGTTTAAACTTACCATGTAACACCAAATCAAATGTTTTACTCAGGGCCTCATAGATTCATTCTTTATTTTAAAAAAGACCTGATCATCTTAAAGAAAAAAGACAGGCTAGTTCATATGACTAATCTGGTTCATAACACTATTTTACCGTATTTGGTTTCCAAAATTAATTTCTGTTAATTAGATTACTTCTGATTCAAAATTTGTTCTAAGTTCTTGCATATATTTAAGGTAGGAAAAGAGGTCCTCAGTGAGGGGAGAGGGTGAGACTTTTTACCTCTGTCTTAGGAATTCTTATTACTGTTCTCTAGTCACCTTGTACCACCGAGACTTGTTACCAAACCTTTTTTATGTGGCATAAGATAGAATGCTGGGACAGAGCTCATTTGGTGTATCACTCTTATTCCTTCCTTTCACCTGAGGCCACTGGACTTTAATTTTTTTTTGTTTTTTATAATCCATTTTCGATAGTTTCATTCCCATTGACTATATTGCTTGGTCTTCTATATTCTGTATCATTATTTTTCACAAAAATTGATGGAAAGTTTTATTTTCATTCTAGAGCCACACCTGCATGTTTTTTCTTTACTCTGCCTTGTTTCTCCCATGCTCTCAATTTATTTATATGTTATTTGTTTTAATATTTTTTCTTTATCTAATTCCTTGACTCTGATAATATTTTTTTTTTTGTTTGTAAGAAAAAATTTTCCATGATGATTAGTCTTTTTTATATACATTTCTAGTTGCTGGTAGCCTAACTTTCCCAAGAACACCTCTGATGATATTCTAATACGACAATGGAGACCTGTATGAGGCCCCAACTACTATACAAATAGAGCTACATATTCTCAAAATTAGTTTGCTCAAAACAGACTCCATTTTACTCAGATTATCTCTTCTTTCTTTCTATTCTATCTCTTTCATCACAAGTAATGTTATCCCATCATCTGCAACTTTTTCTTTTCATTCTGTCTGGGTTCTGGATATACAACCATAGATGTCTGTTTTGGTCAGAATTCTTATTTTAACATATTTTTGTCATATCTATATTTGCTTTCTCATTCTTTATGCCTTTTCATTATGATGAATAAGATTAACATATATTGAATTATAACACAAATATTTTATCTATTTTACCACTGCATGAATAAAGTTCTTTCTGTTAATAGCATTTTCATTTTTTCCTTTCCATCATTTCTCTTAACCATTGTTACTCCTTTAACTATACCCATAATCTCAGTTATCTGAATTTTCTTTTTCTAGTGCACTGAAACCATGTAGAGATTATAAATGTCTCTTCAAAAATTCTTTCACCGTTCTTCAAGTTTTTCTACAGAATGCTTCAGCCTAGGACACATTAAACAAGATATTTTGTATTTTCCTTTGAAATAACTTAAATTTACATTTCAGGAGGCACACAAATTTACTTTAATCTACTGTGATTGTTGTCTGTGTAAAAATGACCACTGACTACTATTTTCAGCTTCTTAAGCTATTTTGAATCCTCCCTAAAAGTTTCTAACTATAGAACAATAAAATCATTCAATTAGGAAATGAAACAAAAACTGAGGCTCTGATACGAACAATATGGTTAATTTATCATCCAAATGACATCAAGAGCTATAAATTTTCCTACTTGTTTTTTTTCAGTCAGCCTGGCTGGCTGTTTCTTCATCCAAAAATGTATTGCAGATAACAACTACAGCATGCAATATGATACAAGGCTCCAGACAGCTATTTCAGCTTTGAAATTAACTCAAATTAATGTGGCGATAATTGCTGGAGCTCAGTTACATGTTTTTGCTAATTAAAGATTGAGGGAAATGCCATAGTAAGAGACAGTAACATTTGTTAACAAGAATACACTAATGATTTGGCTGTTCCCATTGACCTCTGAAAAGGTTAAACTGCTAGAGCTGTTGGGTGCATTAGTAAATATATCAAATCTGGGTTATTCTTTATCTTGTTTAAAAGAAAGAAACCACATTTCATCTCACTGATTAATATGAGGAAAGAAATAATTGATACTCAGTATATTTCATAAAATTACACAGAATTTTCATAATTTCTAATCCTTATTGCTCTTATACTTGGCTATCTAGGTTAATAAATTTCATTTGCCTTATATGTGTCTCCTAATAATTTTTTAACACTACTGAAACAGTATCAACCAATTTGGTAGAGGAGAAGCGGTTGCATGACTACTACATTTTCTGAGAAGTATCATATATTGTTTGAGGCATATATTTTGCATGTATCAATTATAACTGTTGCAAATAATGAGTTGGTGACGTCTTTCAAAAAGAAGTACAAATGCAACATAAAAATAAAATATTTATTAAATAAAATTTTCCTCTTTTTAAAATTTGAATTAAGGTCATTATTTCATTAAAATCATTTTGTTTAAGTAGCATATCCTTGCACTCACTGTCTTATCTTGTCCACATTATCAATAAGTTGCCATCTTTCCTTCATAAAGCTCAACTAAATCTTATTTACATTTTGTCTAAACACTTAAAATCTCTGATTAAAGCTCAGTAATATCGAAAAGAATCACCAAACACAAACTGCAGTAGAGCCAAAATAACTATATTCTCATAATACCAGCAATGCCAAAAAAAAAAGAATCCAAGTTGCTTGGGGTTCTGAACACTATCTCACACATATAATAAATCTTAAAAAGAAGATTATTTAATTAGCATGACCTTGATCTGGGTGCTATGACTATTCCAGCTGGCCAGTCTTAAGAATGGATTTTTTTGTCAAATTTCAAGAAACAGCTTGAGGATGTGCAATGTCCTTACTGTTCTTGCCATCAAAATTTTCCTTTAATTGAAGTGTTTTGCAGCTTTTAGTCTATTAAAACCAACTAATTTGTGTCCACATCATTATTTTAATTCCAATAAAAGTGGGATTATACAAATTCTTGGTGAAATAATCAGTCTGTGAAATAAGTCTGTGAGCCATTCTGTTTATCGAAGAAATTTATTCATGTTTGCAGACCACTTTAATGACCGTGGCCTTTCAGCAGCAATATATTGGAAAAGGGAAACATTATTCATCCTTCTTCCTGCTCCCATAAAAAATGTAGGAAATTTTACTTTGAAGAATATGAGCCATATGAATGTATGAGATACTTATATAGATACTCTAAAGTGAAAGGATTGTAAGGCTAAGATAGTAGAGCAGAGAATCAGAAGATGTCATTTCTTTGCACTGATTACCAGTCATACAAGTAGCGTCACTCTTTGGACCTACTTTCCCAGTATATAAAACCAGACTTCAGATAAACTTAAAAGATTATTTAAAAGATCAACTCTTTGTGAACTTAAAGCATGTTCTGGATGAGTCTTATGCAAGTTTACTGAAGGCAGTCCCTACAGCCCAAATAGTTCAGACATCTGACATTTCAGAGCACATGTTTGCGTTCAGAAACAAATGTTGGGTCATGTCTGGTCAAAAATGCATTTTAGAGCAAGACAAAAAGTAAGCCAGTATGTGCAAATAGCTGATTTTTCTAGGTAAAAGACAAAGCAAGATAGCAGAGAAAGTAAATTCTACAAGAAAAAATGAACTATACTTTTTATTATTATGATGATTCCACCATTAGTGCATAACATTTCAGTCACATAATCAAAATGAGAGTCTCATTTTACTTCAGTTTTGATTTGGTTTGAAGTAGGACACTTCACACTTCGATAAAATAATACCAGCCAAAATACATCTTTGTGTCATGTCTGTCTACAGTGCATGTTATTCTTTTTGTCAAAGCCAGCAGAAAATCATTATCCTTACCCAGTGTAATAGAAAACAATTTTTAAAGGAGCACTGCTCTTTCTTGCTAGATGTGACTTGTTGCTAGCAAACTACAAATTCAGTCCCAGGCTCCACAGAAGTCCATTCTCATGTTCTGGCCTCTATCCTTTATTGCAGTTCCTCTTAGACACATTCAAAAGACTTCTCCAGAACTCATATAGCAAAATGAGTTTACAATTAAAGATCATTTTCAATGATTTTTCATAGATGGAGTGCCATAATGTTACCTCTATTTAAATAAGGTTAGATTTTAATGAAAATTATATATTGACCAAATACTCATTTTGTGACTAAATTCTCAACAATTCAAAAGCACGCCAGTACTAATCCTCTGAATCTACTGTTACCAGAAAGACATCAACTGTGCAGGTGAAAAGACCACATACTCTTCAGAGATGGAACTACACAACTTTTTCTGCTGTCTGCATGGGCCCAAGCAACAGTCTATGTCCTGTAAATCATGGAAGTAATGGGAAAAAGCTGAATGTGCTTAGAGTAAATTAAAACTTTATTTCTAATGAAAGCTTTCTATATAATCAGAAAGAAATTTCAGCAGTATGCTTGACAAATAAACACCAAGGACTATAATATTTAGAAAGACAGACACAACCCCTTACAGTGCACAAGACAGGATAATAGGTTCTGTCACTTCTGACACTCCAGTTACAAAAAGGTTAAAGGTTGCTGTTTTGATCGTACTGACAGTTTATTGGATGAGGTATTTCTTATTGGCAATATTGGGTATGGTCTATTTAAGTAATAGTTTATTCAGTATTAAACCATAGAATTGTATTTTTTAAAATATTTTACTACTGAGATTTAAAAATAAATTACAAGACAGAGCTTTCAAAATTCCTAAAGATTCTTATTTCTAAAATGTACCCATTTCAATAATGATCTTTCACAGCACCAGACGTCTGCCTACTGGATCCCCCAGACCCTGTGAATCTGCAGAACTAAAACATAAAATGTTTATTAAAAAAGAGGGTTTGGGAGAATTAAAAGTACACTGGAGCAGTGCATACTACAGCTGTGACAGTAAGGTGACTCAGGTCATCGCTATCTGGTTGCAGGGGCACACAATCACGGTGAAGCACATACTTGCATCTGCACATGCAGGGAAGGTTAACACATTCAGATTCACTGGCTTCCAAATGCACCAGCAAATGGCATCTTCCTTTGAGGAGATACTGGAGACTGGAGAACTTCCTACACAGGTAAAAGGCATACAAACAAATATCAGAAAACCGGCCAATGATCCCATAATTTTTATACTTTTATTTTGCTCGTTATTCGTATCTGCTGTTGGAAGCAAGCATCCAGAAATCTAGAGAGAGGCAAGAGCGCAACCAGCCTCTAGTGAATATACAAGTAAATATTTAATGATGGTAAAACTGGAAAACTTAAAGTTCTAGCTGAAACAACAGAACTTTTCTGGATGGAAATTTTAACGAAGACCCAAGTGAAAAGCTTACAGCCCTGTAGAAAGATTTTAAAGCAAAGATGGAAAAAAATCCTTAAAATTTTTATAATCCTTAGAATCCTTTACAAAAGTCCTTACAATTTGCTCTCATGACATCTTTCTCCTGTCCAAGCAAGTTCTGCTGCACACTATCCTGCTACTGCTGGCCCACATAATACAGTCCCACCGCTTTGAATTTCTGCTCCTTGTTTTACCTTTGGCTCTTGCTTGATTCCGTTCCCTGTCCTCATGGGCAGTATGAGAAGAAGAGAAAAGGGGGCAGCAGTTAGAACAGCAACAGAGAAGCCAAAGGCAGAGCTACAGTCTAATTCCATTCTGCTCTTGCATGAACTACAGAGGCATTTGCAATAATCACTCAAGCAGATCAGCCTGCTCCTGATAAATCCCAGCCTGAGGGTGATGCCCTTCCAAGCCACTCAAGCTAAACCCCTCCCTAATATCCTGCACAGACCATTGCTGGGCTGCTGGCTGGTAGAGAACTGTAGCTGGGCTGTTGGTGGAGGCATTGGAGCAGTTTCATTCTACATCTCTCATCTGAAGTTATCTGCTGAGCAAAGATACTAAGTACATCAGGGTCTGAAACATGGTGCAAGATCACATGCTAGTACACAGATGTCCAAGTCCAGCCTCCAGAATCATATGCATTTATGGCCAGCTTTACTTATGGATTCCTAGGTTAGACCGGTTTCTTTGCAGGCTGTGTCCACAGGGCATTTCTTGAAGAAAAACTCCCCACAAGATGCTGTACGAGCAACTGGACATTGCCCACAAACCTAAGAGAAATGGACATGCCCTGAAATCAACCCTATCAAACCATGCAGCCCCACAGCAGCCTTGGGAGGTTTAAGGAGCCAGATCTTTTACAGTTTGCACTCAAACTATATACGTGGCAGGAACACAAACTTGACGCCCAGGCTCCCATGGCTCCAGGAAATAACCTGGGTACAAATTTGTATAGTCTGTATTATTAGTGAGTTGGTGAACCACAGAAAGTAAGAGATCTTCAGCATGACAGGATAGATGTACTCTAAGAGGTGCTCAGCAACTTAATATGCATGTTCAAGGCTATCTGTGAATGGAAAATTGCAAGTATACAGAGGCAGAAATGAAGCTGTTCGGGGTATTCACCCTTAAGCTTCTATCACTAGAAATCATTTGCTTGGAACTAAAGTCCTCTGCAGTAAACTCAAAAAACACCCTGCACTGACAGAGCAAAGATGAATTTAAAGCAGACTTCATAACCCTGACTCTCACTATTCAAATTAATTTCGTTGTATTCAGAGTATATATTTCAACTTGTATTACATCCTTAACTGCTGGAAGACAAGACGGATGTGGAAAAGGTCATACATTAACACAATGTTATCTAATTTTATTCAGTTAAAGTATTGATCACATCAATGGTAAATAAGTTAGACTCAGGCAGCCATTCCACCTCCAGGCCTAAGTGTTTTTTACTTTCATTTACTTGGTGTATTACAAAAGGAAATGTTTGCATTCTTTATCATTGTCAGAATCATAATATTTCTGTCATGAAGTTATCATTTCTTGTTTATGCATGCTAATTATGTAAATATTATGTAATTCTGATGTATAACTGCAAATTAAATAATTGCTTCAGTGCTGATTGATGCAATAGATTCACTGAAGCAAAGATCTTGAAATTACAAATTAAATCATTAGCTATCTTTGAAGTAGCTTTAAAATTGTTATTTGTTTATGGAAATTGGTAAAAAAAATTAAATTCAAGCAGCAGAACCAAAAATGAAACAATATGAGAGGCAGGCAAGAACACTGAGCAGCAAAAGTGTTTCTTATGCTTTTGCTTTGGGTTCTGCTGCTACTTAAGCACCATGATCCAGTGAGATATAATTGCCATTCAATAACAGGCAATATGTTCAATTACTTATATTTAATAATGCCTGCATATGCATGATATTTCGGAACAAAATGATTGCAAAACCTAAAATGCAGTCTCACACAGGTTAGAGACAGAATTATGCGCTAACTCACTTTTTAAAATAGTGAATATGGTGTGGGACTATTAAAAAAAGATCAGACTTCCTCAGAACTAGTCATGATACCTAATCATGTCTTTTCTTGTTTTCACTAATATCAGAATTTCTTCCTAATATCAAGATCTTTGCTAATATCAGGATCTACTTGAAAAAAGTATCTCCCGTTAATAATGTCAGGATAAAACTAGTCAGAGTAATTATTTTTCTATTAGATAACTTGCTAATTACAATACTAGAAAGTATAGTGTATATAAAATTCTTTTTTTTTTTTTTTCAATCAATGCTCAGATTTCTGGGCTACAGAGAAGTAAAATGCTAGCTAAAAGTATGTGCTCTCCCCTATAACTTTGGTTGAATCCTCATATTTTCTTTCTGAGTCTGCCGCTGGATTGTCACATATTCCTCAGTATATCTCAAAAACCTCAAAAAGGAAACAGCTTTATGCGCTGAGCTACCCACAGAGATGTATTTCGACTGAAGGAGATGGCTCATTTGTACAGATGAAATTATATTCAATATATAGCTCAAACTGCATGATTTCCACAGCTTTTGCATATTCTAAATATTTTTTTTCCTCATAGCATTTAGTTTTCTTGATACAGTCCAAAGGGAAGTAATATGTTCAATTCTACTTGTTGTCACTAAGCAGCACTATCAATTTATACTGGTGTACAATGGAATAGTTCACAAACTGGAAGTTCCATCTGTTCAAAAGGGCAGAAAACATTTTTTTCACTGCCCATTCTTTTACAGTTGTCGTTTGTGTTTCATCACCTTCCTTTTTCCATAAATTTGTTCCTTTGGTCAATTTGTCACGGTACTTTTGCTTTCAGTTTCTGTTATGTTCATTCCCTTCGTAAATTCCTGTTGAAGCTTTCCTTTTGCTATGGTATTATGCAGGTTGACATCAAAGCATGATCACGTGGATCTGGTGCTCCCAGTCCTTCAAATCTGGATCTATTATCCTAAATCTTTTGTCATATAAGTGAAATGTGGTGGTTGCTATTTTTTTCAATTTGGCAAGGTCCTGATTTCTGTGTGTGACTCCTTCGTAAGAAAAAGAGCGCCTGCATGCACTACAATTGTCATCCAGCACTGTGTGATAAGTAGGTCCCTGCTGACTTTCCTGTAACTTTTTACATAGAATTCAACAATTATATTGACAATGCTTTGCTAGCTGTGTTCTCACTTTTTATTACTGTCCAAATAATTTTGTCTGTCAGAGAATGATATCTTGAGGAAGCTGTTCAGGAATTTGACTGGCATTTAGTTGAAGAATTCCTCATAGATCAGTAATGTTTCCTCAGAGCCTGTTCTGATGCACCTTTGGTATTTGCCACTGTGCAGAGATTATCCTCTTTCCTGAAATGCATCTAGGATGCACACATGTCATCACAGAATCATAGAATGGTTTAAGTTGGAAGGGATCTTAAAGATCATCTAGTTCCAAAACCCCTGCCATGAGCTGGGACACCTCCCACTAGACCAGTTGCTCAAAACCCCATCGAACCTGGCCTTGAACACTTCCAGGGATGGGGCATCAACAACTTCCCTGGGCAACCTGTTCCAGTGCTTCACTACCCTCATAGTGAAAGATTTCTTCCTAATATCTAATCTAAATCTACCCTCTTCCAGTTTGAAGCTCTTACCCCTCCTCCTATCATGACATGCCCTTGTAAAAAGTCCCTCTCCAGCTTTTTTGTCACACTCTAGTCCCATAAATAGTTAGGATTTTGAATTCATGGGTATTTGCTTTTCTCAGGATCTAAGAGGACTTTGTTCAAAATGTCAGTTTCATATCATTAACTGTACATTAAAAAAATCACAGATATTAACCTTAACTTGCTGATTCTTAACTCTACATTACTTTTAGGGGAAAGGAGTCATAATAAATCACTTATAAGTGACAATGACAGTTACATGAAAATTTGAAAAAAGGAGAAAGTACCTGATTATATGTTGAATATCCTGGTTCACAAATATCCATTCAACTTATCTGTGATATACCCAAGCCAAGGTCAAGACAGGCTAAGATGTAAATGTGTACTACATTAAGAGAAATTCAGACATCTTAATATCAATAATTCTGCTTACATAGGGTCTTCTACCACATATCTTGCAATAAACAAATTGCTCTAAATTCTCCCTTTTTCCTTTCCATGAATTGTGCATTGAAAGTCACATATTTCCCCAGTTATGTTTATTCATGGATATTATACATCTATTTGTTTCTAGAAAAAACAATAAATCATCATGATGATAACACTGTACAGTTATTTGATATTAAAGCAATTTGATTATTTCTTTGTTTCATTTTGGGAACAATAAATTTAATTGTCTGAATAAATTTGTTTGTCACTGCTCATATAAAACAAGTATTAAGGTTTGTAAGGATTAACAAAGAAATTTGTTTCATGCCCAGCTGTCTATGTGAGACACTATGGGTAAAGTTTAGTTATGAATATTAGCAGGAAAACTCAAAATAAGTTCATAATAATAAAATTTTATTGATTTAGTTTTGATACATGATATATTTTTGTCAGATTTTTCTCAATTAATAATATCTGTATCTTATGCCTCACTGATATTTATTACAAAAAAGTTGTCTATTTGAAGGCACAGAAACGAATAAGAGACTAGAAAATTTAGTTTTATTCATTCTCCCCCTTCCCCAGGTGATAGTAAGAGTTTGGAACAAATACTTAGCTGAACAATGAGTATCTCCAATGCAGAGATTAATATAAGAAATTTAATATTGTATTAATCAGGCTAGTTAAAATTTATGCTAGAATGTATTGTTAATAGTCTTTCTGTTTGAATTTATTAAGTACTACACCAAAAAAAGGACTGTCTTGAGAAACTGCGACAGCAGAAATATGTTTCTGCCATATCACTTCTTTTAGCATTTAATATTTTTTAAGAAATGTGCCCACGGGCAGAAATCTATCAGTAGAAGGTATCCACTCTGGCACCAGCTGGAACTGAGTCTCAATAAATATAACTTAACATCACATAGACAACTCAATGCTTGCTAATTATTGTCAAACTGACAGCCTGAGTAAGAGCGAAGTGAACTTCATCCTGCAACGTGTGTTGTACTGGGACAGTGAAGAACTGTTGAATGAGATGACTTAAGGGGGAAAATACTTTATGTACAGTTTCTTTGCATTTGTCAGATTCACATTATTATAATAAATTAATTTCCTAATTCGACTGGATACTATGAACTAAGGTCTAAAAATCAAGACCTTTCTGTTATTTCCCAAGGACAGCTTTTAAGAGTCATGTCAAAATTCTACACGTTATCAGTATATTTTCAGTATTTCCTGTAAATTCTTTATTAGTAATTGACATATTAAGCCAGCTTTTATTTCTCCAGTATATAAATATAAATATTGACCTCACTGTAATAAATAATTCAAACTGAACAGACACTTATAGATGAAGCACATTTAAAATCAAATTTATCAAGCAACTACTGAAGAGTTTAATCCAGGAATGTCATCTGTTTTGCAAGCTCCACAATCCTTTGATCAAGGATTATAATTATAAAAAAAAAATACTTTAAATTGCACTGGCATTTTCAGAAGAAATATTACAGGCAGAAGAATCACAGAAGATATTTTTTCCTCCAATGTTATTATTTTTTAAAAAATTAATTGCCTGTCAATAGTGTACACACTATATTTAATAATATAAATAGTTTTAAAACAGACAAACACAAATTTATGTTTTTATCCTGAAATTACAGACTCTATGCTGTTACAGCATAGAGTTACAGCAAGGGTTACTTACAGATAGAGTAACTCAGTTTTTTTTTAATATTCTGATAGCCATGTGCCTTTTAGTGTCTGTCACAGAGTTTTAACAAGATAATTATGTTTTTTTCCACTCCTTCCTCAAAGGTGAATAATATCTTTAGGGAGAATAAATTGTCGTCAAGTCTTCATTCCCTCCCAGAAAGCACTATACTATCACAATATTGTAATAAAACATATAATAGAGTTTCCTGATTAAGAGACTGTTGATTTGGTGCTGTGGAGCAGAAATCACAGAACAGAGAACCACGGCATTAAGATGATCATAATGATTAAGATGACATCATTAAGATGATCATTAAGATGATCATAATTTTTCAAGCTTATTTATATTAAGCATCAATGATGATCTCTCAAAGTAGGTCCACAGTTTCAAATAAAGTTAGTAACCTTCACAATATTAATATTTCAGGAGAAACTGGTGCATTTCCTTCCTCCTCCCTAACTACCTTGTAAGCAATTAAAAGACTGTACTGAAAAGGAAGACATAGAGTGGAAATTATGAAAGTGGTATTAGCTCTGATCTTGCAGTGAGCACAGATCACTTCCTTTTACAGGAATACAATGACTAGGAAAAATAAAATTCCTCCCTACACATTAGTGACTGCATAAGGGTCTGTAGGGCATAGGAGTTGCAGTTCCCAGAACAGATACTACACAGTGGAGTGAAGTCCTGCACTGAGACTATTGATGAATTTCAAATGTAACATAGCCACCTGGGAGGTACCTAAAGGAAGGCAATTGATTGCTCTATATGTAGGCTACATCTTTTATATGTCACTGCAGCACTCATGTGCTTTTGTACCCTGCTTATCATGAGCAACCAGAGAATTTGAGCCTGCCCCTCAGTGCTTCATCTACCTCCCTGTGACCGCACATGAGCATAAGGAAAGCAAGGAAGTAGCTGTGTGCAGTAGTAAATCAACATAGGTTGAGTACTCTACTTGCAAGGTCATGAGTGATGAATCATTGTTTTAAGCATAACACTGTGATCAAACAGAAAAATAATCTTGATTTGTTTTTGTTCTTCTCATTTATTGCACCCCTTGATTTCTATGCATCAATATTCAATGCCTCCATTCTGTTGCTCTTGCCCCCTGTTCCCCCTTTCCACCCATTTTCCTCAGCAGTCCTTCTACTTCTTGTTCCATTCCTTCAGTTTCTTACCCAGACAAAATTTCTGGTTTTACACAACACAGTGTGACCTGAACTTGCTATTATCTCATTGTTTTCCTCCTCACATCTTTTTTTTGATGTGTTATCTTTGGTGCACATCTTACTCGATGATATATCTTGGCTATACAGCTAACTGAACTACATACTTTTGCAATCAACCCAAAGCAGTGCGACAGATTACAATCCTAAACTCAATAATGCCTATAGTGATTTTTATTAAAAATCTATTAAATAAAACATGCTAGAGAAAGAACACGGTCAACAACACCAAGGTGGAATTCCTCTAAGAAGTTTTGTAATTTAGCCGTTAAATTTGAAGAAACAGAAACAGTTGCTGCTTCATTTTACAGCTACAACATACCTCTGACACTGCTTAGTAATGGGCTGCCCATTAGAAGCCTCCTTACCTAACTAGCCTGGAAGTCTGAAGTTTTAGGAGCAATAGGAACCCTTTGAGAAGGCAGGAGGAACCTTACCCTAAGGTAAGACAGGTAGCAGAAAGAAATCGGGGAAACAGAAAACAAGTGTCATACTAAGGGCTAGATCTGAAGGGCTTCAGTTCTGTTGAAGTGCAGCAAGTTACATTAGCCTTGCAAAGTCCTTGTAGTGAAATGAAAATAAGTCATTCTGCCATAGTTCAAAACCATCACCTCTCTGCTTCTTTATCTAGAAACTCTGCTTCTTTATGTATTAGGCTTTATAACTAAGTCTGATTAATTAGTAGATATCCCATGTAGCTTATCAGAAATGGTAGATTTCCCATGTAGCTTATCAGAAATGGTAGATTTTAGTTTATCTACAAAACATATTTTAGTTTATCTACAACTCAAGTGCAACAGAAAACTGCCACTGAACTTCCATAAGATGACATGCTCTTGCTCTTTAATATAACCACAACAGAACCAACATATTTTTGAATCACTGAAACATTTCTCCCCTACCTGTCCCTGAACTCCACCTGGATAAGATCAGGCCATAACAAAACATAGACCAGGAAACCAAGTCTTTCTCATGCAAATAAGACACAAATTTACCAATTGCAATGCTCCAAGACAGGAGGAAAATGATCATCTAAAAACAGCTCAGCTCACACCTAATTGAGGAATAGATCCCCCCCTTTGCAACTTACCATTCTTGTGTTGAATTTGGGAACTGCCTGCAGCTGGATACTAGTGAGGAATTACACTCCGGCAGCATAATACTTTTTTCATCCTTCACTATAATTCACTCTGGTCCAATATACAGCTATGCAAAATTCTCTCACATTTGTGAACTAGTTACCTATCATTTTATTCTTGGGTTAAAATAACTGAGTAACTGGGAGTGGGCAGTTTCCCGGGAGTTTCTGAGGCTGTCAGATCCAGGTGATGCAATCTGCACATATTCTCTCAAATGCACTAGAGGAAGGTTATTATAGGACCAACCTATGTAAACACAGTGTAGCATTCATTGCACCAGGCCTGCTGATGTTGGATGGGATTTGTCTTTCTAAAAGGGGAAAAGGGGCTTTGCTCAAAAGCTATTAGGGCTCACTGACAGAGCTTTAAACTAGGCTTGAATTGGGAAGGGGGATAATATCAGGCTTGCCCATGCCAAGCTCAACTGAAATGCCTCTATACCAACAGGTGGTGCAAGAAACAGGATGAGTTGGAAGACACCATGCTGCTAAAAAGCTATGACCTAGTTGCCATTACTGAAACTTGTTGGAATGAAACCCATGACTGGATTGGAGTCTGGATTTTAGGGAGGCAAACTTCCAGCTCTTCAAGGAGTTAGTCAATAGAACTCCCTGGGAAACTCCTCAGGGACAAGGGAACAGAACAGAGCTGGCAGATCTTCAAGGATGCTTTCCACCCAGAGTAGGAACTCTTGATCCCCAGGTGTACAAAATCAAGAAAGGAAGAGTAGAGACCAACATGGATGAGTCAAGACCTGCTGGTCAAAATAAAGGGCAAGAAAGACATGCACAGGGAGTGGAAGCAGCAGGTATCCTGGGAAGAGTATAGGGATGCTGCCCCATTGTGTAGGATTGAGGTCAGGAAGGCCAAGGTATGGCTGGAGCTAAACTTAGAATCATAGAATCATAGAATCTTCATGGTTAGAAAGGACCTTCGAGATCATCGAGTCCAACCACACACACACACAAAAAGCCCCTAGAATCTGTGTCACTAGAGCATGCC
>VWZL01005733.1:215-172646 GCA_013396915.1 Stercorarius parasiticus
TGGCCAAGAAGGCCAATGGCATCCTGGGATGCACCAAGAAGAGTGTGGCCAGCAGGTCGAGGGAGGTCATCCTCCCCCTCTACTCTGCCTTGGTGAGGCCGCACCTGGAGTACTGTGTCCAGTTCTGGGCTCCCCGGTTCAAGAAGGACAGGGAACTGCTGGAAAGAGTGCAGCAAAGGGCTACCAAGATGATGAGGTGACTGGAGCACCTCTCTTAGGAAGAAAGGCTGAGGGATTTGGGTCTCTTCAGTCTGGAAAAAAGACGACTGAGGGGGGATCTTATCAACACTTATAAATACTTAAAGGGTGGGTGTCAGGAGGATGGGGCCAGGCTCTTTTCTGTGGTGCCCGGCAACAGGACAAGAGGTAACGGGCACAAACTTGAGCCTAGGAAGTTCCACCTAACCATGAAGAGGAACTTCTTTCCTTTGAGGGTGGCAGAGCACTGGAACAGGCTGCCCAGAGAGGTGGTGGAGTCTCCATCTCTGGAGACATTCAAAACCCACCTGGACACATTCCTGTGCAACCTGCTCTAAGGTGACCCTGCTCTGGCAGGGAGATTGTACTAGATGACCTCCAGAGGTCCCTTCCAACCCTATGATTCTGTGATTCTATGTTGGGTGTTAGGAGTTCATCAGAGCAGTCAAGTCAACCATCGAAACAGGATGTGACGTCTTTCAAAGTGACCCTGCTGACTGGGTGTAGAAAAAGGGAAGGAAAACCTAACGGAGTGTTAATTGTCAGAAATGCAGGTGCATGGGCAGGGGGGAAGGAAAACAAGGACGCGTGGGACTTTGAACAGGTAGCTTACATGGCAGAAGGGGAATTCACCACTTGGTGCTCCCGCCTTCTCTGCCAGGGTTCAAATGGAGGAAGAGTCTTTACGAGGACAATAGGTGAGAATTAAACTGAAGCAATTGTGCTTTCTTTCCTGTGTGAATAAAATGGCCAATATAACGTCTCACCATCAAAGCACAGTTTAAATGAATGCGTTAAGAGGAAACATTTGAAGAGGGTCGGAAATGCAACCTTTTTGGTCTTTTGGATGAAAGCCGCGCAGAGGCAGAGTGTCGGGAAGGGAGATCTAGCAAGTGATGATGATTCGGTGGTTTGGAGGTATTAATTACTGACAGAAGGACACAGGCGTCTGTAGCTGTGGCAGGGTTTGCTGGCATGTCCAGCAGTGCTGCTGCTGTGGTGCTGCTCCCCAGACCGTGGTCAGCAGATGCCTGAGACCACCCTGCCCTGTGCAAGCCTGTTGGTGCCACCTCCTGCCCGTGCCCCAGCTCCCCAGCTGGCTGTGGGATGACTGCTCTGCTGCGGGGCAACGGGGCTCAGCCTGGGGCACTGGCACCTTGAGATCTCATTTTTTAAACTTGTGTGCCTCCAAGCTAGCACTGCAATGCTTGTCCAAAAGGCCACAGGTGGAGATGCTGGAAGACAACAGGAGACAGAGAAATGGAAGATGGATGAGAATGAGGATGAGGATGAGGGAGTGTTCCTGGAAAAGCTGACCCAGTGGAGAAACCGACTCTCAGGAGAGGGGTCACAACTGACCACCCTGAATGGAGGAAGGGACTTGTCTCTGTCCGGTCAGCCAGGACCACCTGATCTGTCATTCCAGCACTCAGGTTCTCCGGGCTGATTTCCTCCTGCCAACTTATCACTGTCCTCAAGGCAACACATCTGTGTTTTTGCAGGAGCTGTGTTTCCTCTGCCCTGAACTTGGACTGAGCTCCTGGCTCAGCTTGTGACTGGTGCCTGGGACCTCCCTGTGTTTTTGTATTTTGGAGGTGCCGTGTCGGGGTCTGTTCTACTTCCCGGTTGGCTTTGCTGCCTCCCTGCCCAGATGACAGACCTGTGCAAATTCCTTGTTTAGGTGCTCTGCTCTCCCAAATGCTTTTTCGGAGAGATAAGGCAAAATGGTGCACCCCACCCTGCGGTGGAGGATTGCAGAAGGGCAGGCGCAGATTTCAGAATTGGTTTCACCTACCCAAAACCCCACACTTCAAGAAGTTGTGAAAATCCATCCATGGTGGGTCTCTCAGATGAAGCGTCTTTTCTTCCCATCATGATGTTCTAATCCTTTGCCAGGAAGGCAGAAACTTTTTGAGTTAGGTACCAGCTAATCCTGATAATAGCAAATCCCTGGCCACCGAGGCACCGTCTCACCAGCCACACAAGAAAAGCGGCAGGACCCTCCAACTCAGTCAGAGGAGAAAAAGCTTGCTTTCTCCCACTCCCTTTTATTTTAACCCCTGCCAGGTGGAAAGAGATAAAGAAGAGCAAAATTCAAATATATCCTTCTTCCCCTGCCCTTAGTGCTAAAATAAATAGAAAAATAAGTTCCTGATAACTAAGCAGAGCTGCAAACTGGCTATGGCAAGTCATTATAGTATGTAGATTTGTTTTCTTTATACGCAAAATCCCATATAAGCTTCTTCTGGCAGTATCTGAAATTGCGTGCCTGATCTTTTTATGCAGCAATCCCTCACTGAAAATGCTCCTGCAATTTAAATGCTGCATGAAGCATTTGCTGTTCATACTCTATGCAAAGGTCTAAGGGAGGAAACAGGAATTTATCTTATTGCAGTCATTAATGTGACCGTCTTCAGCTAAGCAGCATAGTACAGTGTTCCTCGTTATACAGGGGCCTCAAACTGTATTTTTTTATGGTCACATATAAACTGGCCCATAATAGCGTATCAATAAACCTCAATTACACTCAGGAAAATACTAAAAGCAAAGCTCAAGTGAAGCTCAATAAAGTCTACAGGCACATTAGAGCTGTGTGGAACAGTGACATCCATCTGGTATTTTTCAGTGACTTCTAGTCAATTACTACATTTCATCGTATGTAATCCTCTTTTATCTTCTGTTCCTGCTGTTACAGTAATTCTCACTCTGCTACATCTGTGGCTTTACTGTGAATTTTTATCACCTATGAGTAAGTGGATCTGTTTTTTTTTTTTATTCATGAGCAGTTGTGCTGTACCTGCTTGGGAAAAAGAACCCCCAAACAACCCAAGAAAAAAAGAAAGATTTAATTGCAAGAGAAGTGAAACACAAACCTAAAGACCGCAAGGTAAGGATGTAAAATAAACTTATTCAGATATGGGCAAAAAATAATGAGCATGGCAAAGGTAACTTTCCAATCAGAACATGAATTGTTGAAAACATGCTGGAGGTTGAAGTGTCTGGAGTGACATGTATTTTTAACAACCTCCTATGGTTTGATCATATCTGTGACAACCCATTAAAAAGAGCATTCTAAAATAAGTCATAATTGTATTTTTCTTGGAGAAGGAAGCTTTGTCTGTCATGTCCTTATGATGAACATTAAATCCAGAACATGAAATTCCCTCTGCATGTTGAAAAATACAAGGTTAAAACCTGCAGCAGAGAAGTTGATCTTAGAGCACCCGTACTCCGAGCTCCTCTAATCACATGCTAAAGCCTACGAAGGCTCCCACTGATTTCGGTGCAGATGGAGAGGGTGCGAGGAAAAGCCTGCTCATTTCACAGCCTTGTGCAAAGGGCAGGCATCGCTTAACCCTTTATACTGGGAGAAGCAGAGGGTCTGTTCTCTTGGGGCTTCAGACAGAGGAACCTGGCTTTGTGTAAATTATGAGATTCTCTATGGGAATACTGACTGATGCATGGAGCCGTCTTCACAGTTACCCCAAATCCAAGGGGCTCTTCTAGATAGGTAATGAGCTGAAAGTGTCAAAATGAGAATAGAGCCACAGAAGAAAAAGATAGAAAGAGTAGTGGGAAATGCATGGGGTGGACCTGCACCCTGGCTCTTCTGCACTCTTGCAAGCATGCATTTTCATGATGGTTTCGGGTGATTGACACCCATCCCACAGAGAGGCAAGTGAAAATGTCACCCTGTGGCACTGTCTTTTTCTAGAAGGACGTCTTTCCTTCCCAAGCACAAATTCCCAAGGGGCACGGAGCAGAGTTGCTTGGACACTTTTTGCTTGGAAGTGATTTTGCTGTAGATGAGATAAAAAAGAAACTAGGGCGCAGCTTGCTTGGCCAACTGAAACAGAGACTGATTGCTCCCTCAAAATACTTCAGGAAAACAGGACTCTGAAAGGCAGAAGACAAGGCAGAGAGCAGAATTAAGTAACATAAACAGGCCAGCACTATACATGATCCGCAAATTAATTGGTTTCTAAGCAGAGGAAGAACGAGGCTCTGGAGCTGCTTCCCAGTAGGAACAGGGGCTGCAAGAGGCCTGAGCAGATTCAGGATAGAGCACAGTCAGCTGAAGAAATGGATAAAGTGATGTGACTGAGAGAGGCAGCAGGAAACAGGATTTGATGGTGTGGGAGGTTCCTTCCAGGTCTGTACTCCTATGAAAAATATTGTTTTACTTTAAAAACAAACAAAACCAGCTGAGCTATTTTACCTTGTCTTCTTTCTCCCGTTCGAATGAAATTATCATGGATAATATCAGGGAGAGCTACAAAGGAGAAATGGTTCAAAATGCACATATTACCCTTACTTGAAGACATAATTTATTTTTGTAACTCTTTTCAGTTCCAGAGAGGTGGATTCAGGGACAGGCAAGCCTCCTCTCCCCTCCCCATGCCAAACCTGGCAAAGGGACATGCTGCCCTGAGGACGATGGTGCAGCAGTACCTTTGGTGTATTCAGAGCTGCTAAAGCTCTAGAAAAGCAGCTTCTCCTACACCCTTAGAAATCCCTCTGAAGAGGCAAATCTATGCCTCCATTGCGATTTGCTGGGGGCTGGAATTGAATGTCACCCCTGTGCTGTGGATGAGATGCCAGCAGCAGGAGCTGGCGGGCAGGATGGCACAACTCCCCAGATCCACTGGCTGCCGGGATGCACGCAGTCAAACATCACTCAGTTCCCACAGTAAGCAAATACGCAGCTGCCACGAGAGAACTGTTATACACTTTTAAATCCTGGTTATAAAACTTGTTATGTATTATTTACTCAGCACTGACAGCTTGCTCTGCGCTGTGCACACAAAGCAGTGTGGCGCTTTGCCTGCGGGAGCTTTTGATCCCAGGGATTAAAAAGCAGGCACATTCCGAAGGTTTAGGAGACACAGTCTGAATCTGGATTACTGGCTGGGTGCACCCAGCATCCTGTCCCACTGCCGTCTGGACTCCGTATTTCCTTTACAACACATAGATATTCGTTTGCTTTCTGTGAAAACTAAGATGCATCAAGGGCTCTTGACCTTTCTGGAGTTGAGATACTGCTGGGACAGGTACCTAAGAACCAGGAAACAGTCTTAAAAATGATACCAGATCCCCAAGTGTAAGCAACTAATTCATGCTCCTGGTTGATACAGTCTGAGAGATCCAAAGAACTATCTGTCTAACCCTTGCAAATGATGCCGAACAGCTGTCTGGTCTGGACTTCACTGGCTCAGTTGAGGAGGGACTCAATCTGCTGCATTAATGTAAGCATCCCTGAGGTGTAAGCATCTCTCCTGAGATCCCTGGTGGTGCTCAGGAGTCTGTCTCATGCCTCTCCTCGCTCTGGTTACTCTCCAAGTTCTGGGTACAGAACAATTTCCAGGTCTTGCTGCTTTCACCATCATCAAGCAATATTTCCAATAGTTATGCAGTTGTAACCCTCTGCCGTGCAACACAATTAATCTTTATGAAGTTGTAGTTTCACTGAAATGGAAGACTCACTGGTGTCCATTAGCAGCTGCTGATTGATGTAACTAACTTTATTTTGGCCACCCTTGAACTTTAATTATGAAATTAGAGGTTGTTCAAAATGCCGCAGCCAGACAGCCCACTGTTCCAGGTTTAAGTGATGAAATGCTTCCTGGCCTTCATTTTCTGAGCTGTCTTCCCAACCAGTGTCGGGTCAGGACAGATGAACAGGGGTATAAAGTAGTACAGAACTTGGTGCTCTGATTTCACAGTTCTTGCTTCATTCATTTAGGCCCTCATTCTTCCTTGTAACATACTAGGGACCAGAGCCACAAAACAAGAAAATTCAGATACCTTTTCAAAAGATCCCCGTTCTCCTGTCCTTTTGCACGCTTGATGTCCATACATCGTATTTTGCTTTCCTTCTAGGAAGCGGAGCTGGATGTGGTTCTAGCTGAAGAGAACAATTCCCATTTTATTGAAGGGGTGAATAAAGGAGGAAGCAAATGTCTCGTCCTCTGCTGAAATCAACCTCCTGGAGACATAATCATGAAAAGTGTGGGGTGACCTGAGACAGGCTGTGAGTGAAAGCTCATGGCAGGGGATGGGAATCAAAGGCTTCTAAGCTGCAGAGTCCAAGCTTATTTCTACCACCCTGTTTCAGTCTAAGACACACTGCAGCCAGACTATGCTGACTACAGTTTTGATTTTGCAAAACCTTTTGACTCAGCTTTTGCAAAACCAAGCCACAATAGTATGAACCTGGGTTTGAATTTATCTAAGACAGCGGTGTCTGGGTCAGGAAGTGAGAGGAGGGCTTGGGAAGAAAAAGTTAATGTTTTTTAGTTGATCTCCACACTAAACCTCACTAATGTGAGTAAACTTTCTAATGTTCCTGCCCGATTCTCAGATTATACAGAAAGTCCGACACCTCGTTTTCCTCATTTTTGCATGTAATAAAACTTGCGTACATCTGTTAGAGGTCTCGATTCAGTCAAACTTGAACATATGGCTAAGCAAATTCAATGAGACTATTCGCAGGCTTACAGTTAAGCATGTGGTTGGGAACTTCGCTGAGTCAGGGCTATAGTGACTTGCAAGGAAAGGTGGCACATAGATTGATACTTAGTTGTTAGAGGCAGAAACAATTGCCTGGTTCTTTCTGAATTTTTCATTTTTTTCTTTTAATACATCTCTTTTATTGGTAATACACAAAACTATAATATCAACATAAATAAAAAAAAAAGAGACAGAGATATATCAAATCCTGACAAGTTACATCAAGAGAGGAATAAAACCAGGACAATTTTATCTGAAACTCTACTGAAAAACCATTTGTTCTTAGTCTCTTCTGAAAGTTAACCTCCCGTATCTTACCCTCCAGAGTGAGACAATCAAAAAGATGATGTCTTATAATACATGTAATAAGAGATTTTTTTTTTTACGTTTACACAATGAGTGCATACTGAATCAGTGCAGCATGGCTGACTCAACATGAACCAACAGCTGTCTGGTTGCTGTTTTCATAATTCATACTGGACGTGAAGACACAAATATTTATTCTCAAAGAGCTGTGAAGAAAGTGTATGAAAAAAAGCAAAAGAAGCAAAGAATAAACAACTGGTCAAATTCGAAGTGAGCACATTGGGAACAAAATGTTAACTTAGGTAAAATAAATAAAAAAGGAGTGGGAGAAAGCGATAGCAGAGTAGAGAGTTGAGTCTGGGAGCCTTCAGATGTCCCTGTAGCAGCACTCCTGCCAGAGGAGCGACTGCTACAGGAGAGCAAAGACTCTTTGAAGTATGGACATGAAACCATAACAAGAGACAATACTAATTGTCGGTATAGCTCTTAAGGTTGTCCACGGTGGAATAACCCTCTATAAGAAGGGTGCAGCTTGAAAGGACGGCTGGGGAGGGAGATTTGGTGGCCCTCTGCACCCCTTGTCAGTGTAGGGGCACCGGGGGAGGTCAGGTGCGGTGTCTGTGCTTGACCAGCCTGGAGGAATCTGCTGCCCACTGCTTTGTGGGCCTGGTTCAAACACTGATTTCTAAATCTGTAATCACATCTCAGAATGTTTGTGCGTGCCTGATGGATGGAGGATGAGGGGCTTGCACTCTGGGCAATAGAGACTTTGAAGAGGACCAAAGGCACAGTGTTAGTAGACCTGTTCATGAATTGGGGAAGTTTTTGGTGGGAGTGTCTGACTCTGGACAACACAAATGGCTGTGACATAAAATGGAAAAGCCCAGTACTCAGGCCTGGCTGTAGAGCACCATGGCATTTGGGTTTTGGATGACTTCATGGTGCTGAGCCACTCTGTACATCAGGTGCCATGCTGTGCCACTGCCATCCCTCTTGGGCATGCCACCAGGACATGTGCATGGCAGAGGAATCCTAGCATTGGTGCCTTACTGGGGAGGAGGCTCTGTTTCTTGCCATTCTGGCTCCTGTCACCGCTTTTATCTCCTCTCCTCACCTCTTGGTCCGACTGGGAAGCCTCACCCACTGAGCAGACGAGGGACAAAGCAAGCTGTTGTACCCAAGGGGCATTTCAGCAGCAAGTTTTGATCGAAGCATTTTATTTGCTGGGTCTTTTATATATGTGTGTGTGTGTTGGAGCATGACAGAAAGCAGGAAAAACACAGTCTTAAAATTTTCTATCGAAAAGCAGTTACATTTTAAGTTTTTTTGGCCGGTCTCGTCGGTTAACAAACTGAACATGAGCTCCCACTGAGATGTGCTGGCTGAGAGAGTGGATGAGAGCCAAGGAGGTGCAAACAGCAGGGTGTCAGGCAGGAGCGGGAGGTCTTATTGCTCCCCCGTTACACCACCAGCACGATTGATTGCAGAATACTGTGCCCCACGCTACTGCCAGGCTTATAAAAGCAGGGGGAGTGGGGTGGAAAAGGAGGTGATGAAAACGAGAGATTTTAGATGATAGGATGATTTTAGAAACCCAAAGGGATTTTAGAAAGAAACGGCAACAACTACAACTATGGAAAATACGCTCTGCCACGAGGGTCTTGTGGAAGCAACCCCTTTAGCCTGTCAAAAAAAATAATAATAAAAAAGATAGAAGAAGCTAAGCTGAGCTGAGAGCAGCCTTTGAACACCCCTAGAGAGGGTGGGAGTATCTGACACTGGAGAAGTCGTTAACCCCGTGGAAGAAGCAAGAGCTCATGTATGTGTTCGGACTACCAGCTGAAGCTTGACATTTCGAGGGGGGTTCGCAGTTCTAAGCAGCAAAGGTAATTAAACATTGGAGCAATTTGCTAAGGGATGTATCTTTAATTCAAAACTGAATTGGCTTCAAAAATACATTATTTAACTCAACCAGGAATTAGCCTACTGTTTGGTAGGAATTTAACCCATATAATCACAGTAGCCCTGATGGCCTTAAAATCTATTAAACTATTATTTTTTTAAATCGACCCAGGTTATCTTCCCTCAAATAGTTCGGTTGCTAACCCAATCACATCGGCCATCTTAGGGGGATTATTCATAATTATGGAGCAGAGTGTCATCTCAGGAGAAGAAAGGTAGAGGCAGTGATTTCTTTCCGTTGTTTAAATCAGTCTGAGCTCTAGTAGAGGATAATGCATAAGAAATGGCAGCTGTGCTCAGTGAGGTCAGTCTAAAAGGAGGCATGGTATAGCAGAAGCTTTAGGGAAACTAAAATTAAATCCAGAGGAGACTCTTGGTTAATAGAGCTTGTTTCTGAGAAAGGCAGAGAGAGCACTTACCACCCTGGCCAAAATGCACATTGCATGTTCTGACTTAAAAAATGAAAGCAACAATACAAGTCAAGTCAAAACAGAACAGAAACAATTTCTTCACGCCTTATGTAGAACAGACGCTATGGAAAAAGATGAGAGGTATCATGGAACAGACACAGCAAAAATGACACGTTTTGTAGATGTGGCATCACAAAGTCATTTAGGTCATAGAAAATATAGTTCAAAATAATTTGAGGTATTTCCGAAGTGGATATAAGTAAGGAAAAAAAAAGTTGGCCTATGAACTCTGCATTTACAAGTAGACAGTAGGGAATAGCATAATATGAATATGTGAATAATTAAGATACTACAGACACTTGTGGAAGCGGGGGGAAAAGCTGAAAGGTGTCCTTAGATGTGAGTCTGAATTTGACTGACTTTTTAACAACATGCACAAAATCTACCATTTTCATGGCATGCTTAAGATTTCACGTCTGGTGCTGAGTTTTACACCGAGATTAATATTAACAATAATAAGTATATGAGCTGGAGGAATGAGCCAAACTACGTGAAGATCATATCTACTTGGCATTTACTTGTGCTATGATTACTCAGTCCAGCTTCCTGCACTCAGACCCTTGTTTACCATTCCCCAATAAGTTCATGTTTTCTGGTTCATCCGTACAAATTTGTTAGGAAAAATCAACCCAACCCCTCCTCCCCCACCTCAGCCAGCTGTAAGGCAAGGGGCTCAGGTGATCCATCCCATTCCTTCTGCAAAGTGATACACAGCCTTTGCATTACTTTGCAATGCATTTGCAAAGCAATGCTAATTTATCCAGTAGGTCACGTAGCTTATTGATGCTGGGAGTTGCACTCACACGGTTAGTCATTTTGATATCAGTGAGACTCCTTGAATGTATAATATCTACTCAGTGGGACTGAGGCTTACAAAATGGGACTCGGAGAATGTAAATGGCTTGTGCCCTAAAGCAATAGCTGCTATGCCCTGGTGTGGATTTGCAAAGTGTGACAGAGACTCCAGATGAGGGACACCAAAAAATTAATTATGCAGGCAACTGAAATTGCTGAGGATTCCTTCCTTTAGGGGACACCATTCTTTCTGCTACCACAGGCTCGTGATTATTTATTTCAGCTCACAATTTTCCATCACAAAAGTGCGGAGACACAAATCTGTGCCAAAGGGAGATGGCTTTTGAATTAGAATTGGAAGCATCCTCAGAAACTGGGGGGCATACGTGCTTAAAATGTGACTTGAGGGACAAAGATAGAAGAGACTGCTTGGGGGATCAAGTCTAGTCCCTTGGGGGGGTAGGGGGGCAATGCTGAACAGGCTCTGGACATGTTTAAACAGCAGTGCAAGAGAGAGCTGCACCATCTCCTGCTTCCCTGGTCACTCACAGTGGGAAAGCTGTGTGTGACCCTTTCTATTTTCAGGGGCTGAGCTTCCCTTCCTGTAGAAACCAGGCATGGGACAGGAGAGGGGATGTTTACTTGGGTTTTGGTTGCAACCTGCAGCATGGGCCATGCCCAGAGTGTGCACCTTGAGCAGGGCGTTGAAATGTGCTACCCCATCCCAGGAGGAAGATGCAGCAGTCGGATCCTTGCCGTAGGTGCAGGAGTCCAAAAGGGTCTGCAGAATGCTACATTCCCAAAGCACTCCCATTTCCATATCAAAGATGCACATACGCAAAATGAAGAGGCACTTCACATGAGCATTACTTTACACGTATATACAAACTTAATTTGCTCATGCAATGTTTAAACCGAGAATCCAAAGGATGCTATCAGAAAGGGTTTAATATTTCAGGAACAAGGGAGGCGAGAGTGCGCAGGAGGAGTAAGGCTATTTATGGATTCAATGGTAGCGTGAGCGTTATATAATTCTCTGAATCGGAATATAAAATTGCACTAATTCTTTGATTTCCGTTCCACTTTGTCTGAAATGGAAAAGGCTTGCTTGTAGTTTGTTCCTGCTGTGAACTGATGTAGAAGCTTTTTGCAGATAGTTTTGGCCTGCCTGAATATATTATCAGGTTTATTCATGTAACTGGGACCATTTTGACAGAATTGGCAGTGTTATGTTTTCTGAGTTCAGAAAGATCAGTCTGGCTTAGCAAGAGTTGCTTTCACTGCCTCCCATGAAAAAGGCAAAGCCTTTCTGTCTCATTCATAGAAGTGGAAAATCAAAATGATTCTCATCCTGGGATTCACCCCCCTTCGCCCTTTGCTGGGTAAATTTGTGCGAAAGCGGAAGAAAGCCAGACAACGAGGCTTTTCATGGGTGCTTTAAAGCCTGAAGCAGGAGCTGAAAGGGAACTGCTGGAGAGCAGGTACACATGCATCAGCTCTCAGCTTTGTGCTTGACACCCAGATACCAGGAACAGCTTTAGATACCTGTTCTTCCAGAACATCGTTTGGCTATAAATATTCCCGTGAGAAAGAGAGAGAGGGCTGATGTGTCACAGCTTTGATTTTCTCTGGGTGAGCTAAAAAGGGCGGCTTGACCCGCTGGAGACACACTTTGCCGACGTGTGTGCTCAGCGACAACACACGTACACAGCGAACAAAACTCACACAGCCAGACTTTCAAGCTTTCACCCAGTAAAAAAGAGCAGATATATGAAAGAATTTTCTGAATACAAATTAAAGAAATACTAGTCTTTACAAAGAGTTGTTCTAGGATTGTCGTATCTCTGTCCGACTCTCTTGCTATGGATTTGGAGAGCTGGACTGGTTTGCACAGGCCAAACCAGTGCAAACTGTTATTTGTTATCATTCACAGCGCTACTGCATTGGTACTTAAGGTTGTTCCCAGTGAAATGGGGATGTCAAGAGACAGAATAATCACCGAGCCCGAGAGGAGACACCGGCAGGGAGGTTGGTGTGAGTGGCACAAGGCTACGCAGCAGGTGAGGGGAGAAGGGGCGCAGATCTCCAGTGTCTGACATGGATTGTGCTTCCTCCCCAACTCTCCGCCTTGCACCACCAAGAGGTTTTCCACCCTTAGTGTTAGGTCTTAAAATAAACAACATGATAGCATCCCATATGTGGTCCCTGAATTAGTGCAGAATGGAACCCGGTTTTACAACCTCTTATATTGTTTCCCTGCTGCTGCTGTCACTTTTCAGCAAGATACCCCAGACAGCAGTCTGGCTCAGCAATGGCAATTTCAATTAAAAACATTTGTTTTCACATCCTCTTAACAGTTTCCACATGGTGAGAAGTGCCTCCTCTCCCCATGTGAATTTTGGGCATAGGACAGTGAGTAAAGCACGTATGCTTCTCTCTATATGGAAAAACTTAATTCCACCGTGGCTTCATTTGGCGTCTTGCTGTAGCTGCGCTGTTGTATATCTCACAGTGCTAACGGGGTTTTATTAGAGAAGATTAGCCTTTTTCCAACGTAGAAACAAAAGCAACTAACATACAAGCAAACAAGGAACTTGCATGGAAAGGAAAAAGTTTGTTTGCTAAATATCTACCCTCTAAATATGCTGTTACTGGCTTGCAGATGATATTTCTGCAACATCTGGGGTTAAGTACACTTTATGATGGCGTATGTGGATTTAAATAGGTTGAGGTGTTCCATAGTTTAATGTCACAACATTGCAAAGAAAAAACATTTTTCCAGCTATTCAAGAGAGCATGTTCACATCGATATGCTAGGGTTAAGGAAACATTTGTGATGTGCTGCAAATATGTCCATTGAGCAGCCTTCGGGCTGGGGCAAAGAGTTTTTAGGAAAATGGTGTTTTCCTGTCTACTAGCAACATAACCCTTCTTCCTCCAAAAAACCTATTTTCCCCTCGGCACCTGAATCCACCACATTTCACAAAAGTCACAGCAATCAGCAAGTAGTCAAGTGGTCAGTGCCCTGTGTTTGAAAATGATATGCAGATATGTTCGTGTTTGATGTGAGAGGCAGGCATGAGTAAAACTCTATCCTGGCATTTTTGACCTTGCAGAAAGCAATACTCACTAGCAGTGATTAAACCCTATCCTAGGGTGAGACAGCAACCTGGTCCCCTCACTTTGCAGGATTCCTTGAAGCTTTTTGATGCACCTCAGGTCTCTAGGTACCTCCCTACCTAATTTGAAAGCCTCTCTGGTGCTTATTATTAATTGTCTGTGAACAGCCACCCTGAAATGGTGGGAGAAGGGTACCTACTTTTTTCCTAAAGCTATCTATCTTCTAGTTTTTGAGCAGATACTTGCTTAAATTCCTGAAGAATGACAAAAAGTTGGATACACTCAGGTCTAGCTTGAACCTGTGTCAGAACATCTCTCACCTCTTGCACGGGATTCTAGCAGCAGGAGCACTCATCCGGAGTGGGAGAAACTCAAAAAGAATGACCAAAAGGCCCAAGACAAGCCCTCAGCTGAGGGCATGCCCCTTTCCAGCCATTGCTGGGGCAGACAGAGAAGGCTGGTGAGGAGATAGCTTGCTGCTGCCATGGTCCTGGTTCCTTGTCTAGCTCTGTGTCTCCAGAATCCCTGTCTGTAAAATGGCCAACCCTTGCTCAGGTCATCCCAGGGCAGCGGTGGTAGGTGCTTATTCTCAGGAGAGGCACAGGTGGACACAGCCATGACCTGATAGAGAAGCTGAATATTCCTGTTGTTTTCCTGTACTCTCAATAGAAGCATTCAATGTTTACCAGAAATGGATTTCAACTGCTTTATTTCCTTACATGAGAAACGTATGAGAGGTGCTTTCCAAGTATTTTGACAGCTGTGTTGGGTAGGAAGAGCATCTCCTCTCACTGAGCACTAGGAGCCTCAGCTACTTCTGAGACATACCTAAGTCAGGCATCAAAATTAAGCAGATTGTGGAAAATCCTGTTCTTTTCTCTATCGCATCAACAAGGAGCACAGGCGTTATGTTGCCTGTCTGTGTGAGTGCAGCAACTGTTGTTGTGGGGCTGAAATCAGGGACTTCCCGTGTAATATGCAGAGACCATATTGCTCCATAAGGATCCAGGTTTTTTGTGTTCAGGGGAAAATAGCCTACATATAGAAAAAGTGAGGGAGAGAGATGGTAAGCTGACTCTAATTTAAACTAGGCACTTATTTTTAGATTTTGCAGACGTATTACCGGACTGCCTTTCTCTTTCAGGGCGACACTAAGCTCTGAGCAAAGAGAGAGTAGAGTTGGTGGCTTGGAAATGGCAACAACAGGGGAGGCAAATGGGACGAGCAAGTAGGATACAGAAGATGTCAGAGGCTGGCTATACTTCAAGGAAGGGTGAAGAGCAGAACCTCAAAAGCAGAAAGCAGTAGATGTGAAAAAGAGAAGGGACGAAGAGATTTCCTCAAAAGAGAACTCTAGACAACCAGAGAAGTGAATGCAGCAAGACAAGGAGGCAAAATGGATACTTACATTGTATGAAATTTAAAACAATAATAATCAAAATTTTAGAAAAATCACTTACCCTACAAATTGTCTTACAAACTCCAGCAAATGCAGCAGGGTTTGCTAGTTTCCATGGGACTACCGTCCTGAGGAAGTGCTGTTGAACCCTGAGTAAGTCCAGATTTCATGGCATATGCAAAAGTGAACGATATTCTCCTACTTACGAAAGCTAAATTAACTAAATAGTAAATTTATTTTTGAACTATTTTTGAAGTCCGGTAAACAGTTCTGGAGTTTTCATGCCCAAATATAGTGCCTGAACACATGTATCCTGTAGACCTGTGGTATTACCTAGTATGTAGATATTTCTTCTTGTTATTTCTCTCCTTCTACTGCAAATAGCATGAGCTTAAAGTGATATCTATATTACCAACTTGCCATTTTATAGAAATCACCCTAAATGGAAGATTCCCAGAAGCAAGAACAGACCTAAGCATCTTTTTGATCAGCTAAATCATACCTTCTGCATTCGTTAGCACTGGAATTAGGATATGGTAAAACTGAGACGATATGTATGACTGAAGTTTTACTGTATGTGGACAGAGTAAGGCACAGCTGTGCAAGACTCGATGCAAGCCTGCTGATTTGACTTTTTATTGACTTCAGCGGCCCCTTGTGAACATCTACCAATCAATAACTGAATAGATTAAAACAAGAGGTATCTAGAAGCAAATACTAGAGAAGCCTGTTACAGTGTATTGATATTATAGCAATTTAATCCTGGCATGAGAACAAATATATCTACCAACTGTCTGAGTAAATAAATTGGCTTGCTAGAATTGTTGTTAATTTAGCAGGGCTGGGGTCATGCTAAAATCACCTTATCTGTCCAAGGGTAAGGCGTGGACTAAATCAGTTGTCTCTCTTCATAGTTTCTGGAGAGAGACAGATGCTTCCAGAATTGTATTCATCTCAGGTGAGATATATACTGAAAATGCCTGAGGTGAGTGAGAAGGCCTGGCCTTTGAAGGTACATGTCCCCTCCACTGGTGGTTGTCCTACTCTAGAGATCTAATCAGTAGGCAGTCAAAATTAAATAACGATCTCCACCTTTCGTGTCATTGCTGTTACGCAAAGTTCAAGAGGTGGAGGAGAGATATACATCACTCATAACTGGGAGACCCTAGCTCCTGCTTACATGGGCAGCAGAGAGGAACAATGATGAACATACACAAATCGACAACTTCGAATGCCCAACAGGCATCAAAACTACTTGTCTTCACTGGCCACCTGAAGAACTGACCTTGGTAGCCCTGGATGCTCTTCTGTCTGAATCACTCATTGGCCTCTTGAGCTTAGATGTCATTGCCAGTTGCCAGGATGATTAATTTGGGCATCTATAACAAGCAGTATGAAAATAGCTGTTAGGTATTCATAAAACAATAGTTTTCAGACGCCAAATGATAGTTTCTGTGAATGACACTTCTCCTGGCCATCACAGTGGTACTCTGTGTTTGTACGGAGAAACCTGGACTGAGGAAGGACTTAGAAAGGAGACATTACTCTGTGCAAAGTTGAGATGTCTCTTTTCCTGGTAAATGAGGAATGCCCACAAGTGAAGTTGGGAATCTACAAGATTCTGATCAATTTCAATTCTCTCTTAGAAATCTGTGTAGTTATCTCCAAGTGTTGATAAGGTTTTGTGGTAGATAGGAAAGTTCTCTGGAGAGTGGTGGTGGTAAGAAATGAGGCTTTTTCAGGCTGTTCATACCTACTCGCTTTTCACCTTAACTGAGAGTGTGTTATGCTGTTAGCACTGCAGAACCAAAGAAAGCATGTGAATGGGAGTTCATGCCCCGCTGGGGCATCTCCATCTTCAACAGAATTATTAATTAATTTCCAACATCACCTGCTGTGCTTGGTAACGTTTGTCTTGTTGTGGCTGCACAAGTTAGAAAGAGGCTGGCTTGTCTGGCAAGAGCTGAACCGAATTTTAGTAGTCAGTAAAATGAGCACTAGCTCTCTCTGTGTTGGCAGAGAAATGTGGAAACCAATGCTACAGCTGCTCTCAGCAAAGACACTAGCAAAGGCAGGAAAGGGGAGCAACTGTGAACGTACTCTAGGTCCACAAGAAACTAATCTTACTCTCATAGTGTGCCACAGAACTAATGATTTTTTTTCCTTAGGTTTCAAGAGTGATTCGGGCTGGAAAAGCCAGAAAATAAGATACTCTGTAATCTCTTATGAGAATTGCCTCCTTACCACTCTCTGGTACATAATGGTATTTGCTGCTGGATTTCCCTTTGTAGTTTGATTTGTGTGGGTTTTAAAATGTCAAAACACAGTTTACCCACTTTTTATATACTCATAAATCCAAATAAATAATAAAATAAAAATTGGGCCATTTATTCAGTCACTTTTCGGCGTATAACCTCATTTTAAAAATACAGGCTTAGCTGCAGGATAAGCAATCTTTCAGCATTATGTTTCGAATCTGTCAATCTGATCTGAGCTTAAAGGACTCGCATTCTGTTTTTTCCATAGAAACAAAACACTTATTTGACAGTAAGTATAGCTTAAGCTGCCTTACAGACAACATGCATCCCTACGTCTCCATTGTCATTACCTTTGAAAATTGACCAGTTGTCAGCTGAACGGACCTTGATACCAGGCACTTTGAAGGTCATTGAGTGGCTCCGTACAGAGGATTTGCGAACTCAAACAGACTCTGGAGAAAATACATGTAAGGGATGAATCTCATTCCTCCTTTGTGATCATGAAAATCATCCCACATTCACGTGTAAACCAAATATTTTATATCCTTAATTATGACTTATGCCTCGTCTCTTCTTTACAAGGTCCCTTTTCAATGCTAAAGTAGATCAATAAATTTAAACTTCCTCACTTTATCTTCAAGGCTAAGACAGCTCTCCCCCATTCTACTTTTTGGACTTGATCACATTATTCTCAAAGCCAGTTCTTTATTTCACTAGTGCTAGCTACATTGATGCTCTATTCATTCTCTTTTTGCTATCACAGTTTTATATAACAAGCCTCTAAGAGAAAAAAACTTGCTGGCTCCAGTTCCCTGAACACTGTGGAAGCAAAACGACCAACAATGATACAGGTTGCAAGGTCTTAAAATGTCATTATTAGAAATGCATTGTAGACGATCTCTAGTAGGTAGAGCTCTACGAGGTAGCAGACTTTACTAAGTTGCTTACTGTCCAAAACAAAATCTCATTTCTTCAATCACACCAGCTAAATTAAACCTAAAAACCTGCAAATATTCAAGCTGCCTACTTTCATTTGTTCCACTGTTTTAGTATTTTTTTTTTTTTTTTTTTCAGGAAACGGAAAAAAAAAATAAATCCCACTCCTTTTGAAGATTAAAACTGCATGCAGAAGATGTTTCAGCAGAAAGGCCCAGAGCAAGTATTTGCCTTGGTAGATCTAAGTGGGAAGCCTGGAGTCTGGAGAAATAAATATGCTAGAAATATTCCTAAAAATAAAGACACAGTAGAAATTGTTTATTTTCTGAGTTTGGTATAAGCAGTCCATCTGTTACTCCTGGGTGGTCAAGAAGTTTATACTGGAAAGATTATCCTATAACCCCAAAACAAAGCCAAACCACAAATATTTAAACAGCTATGAAGATTTTATAGTAAGAGCCACTGGAAAAACTCTTTTTGGAGAAGTCTCGCAATGAAGGAGACAGATGAAAAAGTTTTGAAAATTCCTTCAGTAAGAGTTTAAACAAAGGCAGTGGGAAGTTGCCTACCATCTAATGTACTCAAGGTAACGTTTGTAAATGCTGAGTTAAAATGTTGTTTATAGTTGTATGAGTTTACAATTTTATCTCAAACATATTTTTCCTAAAATAGCAAGGAGTGTTGTACATGCACATGTGAAATCAGCTGATGTTTCAGTGTATTTTTCCAGCAAAGTGACCTTTCCTAATGATTGGGATTTCCCCTTCCATACTTAGTGAAGCCTACCAGGGAACATAATCCTGCTGTCTTTACTTGGGCTGAGTAGTACCTAGTAGCACTCAGTACATTTAAGTTGGAAACAGCAGAAATTGGCTTAGAACCAGAAATGCATTTGAGCATCTAAAAGCATATTTGTGCAGCTCACTGTGGTGCGGTGAACAAATCCTTCAGCTGACTTCAAGTCCATGCCCCAACACTGCGATGGCCAAGGGGCACGGTGCTAGCTGGGCCTGGCTGTGTGCCCTTCTTGGGACCTAAGTGATATTGGAGCTGGGGTGTCTGTAATAGTATTCCATCCCACAGTAGACATACCCTTGCCCTCCACAGTAGGAAAGTACCTGTGATGACCACAGCCATGATACAAAATTTCTGCTATGTCCTCAGCAGCCTCCAGAAGCAGGACCAAGGTTATTCAGACCTAGATACCTAAAAGTGAGTATGAAAGTCCAAAAAAAAGTATGTGCTTACAAGTCTCTAGATGTATTTGCTGGCTTGATTTTTGGAAAATTAGAATACATTCAAACTTTGCTGATTTCAGGGGAAGCTACAGCTGAGAATATACTCTGGAAACAGGGCTTCAATAGCTAGGAATAAGTGTGACCTAAATATGGTTTTGTGTCTAGCATTCTCTTCAAGAAAAATATAAAAAAGACAAGAAGAAATCAAAAAATCCACAATTTAGGATCTGCTGGATCTGTAAATACGAAAGATAACTCATAAGGAACTAGCAGAGACTTCCATAAATACCAGTCCATGACACATGTTTACATTTGGGCAACTAAGCTTAAAGGATATAATTTAAAATATCACTGGGGCTGTTGGTAAAAAGCATGAAAAAAAACCATGTCACATGTGGAATTTATCTCATCCACCAGGAGTCACAGAAAAGTCAGATGTCTGCTAAGAGCTAATCATTTAGACTCCTGCTGTAGCCAGCAAAGATATACCTTCCAGAGGACTCCATATCCCCCACGTCTAAGGTACATACCTTTACAAGGGATAAGCTTCTGTGTGAAAGTGTCCTTATTTCTTCTCTGACTATAAAGAAAACTTAAATAATTTGGTTACATTTGAAGCCTACTTTTTAGAAGTTATAGACAGAGAAAATAAAATGGAAAAATAAAAAACACATAGAAAATAAAAAGTACAGAAACACAAGACAGACAAAATGAACCCTATGTCTTTGTAGAAATACAGTTCTTAATTATACTTAAATTTAAGAATGAAAGTGAGAAGCACTAAATGAACTACTAAAAAAGAACTATTTTTAGAGTATCCATTCAGTAAACAAGAACTTCAAATTTAATCAATCCACTGACCTCTCCTTTTATGACCTTAATCTTGCATAAAGAAACAGGTAGCTATAAATTTTAACTATGAAATTTAACAGGTTTGGATTATGTTTTGTGTTTTGTGGTTTGGGTTTTTTATGTTTTTTTTTTATTTTTTTGGACAAACCCCCCATCAGTAATTGCACAGCAAAGACAAATTGAAAGTAATCTGCCACTGGATCTAAGCAGCATTGTTCCACGGTGGTATTTTCATGACAACCAACTGTGCTTTGGAAGAAAGCAACTGGAACCAGACAGCACCAACACACAAAACCAACAGCACCAGAGCGTTCAAACTACCCATCGAGATACCCCTTTTTGCTGAGTAGTTGAAATATTCTAACACAACCTCTGTGACTTGCCCTTCAGCAGATGATGTACACGATTGTTCACTTAGGGATGCAGTGACATTAAATATTTGCATGGCATCTTGGTCTTGTCTTGATACAGAAGTGCCCTGCATGTGCAGTATGGTTTGGTAAGATACCAAGAAAAAAATAATTTCAACACAGCCTCTAACACTGGCCACCTCTGCTTTCCATGAATCTAGAGAGCGATCTTTTCAGCAAATTCTGCTGAAGTAAGATAAAATCAAACTAGGTGGTAGTCAAGCTCCTATAGACCCTTTATGGAAATGTTTTCTGCAATGATTCAAAGGCACCGAAGCCATATCGACTGAGAGAGAATAATTTCATATAAATACATGAATGTTAGGTAGTCATAGAGGGTAAAGCTTGTGTTTAAGAACCTGATGTAAAGAAAAACATCTGGAGACTTCTGATTCTTGAACGGTACATGGATTCTAGCTAACTGTAAATAACCATGAACAAAGAATATCTCAGTAGCCAATATTTTTCTCTGCTGGTATCAAATGAAATGCATTTGGTATCAGCTGGAGTTTTTATAGTGCTAATGGAAGTTATTTTCAGTTATCACGTCAGCCCATAAGTATACAAAGGCAACAATTTTGCTAGTAATCTGGAGATCAGTTTGTATGTAGGGGGTATACTTTAGACTGTTTCTGCAGTGCAAGCTTTTATCTTAATAAACGTGGTGAATCATAAATAAAAAGGAAATGATAAAAAAAGGAACATTCAGCTGGGGCTAAGGTTGGGTTTGGAAACATTTCATAGTGCGAATGTCTGAACTCTAAAACATGATGTCCAGTAAGCCCTGTGCTCAATGGGGAACCATTGTACCTGAGAACTAAATAGGACTGATATTTTTGTTACAATAATTCTTCTGATATTCCTTTAGCATATGACATGAGATATAAACTAGTCAAATTCTGCTGGGCTGCACAGCATACATGTAGCTGCAAATTTTTTTAATAAACTCATGCATTTTTAGCACATATCAGACTGCCAAAGGATTAAGTAGTCCAATAAATAAGGAAGAGTTTAACTCTGCTTTTTATAGCTCTCCAAATCCTATCAGCAATGCCAGTCTCTAACTGTGGAATGTTGATTGGTATTTCAACACACTTGGGTAAGAGGCAAAATCACTTTCCAAAATCGCTTGCTTAGAAGAGTTTTCATATCTCAGAACTCTGTGGCTCATTTTCTGTAATGAAAGATTTAACATTAGCTAACATTTAACATTAAAATCTATCTAACACAATGCATGCATAGTGTTTAGAAGTTACACAACATGGTGTGTTACACCATGCATAGACAATTTGTGCAAGAGAGTAGGGCCAGGCTCTCAAAAGGCAATGCAGCTGAGTTTCCTTATATTGCTTGAAAATATCCGTGACTGTTAATGATAATGGCCCTTAAAGATGAACAGAACTTTTTATAATTCCAATCAGTCATTACAGCTATGTGAGGTGCAGACTGCTGTACTGCAGAGTGTTCCCTGCCACCCTGGTGCCCCAGTTGTCAGACTGGGCTGTCTATCAGGGTGCACAACAGTTCCATCCCTGCTTGACCGGTAAAATACCTTCCCACTGAAAACAGAGTGGAGTGTGTGGAGGTACATGATACGGACCCAAGTTTAATCTTGGTTGCATGGTTGGGGCCCAGCTGGAGTTCCATCAGACTTGGAAGTGGTCCCATATTCCACCCTCTGGCTGGAGTCCTGTGATTGCAGCAGCTGCAGGCTTGTTTCTTATACATTTGTAACGGAACTGTATTTTAACTCACCATATAATTATCTGCAGTATTTCTACATTAGGATGCCTGTTCTTAATGCTGATAATATAACACAGCCTGTCAAACTGTGTATTGACCTTCTATATTTCAGGTAAGCCATGATGAGCTAATGAGGTGAACAAAAGCAACTGGCTGAATTTACAATGTATTGTTTCTTCTCTTAACAATGCTTAACTTCAACATTTACCACTGTTTTTAACACCTCTGGTAAAATTTGAGTTACGTGAAAGGCACACCCTCTAATTTTGTAAAGAATGAAAAGAAAAGGCCAAAGTAATACAACAACTCAAATGTTTTCTTTTATTCAGTGAATAAAACTCACTACTGTTTTAAGCTGAAATGCAGCGAAACAAAAACTTGGAGAATCCTAAGCTGTCACAGAGTTTCAGAAATTCAGGGTTTGAACCCACAACAATGGATCTGGTTTTATGTATTCTTCACAAGAGTTACAGGGACATAGATTGAAACCAGCACTGCGTTCATAATTTTCCATTCAGATAACAAAGCGTTGCGATACAACTCTTTGGTTATATTTCTTAAATGGGAATTTTATTTACTTGTGCAAATGGTTAAACGTCAGCCCACATCCTTTTTGCTATTCTAGTAAAACAACTGAGACGTGAAGCCTACCTGAACTGACAGGCAAAGGCAAACCTGCGACTGCTTTACATCACCAATATGACAAAACCGTTTTTCCCAGCACTACTGAGATCTGTATCTTCATTGCCTTTCCCTTTGTGCAATGGGTTCCTCCTTAGCAAAGAGAGTTCCAAGGCTGTTAAAAAACCAGCGTCACCATGACACCCGGACTCACTTTGGATTCATGACTGCAAGGCAGAACAGAATTAGCATTCTTCTGGTGAGTACAGGTGCTCTCATTTTCATTCTAAAGACCAAGGTGGTAAAGATCAATGTCTGCCTTGATATTAAAGCAAAGCCATTGAAGTGACATCCTGAACTACCTTAACACCAAGTTCCCTGGCAAGAGGATGGTCTCTTCTCTTCCCTTCTCTTCCCTTCTCTTCCCTTCTCTTTCTCTTCCATGACATTCCACNTGAAAGGCAATGAACGTTCTGTACTAGTTGAAGTCTAGGTCATTTCATTGCTTTTGTCCATTTGGAAGTGATAAAGGCATTTATAGGAAAGGAAGGATCAATATACAAAACATAGGATGCAGTCGCCTAACCACACAGAACTGCTTGGTTGCTTAGGAATGCTGCTACAAGAGAGCTTAGTGTTGGTAAGGAAAACAGGGTGGGGACTTGAATGTAGGTGCGGATGTGAATCCCCCTCTCTGCAGACCTTTGGGAATGTTCTCCTTTGCTTTTCTATCAACTTGATTGCTTAGTTAGCAGTTGTAAGTAAATGTTGAATATGAAAAGAGTAAAAGTAAACATTGCGAGACAGCACAAAAGAGAGGTGGAATCTCCTTTTACTATTCTCCAGGAGAGATTTAAACTGCTTTAGTGAACTTCTTGAGCCTTACTTTCAGCTGGCAACGCTACAGCTCATACTTGAAGCTGCCAAATGCTGCAGAGAGATCCCAGCAGATGGGAGTAGTATTGACAGCAGCCGATCAATCACAGACAGTGCTGTAGCTGTTCCCATTATACCTTGCAGCCTGAATCCACAACTGACTGTTTTCAGGTTATAACTTACACTGAGTGTGTAGTTAGCCTTTGCCTCATTTCTGCTTCTGCTTGCTTAGGACTGAGAAGCTGGATGCTGGGCTGACAGCAGGTCGAATCAATACCAACTTCTTCAAGGATCAGCAGACAATTGGATGTGTCAAAGGGAAAGACGAGGCCTCTCTCCAGAATGAGTGTTTGGGGTCTGAGGCGGCACAGGCTGGTTGTGGCTCTCTTCCAGCAGCCAAGAGGCAGCTCATGGATGCTCAGTGAAGCTTCTGTCTCAGCCTGGGCTTGTTTCGTGAGTGAATGTGCTGAGGGCTGGCAATGCAAGCAGGCTGGTAGCTGTGATGCTGTGTGTGCTGGATGCTTTGTGAGGAAAAGTGACATGAGGAAAAGAAGGCAGCTGCATGATGTTCACTATCCTTTTGCCTCTACAAAAAGGCAAAAAACCATTAACTTCTTTCTTCACTGACACTCTTATGTAAGAATTTACTGTAGTTGAATCAGGGCTGTTATGGGATCACCACTGAGTAAAAAAGGCAGGCAGTGCACGAAAGTAGGAATGGACAGTCACGCTAGCTTCAATTATAACAGCAACTACGGCTTTTAGAACTGTATTCCAAATACTAATAGACCATGTACAATGCAATACCATGCTAAAAACCAGAATTTCAACTGAGTAATTAGAGGCCCCAGGCTACCTTTCAAACAAAGTTTCATTTACAGGCATGCTTTTCCTTTCTGTGAAGCTGTATTTGACACAGAATTTGTAAGAAATGCACAAATGATTCAGAAATTACTGAGGAACTTCTCCTTGTCCCCAGTTTTTCTTATGATGACTGACCTGAATTTCTTTTAAGTCAACAGAAAGGTAGCTGTGATGCCACTGAGTATCCTGTAAATCCCACTTGTCAATTCCATTGAGATTACTTGCAGATATTAAGTAGTATCTGCATTTGTAGATTTGCAGATTTGGCCTGATATTTATCAAATGTAAAACAGCAGTAATGGTAGGAGAAATAAACAAATTGTGATTGTTTCTTTTTCTAATGATCAAGAGAAAGAATAATTTTTATGGGTGATGCAAAGCTTGCCATGCCCAAACTAAAAAAAATTCCAAACCTGTAATAAAGACACTGAACATGTTCTAAACCTGTTAAAACAACCAGAGCAAACCAGTAAACCATGAATATTGTAATTAAATCTAGATCAACAATAAAATTTGAATATTTACAGTGTTATCATGCTGCAAAACCCGGCTTAAATTATTAGGAAATTGCTATATTTTTCTAAGGAAATAAATTGCTGCCTCTGCCTCCATCCGATTTTACATTCAAAGCCACAGGACTTAAGTAATAGGAGAGGAAAAAACAAATCTTTTCTTAACAAAGGTTTTCTGTGCATTCGCAGTAGCCATCTGTCATGGTTGAGAGTTGATAATACTGAAAAAGGTATTATCACCGTACCCAGATGTCAGACTTTTGTAAACACTGACTGCTGAAAGCTCGGTAAGAACATAAATTTTTCAGGTTTCCAAAATGAGATTTGGGTTTCCTGTCTTGTCCTGTACCCAAATCTGGAAGTTCACGCTCACTTTCTGTTATCTTACTTAGCTATTGTTTTATATTATCTGTGTCAACAGCCTTTTCTATCTTCTGGATTAGCTGTTTTCTTTAATTTGTATTTTATCTGATGTTTGCAGAGTATTTTCATATTAGCAGTGGGCAAAGGGTCAAGCTTCACTGGTTTATCAGAGCTAGCTTCTTACCTCTTTTCTTTTCCTTAATAAAGGGACCATCGTATTCATAGTGTCAAGAAAATTACCTTTTCTTAAAACACAAATCATGCCTTTCTTCATTCTAGAAGTTGCTGCTTAAAAATAAACAAAAAAAATTCTAAATACATCATGATAAAATAATGATACTCAGCATCATAACGTCATGAAGACAGCTGGGAAAGAATATCTTTGCTATTGGCCAACCAAAGTGTCCCTCCAATGGAAGTCAACAAAGACACCACAGGGTCCTGTATTTAAATATTTTTTTTTACTGTCTCAGCACTTCCTATCCTGCCATGAACATGCAGAGAACATGTAAACTTCAGGTTTATATTTTTTTTATATTTCCTCCTTTGAAAAAGGAAGGAAGAAACAACTGACACATGAAAAGAGTGCTTTGACATTTGAATGTTTGGTATACGGAAAACAAACTCCATGATCTTTCCTTTGAAGTTCATTTCTGGGTATTATGGAGCAAATGACTCCTTCATTCTGCATTCCAGAAGGAATGTTTGTAATGGCCTGCTCTGAATAGATTTCTACAGATTATTTCAGAAGGAAACCCACTGTAGCTCTGTTAAAAACGGTAAATCAATACATTGCCAATGGTGTTTTGTCTATCGGTTGTCACTTAGTGTTTCTTGATTGAATTAATGCAACCAACAACCTCTCTATAATTGATCTTCTAAACTTCTTGATGACATTAGACACTAAGGATATAGGTTTCTAACATATAGACACAAAATCTTAAGACTGGGTTTTTTTCACCTTCCTTTCAAGATGAGAAGCTGGACTGAAGGAGTCTAGAAGGGCTTCTTGTTGCCTCACTTCATCTCCCTTCCAAAAGTGAGACATCTGATTAAAATTAGTCCTCTGGGAGCCTACTGAGTCTGTAAAGAGAAAGAGGCAGCTCCAGCAGGTGATTTTTCTTGTTCCCAGGTAAGTGTCAGGTGGGTAGGATGAGCTGCCCTGGAGAGGAACCCTGGAGAGGAGGGAAGCACTTGCACCATCTTAGCTGAAGCTTTCCAGAAAAAAATGCCAGACCCAGATTTCAGCGCAGGAAATTTCCCCGGAAAAGCGTCTTTGCTGCTGTCAGGTTAGCTCAACAATGGCAAAGCTACCAGCTTTTGTAGATCTGCTGTATTAATAGCTAGTTACAGAACAAGTAAAAAAGAAAAAAAAAAAGGCTGACATAAGTATTTGTATATTTTTATCACAGCAGTTCTGATATTTTCTCCAAGTGAGAGACCTAGAAGTCAAAGAAAGTATATATAGGTGTCAAAAATGGGTTTTGGGAGACATGCACTAAAATAGTCATCAATGCCCTGATGCATGCCCATCATTTTTCATGAAGCCAGAAGAGATCTATGGCTACCCCTCAGATGGTTATTCAAACCAAATCCTCTAACTCCAGACCTTTTTTGACTGCTGCAAATGCAGTATATTCCCAGGTGGTTATTCTGTACTCTCAGGCACCAAGAAGACATGTGGTTATTTCACTGAAATCAATGCAGTCTTTGAGGTTGTATTTCATAATAGACACTAGCTTATTGATCATGACATCAGTTTTCATCAATTTTTATAAAGGTTTTGGTTCACTTTTAAGGTGCTTGTATGGAGGCAGAAAACTTCCTGGAGATTTAGAAAGAGTTACTTGATCATGCAGTAAAAATGTCAGAATAGTAATAACAAAAAAAATATCTATCTTTCCTCCTGCTAATATTGGTTGTATTTTACAGAGGATAGCTGGTTTTAAAGGAACTCAGAGCTCAGTCTTCACTACAGTCCTCTGAGACAGGATGAACATGAAATAATCACTTGCTGCTGTATTTGATAGTTACTACAGACACCTCATGAGTCTTTAAGTTAACTTAACTACCATGCCTTCACTAAAGTCTCTTCTGAAACGTAGAGAGTGCCAGTCACCTGTTCTAAAATTCTGAATATTTACATTTGTATTTGGAGGCAGAATACGTTCTGTGATTTATTCATTGAATGCTTTATAAATGTAATTGCAGAAAAGTATGTGTAGACTGTCTTCAAGCAATGTCCACAGTCATGAACAGACACATTGTTTACTCCACTACCATGAACAGTAAGCTTGAAACACAAATTCAGCTTACATCAAGCCAATTCTAAAATATACATCCTTTGCATAGAGAAGAACCGATGTTTAAGGAATTGTCAGCGGGAAAGGTGAAGAGCTGTGCAGGAAAAACAGATGTTAAAATCTAGATATATTTTTTTGCATCACAGAGAGACGGTGAACTCTTTCCACTTGGGCAAGACAGTACCAGCATCTCTCTCACACAACATTTTTAGGTCTTGATCTTGCACACTAAAGACACATGTAACTTTCTGCAGGCATAGAATTGCCATGCTTTCCCCTGGGAGTCATTCAGAAGTAGGCATATTAGCTTTGCATATAACACATCCACTTCTTTGTTACAGTTTTCATAAATGAACAGCATTTCATCTTGAAATGTAATTAGCCTTTTGAAACGAAATCCTACCTTACTGAAAGAAACAGCATTTTTTTCAGTGAGTCCAAAATATTATTTCTATTTCAGCCTGCAATAGGTTAGCATCTATGCAGAGATTCAGTTATTATTACAAATCTATGAAGTGCAAACCTTGTCCAAGAGGTTACACAAGAGAGAAAATCATATCTTAAATTTTAATTATGTCCTTTGCTTTATTACAAGTTATTTTATCTGAGGAGAAAAATCACAGTAGAGGTTTTGCTTCTAAAATAATATCTTAGATGATTAGGCCCCCTAATGTCATCTGATGATTCACAGTGATAGTTCTCATTTATGGCCATTTGACACCAAATGGCAAGAACAGACCTGAGGGCAGACTGAGCAGATTATTTTTTTCCAGCTGAACTCAGCCAGCACACCAGCTGTATAATTCCACCATACGTTACTACTTTCAAGGGAAATGTGAACATTATTTCTCTCAAGGAACACAATGCAGCACAATCAGGGTTTTGGTCCTTGGCCCCTGAACCAAACTGTTATGAAGCTTCAGTACCCCAGTTGTACTTCCAATAGATAAGGTATCTAATAAACAGGAGACCTCTCTGTAGCAGCCTTTGCACTACAGCAACAACTGATCTCACAGCTTGCTTTAGTTTTCTGTGATTGCATTCTAAAGAAAATATGACTAAAATGGAAATTTTCAGGCAAAAGCATTAAATTAAAAAAACCAAAAACCTGTCAGGCAAGAAAACTATCCTCAATTAAGAGCTGGTGCTTTCTGTTGGAATAGTTATGCCAGTCACAGTAAGACCTGTCACCTTTAAAATATTTTCCTCTGTACAAACTGGGGTACTACATCCCTAGCGGGAGATTTCACCCCAGCCATGCATGCACGAAGATAATCATCATGCATTTACAGAGGTGGCCACCCAGCCTAGGTCCTTCTCTTCCCAGGCCACAGGAGCTTCATCAGCCGGTTTTTAATAACTTCTTATTCAGAATGCTGACTAGGAATTCCCAGTCATCTTGCACTTTGCTCACACTTACTCCCCAGAAAAAGCTCCCTAACGCCTCCTTCCCCATCCCCTCGCAGCCTGTCAGTGCAGCCGTTCGTTAGGGTTTGTGTGCAGCTCAGGGACAGTTTCTCGTTTCCAGGCTTATTCTCAGAACTTCAGAGGCTTCTGCAATGTAGTAAATATGCTATTGATTTGGGACCTAACTTCAGAGGGATCATTCACATGATTAAAATTACCATGTGCTAAATTGTCTACAGCATCCCTCCCCCCTGCCCCGAGCCAATTTCCATGGCAGTCTGGAGTTACAGACTCCCTCTGTAAGAACATAGGGACCACATTGGTCTGTTCACTACCTACACACACTTCTGTGCAGCTATCTGTCCTGACTGTGGCTAAAACTGTATTTCCAGGTAAGCTATAGGAACAGCACAAAGTATATGATGCTTCTCCTGAATGCCAGCCTCTGACTTTTATGGTTACTGTGAATTTAGCAACTGTCAGTGGATTCCCCTTCCATGAGCTTAAACAGTGTCCTCCTGTCCCACAGCTCAGTTAGGACTTATCTTTTGTACCTACTCTGTACTACTGCTATTCATTACATTTTCTATAATAAAAATGTATTTGAAGTTGTTTTCTTTTAGAAGTTGTATTATACATATAACACCATAATTATGTTGTATTGTGTTATTATAATATTATAATTGGTGTTATTCTGTCCTATTCTATTCTCTTCTATTCTCTATATTATATTGTATCATGTAATATAATATCATATCTATTATATTATACATATTATAATATATTATATTACATTATATATATTACATTGCATTGCTTTGCGTTGCTTTGTGTTGCTTTGCATTGCTTTGCGTATTTGGGAGTTTTATAACCTAAATATCGACATGAAAAAGAGTAAAGCCAATTAATTTCCAGATAGACAATGCGCAATTTGGGCCAAGAAGGAGCCAAGGACCACAACTGGCTTTATGAGGTCCCTCCACACATCTGCATCAAATTAACAACTTACAGTGCTTCAGGGCCTCACATTTTACCACTTTAGCTATTTTACCACTGAAAGTTATAAGAGATTTGTCACTGGCTTCCATGGGAGCAGTACTGAGCCACATATGAACAACTCAAGGTCGCACAGCCATAAAGTACCAGGTCCAGGAAACGAACCTTTATCTCTTGACTCCTTATGTATTGCTTTAACCTCAAGATGAGCCTTTGTTCCTTTGTTTCCCTTGAAAAAATTTTTTTCATCAAAACATACTATTTTCTCCATGATGTTACATGAATAATTCCTCCTATAGTGTGTCTTGGTTACATTCCTAATAAATTTTTGATCTGGAAAGAAAAAGAACATGCAATATCTTCCAGCTAAGTTATCTGTTGAAAAATTAATGGAGCAGTTTTATACTTCCTATTGACCAGCTCTTCCAAATAAGCTTGTAAACCAAAATCAAGTCTTCCTCAGAGGAATCAAAATCTAAAGTCTCATTCCATGTTTGGCTGCATTTCTGGACGTATTTGATTAAGTTAACAGTAAAGCAAGGACTTCTTCAGGCTCCAGAGGTGTTGAACAGAGGCAGAAAACCCACCAGATAGTTTGTTGGTGACCAAGACTTGCCCTTATTTACATACCCCGGAACATGAGGAAAGACACGTGATTGCGGCTATGACCTCCAGTTCATTTTACGGTAAAGATGTTGATGAAGCGTAAGCAAAGGAGTTGTGAAAAACATGTTTCAGTACTTAAATGCTTCCAAAATACATCCCCCCACCAACACTTCCCAAAACAACCTCAGCCTTTTGGAAAGTTTTTGCCTATATTATTTATATTGAGGACCATAAGGGACAGCCAGCCAGAAATGTGTAAGTCTTCTAAGGGTGGTAATATTATTTACTGATGGCATGTTCCCATGCTGCCAAAGAGAGCAGATGCTATGGCGAAAGAAAAACAACTTGGAAACAGAAAAGCACTAATCCCCACTACGAAGTTCATCTCTAAACATTCTCCAAACATATGAACCCATTTGCAGGAAATGAATCCATACAAGATATGGGCTTTGGAGGGAAGAACCAGCATAAGCTGCATTTTACGTACTCTGACCTCAGAAATGATATCAGATTGACTGTCAGTCCCTGTAGAATGAACCAACAACAGCCCCTGATGTCGGGGATTTATTCCTTTACTTGTGTTACTTGGCTCCCAGAGGTGGCTGTGGAATTACTGCTGTTTTCTGACAGGCAGAAGCATGGCCGTGGAATACTGCTGTTTTCTGACAGGCAGAAGCATGGCCATCACCTCAGACAAATCAAGAAAATTTGATAGGGAGTTGTTTTAATTAAAAGAGAAAAAAAAAGGGAGTTACGAGTTTCATTGAGGAAATTCATTCTGCTTGCTAATTATCCGTCACATGTGGGAGATGTAGGCTACTACAATTAGCACTTGGGAGAGACGGGGTGTAGCACAGGATTTGCGTCACTAGCCAAAGTAGTTCCCAGATTTGGGGTGTCCCAGGACTGACAGCGCAGGCCTGGCACTTCTCTTTGTCGCTGACTTGTCTCTTTGCTGTGGTATTGGTGGGAAGGAAAGAGCAGGGCAAGAAAATGTATTTGTCCTGTTGTATTTGGTACAGGGTGAAGCATGTGCTCTGTAGATGGCTTCTTTGTAGTCTTGCATGAAACAAAGATATAGACAAACTTTTCTATGTTCTGTCATTTACTCAGAATGTGTTAAGGTGACACAGAATGTTAAAATGTCATGGGTTTGCATTTTGTTAGTGTCTCAATTAGACCGATTACTCTCTGTAAATTTAAAATAATGATAACATTCTTAATTTCTACTGGAAATCAGCAAAACACATGTGAAATGTGAAAAAAAATATCAGAAAACTAATCAGGGAAGTAAAAAATACTAGTAAAACAGGTGCCAGTCTTCCAGTATATGTAATTTAGCTCTTTTTGGTCTGTTTGATGTCATCAGGTCTAAAACCCCTATGTATTTGTTTCCAGAAACTTGAAGACTTTATACGTGAAAGACTTACGTAAATGTGCAGCTTACAACAGTAAATAAAGGCACTTAGCTTTGCAGATGTGACTTGGCCGTGAGATTTTTCAAATTCTTTCTCTGTCTGTACAAAATATCCTTCACCTGAGGGAAATTATTCATACATCAAACATTTCATTTTATACCTCTGCAAGAAATAATTTATGAGATACACATAGAACAAGTTTGAAATGGCAAACTGCTCCAAGCAAGGAGCCAATGTTTCAGGTACCAAATTTCTTTATAGAAATGTGATAATGTTACTGCAAAAAAAAAAAAGGTTGGGTTGTTTGGGTTTTTTTCCCCCTTGAGAATTAATCTTGTGAATAATCTGCTCTGTTATTTTCATTAGTGACCCTGGCAAAAAGGGTTGGCGTTTCACAGATGAATTTTCTAGTGCTGATGCCATAAAACTGGTTGGCACTATTAATATCAAAGAGAATATGAGTATTTTGTACAAAGTAGATGACCCTGCAGGTTAGGGAGTTAGAGCCGTGATGAAATTTAATAGCACAAAGTGAAACTTCAGGAATTTAAGGATGAATAACAAGTGTTGCTGTAGCAATTACTGCTGTGGGTTCATAAACTGAAAACAGCAGGAGGAGGAGATAAAGCTGGGTGTGGTGATACCTTATCGGATGGCCACTGCTTGCTGACCTTGTCAGATCATATACGGGTCAAGGCTGTATGACCGAGGCTGTGATTAGAACCTGGCTGGAGGACTGGGCAAAGTCCTGGTCTCTCAGGTTGAGTTGTCCCTGTCTAATACTGTTTTGGTCGTGTTGTGAGAGCAGCCAGGTCTCTGCCAACTGACCTATAAGTAGAAAAATCTATGTGAGAGATCTTCTCCCTCTTGGCCTCATAGTGGTGACCCACTGTAAAATATTACTGTTTCAATTTGACACGAGCCAGCCTGTCAATGGACCATGTGGGCTCAGGGCTCCATTGCCTCTTGTGGAAGAGCCAAAGGGCCTCCTGCCTCAGGTCCTGGTCTCCTCTCCTTTCTGATGACCTCACAGGACCTGCCATGGTGATAAGTGGTGTGATTCGGGATCATAATCCACTCTGCTTTTACATAGCGGTTACAGGAATTCACATTTTCCCTGCTTTTAACTTCAGTAGCTAGTGAGCAGATGAAATTCCAAGCTTTATACTTTGTACTATACTAAAAAAGTCCCCTGGAAGCAAGGACTGCCCTATAACTGAGTGGTGCCAAATTCTAAGCAGTTTGAATTCAGTTCCTTTGCCTCTTAAAATAACTTTGAAATGGTTTTCACATCAATTCCACAGGCAGGCAAGATTATTGCTGTATAGAGTATGAAAAAATGTGTTTGAAATAGTTCAATTTTTTCAGAGCATTCAACCTCCAAACAGTAAGACTGTGGTCTGTTATCTAGTACACCGAACTGAATGGACAACATTGAAGCACTGATTGTTAACTGTTAATTTTCAGCAGAAATAAACACTGAATCCTACCAAACCTCCATTATTAATAATTATATTTTTATAAGAATATGCTAATAATGTTAACAATTATAAATTAAATACATTAATAATTATATGTTATTGTACTCTCTGGATGTAACTGTATCTTAAACAGTTGGCAGAACAAATGCTCTTGATTCCCTGCTTGCAAAAGTCTTGACTTGTCTTGGTAACAACGAAATAGATTATTATAGCACTTTCACTTACTTTCTTTTTCAGTACTGTCAGTCCATGTCTCCAGACTTTCATAAAATGATTTTGCTTCTTAAAAACACAAAAGCTGTCTGAAGGCTGAACATTTCTAATGCCTATGCTTCTGCCCTTTGAACAATTTTCATGCTGTTTTTTACGAACTGACTGCATTTTTTAGGCTTTTGACTGGAAGTTTTGCCCTTGCTCTGTATCGTCTTAATGGTTTATGATCTCATAGTTCAGTGAACTTCTGTATTGTCTTGATTTTACTTCCAAGCCTTGAAACCTGTTTGAGGCTGTCTCCTCTGCTCTGGCTCTTCTAATTGCCTTTTTCTCTAATCCCCATTATATTCCACTTGGGAACTCCACAAGCCTACCAAGAAGGTGTCTCTAACACCGGAGACTTGGCTTTGTTATTGCTTCACAAAGGACGCTGAGCCAGGTTCACATGCTCAAAGATTTCTTAGCAGGGTCTATAACACTGTAATTGTGAAAGTTACTTTGGGGGGAAAAATAGAAACAGAAGAAGGGAGAGCGAGCAAAAGAAAAACCCAAAAGGCTTTCCACAGGCCCAGCCAGGAGAAGTGATGGGGGTCTCCAGTCAAACATCCTCCCCAGGTGCCCTCTCCAGTGCAGCACGGTCCTCCCCCAAATGTTTCCTGTGGTAACTATATACTCTTTGTCAGGACCTGCTCAAACCTTCTCTTGCTGTTCTTGCTTATGATGCCATCAGCACTGATAGGAGCATGCTTTAATGAGGGGTTGTTAAGCTCAGTGCATTCATATTATCAGCTCCTGTAATGTAAACCAAAAGCTGCAACCAAGGATAGGAAAAAGGGGGGAAAGGAAGGTGGGATTCTCATGCCAATGGCAAAAAGGAGAATCTGCTGTAACGGCACTAGCAGGGTTTGTAGGTGCAAGGCCATGAGAATAACAATATGAGAGCAATAATATGAGAGCAACAAGGGAAAAATATATCCCTAGAGGCTCTGGAAAATGGTGGAGAGCTGGCAGTGAAAGGCAGGCTGCGGAGTCGTGACTGCAAGGCCCCCAGCAATGCAAAAGGTATCTGGGCCACTGACCAACATTATGACGTCCAAGAGTTTCCCTCACTTTTTCAATTCTTATATGAGTTGAATTGAATGCATTCAATTGCATTCATGCATAAAGAATGCAATTCTTTATGGGATTCTTTATCGGATTATGATATAGTTCAAATCTCTTTGTCACACCCTGATGATTGCCTTGCTCTTCCTCACTTAACTGCAGGGTGATAAACAAATCTTGACCCTCTGATGGGCAATATTACAGAATAGTTTCTGAAGTGGGGGAGAAAGATGGGTTGTTTTCTGTTCTTGATGTGCTCTGAAAAGTTAATTAAGAGATAAATGAAGAAAATGGTTGTGAAGGCAGGAGAAAAGCCTGTATTCCCTTCTACTAGCGTCAACTAAGGCTAACTGATCCCATTCACACCAGAATGATTGATTTTCTAATAAGCCAAGACAGGAGGTAGCTTTTTTTTTGTGTTTCCCATCTTTCTTTGAATATTCTGCCTGGGGACACAGAGAGGAACTGGCTTTTATATAAATGAAGTCTAAGTAATCTTAGATGTCTTAAAAAGGACAAGTCTATGTGTGTGCTCTGCATGGTTCTTGGTCTCCAAGGAGTAAAAGAAAAATCTGTGCCATTTCTAGTTTGCCTGTTAGGGCTCACTTCATGCCAAAAACTCCTTTCTGTAAGGAAGGGTCTTTCTCTTTCAAACCTTGCCACTCTTGATTCAGTAGCTTTGAGAAGGGCCTTAGGTCTGTCTCCTCCCTTCATTGCACCTGATTCCTTGGTGCACAGAGCAGAAATTCCCTTCTGTGGGTCTTGTGCACAGCCATTACAACCTCTGGCCATTTGCAGATTGGGCTGTTGCATACCTCAGGAACGAGCAATTGACAGACCTTTGTTGACATCTCAGGGAGAAGATGGAAATAAACCAGTGGATGTGACATGTAGTGGGGTCCAAGAATTTCCAAACCAGTGTAGGGGACTACTGTCACTCCAGGGTACCATCTTACTTGAGCTTATAATGACCATAAGGAACAGGCCCCATAGTGCCTGAGGGAGCAGTGTTAAGGTTAAGAGCTGCCAGTTTTTGGGACCTGGCCTGTATATTTATCCCACGGGGCAAAGAGCTCTGGTGGGAGCATAGTGACAGCCATGTGAGAATATCCAGAAATACAAGAGAAAATTTGCCCTCATAAGCTTAAGCATGCGTCAGAAACGATCAGGTGTGGTGACCTCCTGCAGGCTATATTGGGAAATGCAGTGTCTTTCCCACTGGGAGGAGGACAGAGAGCACCCTGAGCAGAGGAAGCTGTTCCACCACCTGGGTGAGCTTCCAGGGTAAATATAGATGGTAGAGAAAGCGACTTAAAAGGAAAGGTTTCCATGAATGAGAAGGTCAGTACAGAATCTTGAGTCTAGGTGGAGACACATATACTGGTCATGATTGTCCCTTGAGGGTGGTGGATCTGGCAATATAGTGTGTCTTGTGTCACACAAAACCAGTTCTTCCACTGAATCATAGCCACCAAGAAGGAGAAAATTCAGTGTTAGAACAGGTGATGAGCTGCAAAAGCATCCAGTCCTCCTGAAATTCCCCTGGATAAAGTTGCCTCCATTCCCACCAGTGGTGCTCAACACCATTAAAATTCATCAGGAGGGAAATACAGAGGTGACCTATTTATTTGTGCTCTGCTGCTTAGTATAACTGCAATACACCAGGGTAAGAAGATGGTGTTGCTAAGAAAGCAGATAGGTGCTTTCATAACATTTGGTGTAACTGGGCAGAGAGAGGAAGCTGGCCTGACCCAGGAGGCTGAGGATGGCATTCCAAAACGTGAGAAGAATATGTACAACTCTGCTGTGTCCAGTGTGCAAGAAACACTCATAAGGTTGATCAGTCCCTTGAGGATGTTTAAATTAGATCACTTTGCTTACATCATCCAAAAACTGTCCTAGAGAAACCTCGGTCAGGACATCGGTTTTGTTGATGAACCCAGTGCAGTGTCTCTTGTGAATTACAGAACGATGTATGTGTGAACAGTAGCCTAAATGATGGATGGCCTCCATGACAGCAAAGACTGCCATGGCTTTACTGATGTCACAGTGATACATGTGTTTGATACATGTGTGGCCTAGCGAGCATCCAAGCGTCATTGCTCTTTCTCTTGGGGTCCCAGAATAAGTAAGCTGTTTCTCTCAGGCCAGGAAGGGCATTGCTCTCATTGAAGGGGAGCAGGAATATAGCCTTGCTTATCTTAAAAATATTGGCTGGGCTGAATGCAAAGGTAACACTGTGAAATTCAGCAGAATGTGATACGTACGTAACTTGAGAGGACATGGTCTAGTAGTCTCTGTGGCCCTGTTATCTATGAAAATGATGTGTCTCTCAATTAGTCCTAACAGTCATCAAAGCAGGTGCACAGTCACCTAACAGCAGGCAAGCTGTGGTCTCTTTAGATGCAGCTTGGAGATTATTTGAAAATTCTACCTGGGAGACGAAAAATACAGGAACCACCTGGCAGTGGTCAAGATTTCAGTTGATATGACCTACATAGTAAGGACTGATGTTGGAGGACCCATCTTAGTAGTGGAGCTTAATTAGGTAAGTGTTGCAGCAGGTTTTGGTTGAGAAAACTTTACGGGGCACAAAGGCATTATGCAGCTTCACATCAAGAGGAAGACTGCAGAGCTGAAAAAGAAGCGCAATATCAATGAATGCAACCATGACTTTTTTAAAAAAAGTTGAATCATTGCCAACATCTTTTAATAAATAATAAAAAAAAATGACCGAGCATGACACCTTTTTTCGTTAGCTTTGTGGATGAATTGAAAATTCATAAATGTGAGGGAATAGTAGCAGTGTCTCCTCAGCTGCAAAATATTGAGGCAGATGTAGTACAGTCTAGCCATAGCAATGCACCTGAAGGAAAGCCAACAACACTCTCATTTGTAGTTCTGGCTTGTACTCAGCAGCGTCTGGCAGTGAGTAGACTATGCTTTTCCTTTTTGTCTGAAATTGAACATCTACAAACAGGTTCAGATTTATCAAAAGTAGAGTTTGAAAAAGTTACAGAAAGAAAATGAAGAGACAGTGAGATCCCTGCCGCGAGGAGTTTTTGGCCTACTGTAGCAGCTGCCTTTTTTACAGAATGCAGAAGGCTGCAGGATGACTCCCATAAGCCCTCCCCTTTACCACTCTATACAAATCATACTGCTGAGACAGGCAAATATAAACTAGTATAATTATACCATCTTAAAACCTCCATGGGCCCTCTTATTTTGGCAGAGGTGCTTTTCTTTTGGCTGAGCCTGGTGCATGAGTAAATGTCAGTTTCCAGATACAGCTCTGCCAATGGAAGAAGATACAACCCCTGGATACACATTATCCCGTCCTGCTGGAGGTTACTGACTTGCTAGACCTGTTACACCTAATTACAAGCTCAGATTTACCACTTTGGCTGCAGCGGAGCCTGAACTGCATCTGTCAAAGCTGAGATTCATTTAATGGAAATACAAAAGATCTGAGCAATCAATATCAAAATTGTCCAAATGATCACCTTCTATCTGCAAACAGTCCTTTGGCTTTTTCTAGTGATCAGGGATTCTGGGTTGCCATTTTTCTTTTTATAGGCGTCTTCCTGTTTGGGTTTGAGCACTCCTAAGATTTTAGCTACAGTTATGAGTCCTTGTTGCATACCTGGATGAATGCACTAGTCCTCTCCAGCTAAGGACTAGTGATCCTTGCACCTGATTTTGGAGGCTGTTAAATCATAGAATCATAGAATGGTTTGGGTTAGAAGGGACCTTAAAGATCATGTAGTTACAACCCCCCTGCCACAGGCAGGGACACCTCCCACTAGACCAGGCTGCTCAAAGCCCCATCCAGCCTGGCCTTCAACACTTCCAGGGATGGGGCAGCCACAACTTCTCTGGGCAACCTGTTCCCGTGCCTCAACACCTTCACAGGAAAGAATTTCTTCCTGATATCCAATCTAAATCTACCCTCTTTCAGTTTGAGGCCATTACCCCGTGTCCTATCATTACACTCCCTGATAAAGAGTCCCTCCCCATCTTTCCTGTAGGCCCCCTTTAGGTGCTGGAAGCACACAATAAGGTCTCCCTGGAGCCTTNCACCCCCAAGTCCTTCTCCTCAGGGCTGCTCTCAAGCCATTCTTCGCCCAACCTGTATTTGTGCTTTGGATTGCCCTGACCTACATGCAGGACCTTGCACTCATCCTGGTTGAACTTCACGAGGTTCGCAAGGGCCCACCTCTCAAGCCTGTCCAGGTCCTTCTGGATGGCATCCCTTCCCTCCAGCGTATCGACTGCACCACAAACCTTGTGTCATCAGCAAACTTGCTGAGGGTGCAATCAATCCTGAAGGTGCAATGTTGCTGACAAAGATGTTAAACAGCAACGATTGCAGTACTGACCCCTGAGGAATGCCACTCATCACTGGTTTCTACTTGAACATTGAGCCGTTGACCACAACCCTTTGAGTGAGACCATGTAGCCTTATCCATATTCCTTATCCACCAAGTGGTCCATCCATCAAATCCATGCCTTTCCAATTTAGAGATGTTGTGCAGGATTTAGGATGTTGTGCAGGACAGTGTCAAACGCTTTGCATAAGTCCAGGTAGATGACGTCGGTTGCTCTCCCCTTATCTACCAATGCTGTGGCAACATCATAGAAGGCCACCAAATTTGTCAGGCACTATTTGCCTTTGGTGAAGCCATGTTGGCTGTCACCAATCGCCACCTTATTTTCCATGTGTCCTAGCAGAGATTCCACAAAATTCCCAGTCCCTTCTGCCCCCTGGGAAATTCTTCCCATCCCCTCTCAGACCTGGCTTTTTGGACCTCTCCAATGCCCCTCAGGCTTTCTGGAGGAGGTACAGGCTCCAAGTTCTCTGCTGCCTGTGCCCCTCTTCTCTGTCATTCCCTGCAGCCTCAGGAACCTGCTCTCCATTTAACTTGCTTCGTAACTTTGCCAAGGAGCACAGCAAATAACTGAGAATACAGAAATAAAATAAATACCATCTGTTAATTAAAAATTTGCATAAACAGTGGCAATCTAAGTATGCAAGTGAAATAACAGGGAAACCCCTTATTATTCGATGCCTTAGTTCACATTCTAACAGACAAAAGGAGACACTTCCATTTTATATATTTATAAAACTATTTGGCAGGCTTTTTCAGCCTCAGAAATTAAACAGCTAAGGCAGGCATTTATGTTGGTAAGAGTAAGGTTTGGGCCTATAGACCTGCAAAGCGACACATGCATGTGTTTCCTAATTTGTTATAGGCAAAATGAGTCAGGTAATCTTCGACTGAAGATTTAAACTAAGACAATCAGTTTTCCTGAGATGAATTAAAGCGTTGTTCCACTGTCAGAATGGGCAATGGTTTCTGACAAGGCATAGTCAACATCTCTAGAGCTGGATGGGAAAAAGAAAACCATCTCTGTGGCCTAAAACTGCTGGCATGATTCAGCCTTTGGGAGGTAGTGTCAATTCCAGGTGGACTATCTGAACTTCATTTGCAGCTGAGTCTTTGGCTGTAGCAAGAGAGGGAAGTTGATGTTGGACATGCCAGTGGGAAAATGTACCCAGCTACGTACAGATTTCATGGAGTTATTTTTAGTGTGTCTTGGCTTGTTTGTACTCAGCTGCCCAGTAGATCTAGGACACTGAAGGAATTCAGTAAGAACCTTTTAGCATTATTAAAGATTTCCTCTGAGATATGATGCATGGCACCACCAGGCCTCATTGTCCTCAATAAGCCTCACATGGGACCACCTACCCAGGTCCCCAGACCCCATTTCGGCTCAGCCATGCCCCATCTCAGCTCCAGCGGTGCCAAAGGAGTTCCTGTGCTTAGTCCTGCCTCTGTACTGCCTTTAACTGGGCTGGAGCCCCAGCTTGTTGCTCCCCTAAAGTGTCAGGGTCTTTGGTGGCCCTGTTATTGGCCCCGGCTCTACCCCCAACACTTATCCCTGAGGTGCTCACGACACCCTGCTCACCAGCCCCAGGGGAACAGCTGTTCAGTGCTGGTTTTGGAATTTACAATGTTTCTTATACAAAATAACCATATCTGCCAACACCAGCTAGTAGGTCTGAAGGACTTTTTCCAAACCAAAAGTGTGTGCGCTTTGTGCTGCCTGTACTGACTCCTTGCCATCTTATCTGCCCTGCCATCCTGGGTATGAGTCTCCTGCTTTTTCCTCTTTACATGGGAGGGTCCTTTGGTTCAGCAATGACCTCTGGTGTCCTCTGTCACATCTCTTGGTCATGGCACTGTCCTTTTCTTACAGCTGCATTCTGCTGATGGGCTGCTGAGGACTCAGTGTCTGCTTCTCTCCTAGGGAGGACTGTGGGAGCTGCTGAGTATGAAAGGGACTAGACTGCCTTGGGGAAAGAGTGGCATCCAAAGCATGAGATTCACCCATAGTTTAAGACATAAATTTGGGATTTCACTCTGTTGTGGTTTTGCCTGGGATGGAGTTGACTTTCTTACTAGCAGCTGGTATAGTGCTACGTTTTGGTTTTGGGATGGGAGTACTGTTGATAGCGCTCTAATATTTTTGATTGTTGCTAAGAAGTCAAGGCATTTTCTGCTCCTCACACCATCCCGCCAGTGAGTAGGCAGGGAGAGAACAAGAAGCTGGGAGGGAACACAGCTGGGACAGCTGACCCCAACTGACCGAAGGAATATTCCATGCCATAAGATGTCATACTCAGCATATAAAGCTGGGGGAAGAAGGAATTGAGAAGACATTCGGAGTTGTGGCATTTTTCTTCCCAAGTAACTGTGGTGTGTGATGGAGCCCTGCTTTCCTGGAGATGGCAGGACACCTGCCTGCCGATGGGAAGCAGTGAATGAATTCCTTGTTTAGCTTTGCTTGTGTGCGTGCTTTTTGCTTTACTTGTTAAACTGCCTTTATCTCAACCCACAAGTTTTCTCATTTTTACTCTTCTGATTCTCTTCCTCATCCTGCTGTGGAGGAAGTCAGTGAGCAGCTGCATGGTGCTTGATTGCCAGCTGGGGTATAAACCACGACACAGTCTTAAGGACCTAGTAATGAGCTGTGTCTCTAACATTCATGTTGGCCAATATTGCTCTCTAGCGTTCTCCCCAAAAGGGGCACTGGAACACCAGCTTCTGTTGGGTTACCAACATTTAGAAACCTCCTTTCAGATACCTAATTTTTGAAGCTCAACTGCAGGCAGGGAGCTGGATCCAGTTGCCTGCAGAAGGGCAATTTTGGAGATGGCCTAGGCTGCGAGACATTTGCATGAGGTTTAACAAGGCCAAATGCAAGGTCCTGCCCCTGAGTCAGGGAAATCCTCAGTATCAATGTAGACTGGGGGAATGGATTGGGAGCAGCCCTGCAGAGAAGGACTTGGGGATACTGGTGCACAAAAATTGACATGAGCCTGCAATATGTGCTTGCAGCCCAGAAAACCAATTTTATCCTAGGCTCATCAAAAGAAGCGTGCCCAGCAGGTCAAGGGAGGTGTTTCTACCCCTCTGTTCTCATGAGACCCTACCTGGAGTACAAGAAAGACATGGACCTGTTGGAGCGGGTCCAGAGGAGGGCCACAGAAATGGTCAGAGGGTTGGAGGACCTCTCCTATGAAGAAAGGCTGAGACAGTTGGGATGGTTTAGCCTGGAGAAGAGAAGGGTCCAGGGAGACCTTATTGTAGCCTTTCAATTTATAAAGGGGGCTTATAAGAAAGATGAAGAGAGAATGCTACTAAGAAGGCACTTAGTGACAGGAAAAAGGGCAATTTTTTAAGCTGAAAGAGGGTAGATTCAGACTGGACATAAGGAATAAATTCTTTATGATGAGAGTGGTCAGATACTGGAACGGGTTTCTCAGGGAAGTTGTGGATGCCCCATAATTGGAAGTGCTCAAGGATAGGTTGGATGGGGCTTTGAGAAACCTGACCTAGTGAAAGATGTCCCTGCCCATGGCGGGGGGGGTGCACTAGGTAATCTTTAAGGTCCCTCCCAACCCAAACCATTCTGTGATTCTGTGATTCTATGGGGTTAACAGACACAATACATGGCTTCGGGGTTGACTCACTTGCTGGAAGGCCAGGCAGGGTGCCATATAGCATCTCAAATACACTAAGCGTCTATACTTAGGCAAAATTTTCTCCCTAATCAACACTGTTACTGGGGTCTAAAGAAAGATGCAGTTTGCATTTCATCAGCTGAATACACCTCTTGGCTCCTTTGACAGTATTAACAAGATCTCCATTAACTGGAACAGGAGTTCAGATACATTTATTTGTATTCCCCTAAGGACACACCTACATATAATCTGAGTTGAATCGCACTCTTGATCTTGATCTCTTTAGACGTATAACAGTGCCAGACTATTTACAAATCCTTAGCCTAGCAGGAGATATAAAAACAAAAAAGCAAGCAAGCTCCTATTCAATCCAAAACACCTTAAAACAGCAAAACTTCCACTGCAAGGAGTTAAAATATCTTGGGTTTTTTAAATGAAGGGTGATAGTCTCATTGATTTCTGATTCTTTTATGCATATATGAGGCTGGACTTTTCAGAAAAATACCAGATATATTCAAATTTTAATGACTTTGTGAGAGCTGACATCATAGCTATGTACATATCTCCCCTGTAAAATAAAGTCTTAATCCAGCTGTCAATTACAATGTAGGCATCCTTCAGACTGTTAGTGCTAAAAAGGAATACAGTCGTTCCTTCAAGGTCCTGACAACACTGATTGTCCACCAAGGTAATACAAGACAACTGTTGTAAGACCAATCTTAGGAATGTCAGTCCAATACTTTGTCTGGACAAGGTTTCCTTCTGTAAAACACACTTTTTATTTCCTTGTTTAGACATCAGCAGAGAGATATGATTTTGCATTTCAGTAAGTGTATGTAATTCCATTAACAGTAAGAGAGATTGGAATGTGCAGCAAGAGAGGCTATATCCTAAGGTATTCATCTCTCATCTGCTGGAGAATTGCACCGTATTTATCTAGGAGTACAGAAATTTCAACCTGCTCTCTTTCTGTAAATTCTGTATAAGCCGGTAACTAACAAGTACTGGTTTTGTCAGATATTTTTATGATAATTGTCTCTGTTTGCCAATTGTGGAATATTAGCAGGTCATATATTATCAAATGTCTCTCTGTAACCCCCAAAACATTTATTACATATGAAATAAAGACAAGAAAAATATGTGATTATGACAAAAAAGATATTTTGTCTCCTTGATAGATGCAAGATTTGATGGGAAATCACCTAGATCCCACTTTACCTGGGTGTGCTTAAAGTGCGTTATGCTACAAACTGTAAGCATTTATAAAACTATGAAGAGAAGAAATCTCTGTTAAAAAAGGAAAAATATATTTTATCTCTGTGCATTTCCACCAAGGTCTTGAAACTTGCAAGCCAGCCTAAAACTAGGCCTGCAAGCAAGCGTAGGCACTGATGTTTGGATCTGCTTTTCAAAGGCAAGTTCTGTATACACAGGTTTGAAGTCTATGGCTTTTAAGCGAATGTGCCGTCTTCTGTTATGAAGTTGGAGAGAGTTACAGAAAGTGGGATTTTTAAAAATTGACCACAATCTTTCTTTTCGTGTCTATAATATATGAATGAAATTTCTCAGGAAATATTGCTGGGCAACTCTTTATTCCACTGAGAGAGATTAGAGAAAATGAGAAACTGAAACAGAGCTGCAGTTAAGCAGGACTGGCAATCCGTCACTGCTGCAGGACCAGGAGAGCAGAGGGAATGACGCTGAGGCTGAAACACTGAAGAATGTCTTCAGAGTGAAATTAGCAGTAGTGTATTTGATGGGAACGAATTTTCTTCCTTTGTTCGATGTTTTTGTGTCTGAAATTGGAAAGCGCAATGACCTAATTATTTCTTTATTGTACTGGCACGGTTTCAAGTGACTGCCATTTCTTACTGATTGAAGATTATTGTTGCTGTAGAAATTGCACATGCTCTTTCACTTTGATTTTAAAGTGTTATATTCAATGAAAATAGTCACTCTGTGCTAAGAGTTTCCCCACGGGTTTGTTGCTCTGTTGCTAAGTTTGTCCCACAGGTTTTTCATTACACTAAATCAGTGAGATCCAGGGAAAAAAGAAAGAATGAAGATTTAGAATAAAACTGTTTTCTAGTCCTATCTCTGCGACTCAAACACTGGAAGAACTTGTTCAAGTCACTTGCGCTCTTTATGTATCTTCAAAAGGAAAAAAGCTCTCCCCTTTTTTCTCAGTGAAGCCCCCGAGGGTTCACAGTGTTTTAATTTGCAAGAAAAACATAGATGCAATCCAGAGATTCATAGATCCATCAATTCTACCTCTCAACCACTTCCCTGGGCAGCCTGTTCCAATGCTTGATAACCCTTTTGGTGAGGAATTTTTTCCTAATATCCATCTTAAACCTCCCCTGGTGCAACTTGAGGCCATTTCCTCTTGTCCTATCACTTGCCTTGAGAAGAGACCAAGCCCCACCTCACTACAACCTCCTTTCAGGTAGTTGCAGAGACCGAGAAGGTCTCCCCGGAGTCTCCTTTCCTCTGGGCTAAATAACCCCAGTTCCCTCATCCACTCCTCTTAAGACTTGTTCTCAAGACCTCTCACCGTCTTCGTTCCCCTTCTCTGGATACCCACTAGAATCTCAATGTCTTTCCAGTAGTGAGGGGCCAAAAACTGAACACGGTATTCGAGGTGGGGCCTCACCAGGGCCGAGTACAGGGCGATGATCACTTCCCTGGTCCTGCTGGCCGCACTGTTCCTGATGAATGCCAGGATGCTGTTGGCCTTCTTGGCCACCTGGACACACTGCTGGCTCACATTCATCAGGCTGTCGACCAACACCCCCAGGTCCCTTTCTGCTGGGCAGCTTTCCAGCCACTCTTCCCCAAGCCTGTAGCACTGCATGGGGTTGTTGTGGCCCAAGTGCAGGACCCAGCACTTGGCCTTGTTGAACCTCATACCATTGGCCTTGGCCCATTGATACAGCATGTTCAGATCCCTCTGTAGAGCCTTCCTACCCTCAAGCAGGTCAACACTCCCCCCCCAACTTGGTGTCATCTGCAAACTTACTGAGGTTGCACTCGATCACTTAATGCAGGTCATTAATAAAGATATTAAAGAGAACTGGCCCCAATACTGAGCCCTGGGGAACACCACTTGTGACCAGCCACCAACTGGATTTAACTGCATTCACCACAGCTCTTTGGGCCCAGCCACCCAGCCAGTTTTTCACCCAGCAAAGTGTATGCCCATCCAAACTATGTGCAGCCAGTTTCTCCAGAAGAATGCTGTGGGAAACCATGCCAAAGGCTTTACTAAAGTCCAGGTAAACAACATCCACAGCTTTTCCCTCATGCACAAAGTGTGTCACCTTGTCATAGAAGGAGATCAGATTTGTCAAGCAGGACCTGCCTTTCATGAACCCATGCTGACTAGGCCTGATCGCCTGGTTGTCCTGCCTGTGCCATGTGATGACGCTGAGGATGATCTGCTCCACAACCTTCCCAGGCACCGAAGTCTGACAGGTCTGTAGTTCCCCGGATCCTCCTTCTGACCCTTCTTGTTGATGGGTGTCACATTTGCTAACCTTCAGTCAACTGGGACGCCCCCAGTTAGCCAGGACTGCTGATAAATGGTGGGAAGTGGCTTGGTGAGCACTTCTGACAGCTTCTTCAGTACCCTCGGGTGGATCCCACCCACTCCCATAGACTTGTGTGTGTTTAAGAGCTGTAGCAGGTCACTCACCATTTCCCCTTGGATTATGGGGGCTTCATTCTGCTCCCTGTTCCTGTCTTCTAGCTCAGGGGGCTGGGTACTCGGGGGACACCTGGTCTTACTGATGAAGAACTGAGGCAAAGAAGCTTCAGCCTTTTCCTTATTCTTGGATTCTATGACAGTGAATATGAGCAACAAAAGTCTTAGTCCTTAAAGGTCAAGGACTGAAGTAAAACTTACGTCATTTTCTTACTTTTTTTTATTATGTGCTAGAAACATTACAGGCTAGGAGACTTCCTAAAGCACCAATTCAGCTGTGAAGTAAAAAGTAATAGTTTATTGACCTGTCATTTTATCAAACTACCCACGCATTGTTAACAGAGTGCTGGGGATGGTAGAAGTTGCATTAATATCTACATTCATTGGCTACATAGATATAAAGTCCTCTGTACTTCTGCTATAAGAGAATCCACATATGTTTTTAATTAATGCTAGGTTTTAGTGATACTTATTATAATTTACTATGTCATTATGGCTTATTGTAGATGCTCAATTTGAAAGGAGATGACAAATTTGTGCTTGGAAGAGATGGCATTTTTTAATTTTGCAGGTGATTAAAAAGTATGGGCCAAATTCTGTCCCTGGATTTCACTGAATCCCTCTGAGACAGAATCTGGCCTTAGTTTACAATAGACTTGTGCAAGGTTGCAAAGAAAGCTCATTTGCACAATGTTGAAAGGACAATGTTCTACAGGGTATATAAAACAGCTCAGCTTGTCTTTAACTGCTAGCGAACTCATGTAGGTTCAGGCTAATTACTTTTTGGCACAGAGAGACCTGAATTCTTAGTTACTTGTTCTGAGATGTCACTTAGAAATTAACTGTCAAAATCCCCCAAACTTGTATGAGTTCAGTGACTTATTACTTCAGCCAAAGGTAGCATATACGTTTTATATATCAATTTATAAAATACATTGGTTTTGCTACTTGAGCAAGACCATTACGTGTCTTATGTTTTTTAAAGTTTAGGTACCTAGCTGCCTAAGCCTAGTTAACTAGTGAAAAAACTCCATAGGTACACATCTCGCAAGAGTTAGAAATATCTTAAATGAGACAATATAACAATTTTTGTTTAGAGAAGCAGGTCTTTCATTGACGTAAGAATGCTTAGGATTAGACCTTATGTGAGTAGTGTTTGAGTTCTTAGGGACTTTCACTATTTTTCAAAACATTTCTGAACTGTGTTTTTTATGTTAGAACGGGCCTGATTGTGGAAACAGTGTAGACCCAGATCATGCTTTACTTGAATCTTCACATGAAATGGTTTATGTTGCATCCTAGTATGCCATAAATTAAAAGTACTTCATTTTGTAGTCTGTTTTTTGTTTATCTCATTGAGTTCAGTCCAAATGTAATCTCTGAATCTATATGTAGATTCCAAGGGAAAGTTTCAGAACTGAGTGGCTGGCACTGATTTCAGAGGTCTTATCATAGTTAGCCAAATTTGAAAATATTGGCCTAAGATACCATGTACTTCGAAATATTTCTCATTTAATATCCCTCTGAAACCTGTTCACACTTTATTGTAAACTGTTGTATTGGCCTGTGTGTGGAAAAGACCTTTCTTCAGCAAATTTTCATTGCATATATTCCTCCTCTGGTTTTTGTGTTTTGTTTTTTTTTTTTTTTTAATTTTTGTAACTTTTTTTTAAAAAATGTGTCTTTAGGGATTTTCTGAACTGGTCATTGACTAGGAAAATATTCCTGTGTCTTCTCAAATATAAAACACCATAACCGTCCCATGACTCACTATTATTTGGAATGCAGCCAAATGAAATATTAGTGGCAATTGTTCATTTGATGACTAATGTCTCAAACTTCAGAAATGGTGGGAAAGAGCCAGTAATCATTAAAGTTATAAAAGGCATTTCATGGGGCTATATATATAGCCTTACAGGAAAGTGTTTATTCTTTTCTCTTCTGCTTTAGATCTGTGTCTGCTTTTCTTTTATCTGCAAGGAGAAAATTGAAAGCAGTTGCTTTATTTTGTTCTCTATTTTTCCAGGGCTTTACTACTCGATCTGGTGCCAGCATCTAGGCAACTACTAGTCAAATTTGCCTATAAAGATAAACATCTTTTGCAGAAAACTCAAACCAAACATGAATGGAGCTTTTCTCCCTTACTTTCCTTTCTCCCCCACGCAGGTTCTGTGTGCAACTGGTAGCAGACACTGCAAAGCTCTGATTTGGCAAAATTTCAGCAGCTTTGTGTGCACACACACAAGGCTTGATCCACGTGAGCACCATGTAAGATCATGCGGGACAGAGTCTAGTAAAGAGATTTAGATGCTTTAGCTAAGGCTCATGTACTCCTCTCAACATTTGTGCCTCTAATCTAATCAAACTGCTTTGTCTTCTTATTTTGTTTGTTCGTTTCCTTGGTTTCCTTTTTCTCAATATAAGATGATCATATTTATCAGTTAATCAATATGTTTTTTGTGATATTGTAATTTAGTCTAAGAAAAGTAGAACACTGTAGATGAGCAGGATCCTCACAAGATTTTTTTTGCCCACAAAGGAACTAATTTTTCATGTTTTTCCTCCAGATTTCACTTACCCTAGTGTAAACAAGAAATAAAAAATACAAGTTGATGGAGTTGAGAAAGGGACATAAGTGAGGCGAGAATCCACCTGAAAGGCTTGAGCAAGGTGCTTCTGATTTTTTTTACATGCATATATTATTACTTCATTGTTGTCAGATTTCTTATGAAGGACCTAAATACAGATCTGATTTGCTTCCATGACTGAAGAGTAGCTAAAGCTTATGGAAATGCAATACATTATTTCTGCAGTCTGCATGCATAATTCTAATGTTACAAAATGCCTTCTGTACTTGTAGCTAGTGGTGGCTGAAGGAAATTTTGGATATAATCAGGAAAAAAAGAAATGTTGTAGTGAATGGGCAGACTTTACTGGCAAGATTTTAGTGCATGTGCAATCCATGAGTACTAGGTTAGACAGTGGACTGGGAATTCCCAGTTGACCTGAAGGACTGAATATCACGGCATACCCTCCCCGAACGCTGATGCTGAGCAAAGCACTGCAAATTCGCATCATGGAAGAGGCAAAAATGCTAAATCTGTACATCAGGTAAACAAATGTTCCTTGGATCATTCGTTTGGTCCATCTCCGTGGAAAGGAGAACTTCCGTGGCAAAACATGCTAAGAACACTGGTTGTTTCTCTCATGGTATCTTCGTTCTGATTAAGTCTGAATGCAATTTCTTCAACTAATCTTAGCCATCTATGGGTTAAATGCATAAATCTAAATTCCCTCTGCAGCAGAGGGAAAGAAGGCAACTCATCCCCTCTTTGGAGAGTGGTTTGAGAGCGCAGTGTCACGATCAGCCTAAATCTGCATGTGATGTGATGCTGTTGAAATGACTGGCCCCAAGCTCCCTCCTGTCCTGAGCTGAGCATCTGTGCCTCCTTCCCTGTGGTGGGTTTAGAAATCCAACAACAGTTCATTGAGGTGGATCTCTGTTCTTTTCTTTTGCTGCTCCTACAAAATAAAAACATCTAGTGTTCACCAAGGCAGGATTGCAACAGCACAAGAGCCATGGACTCGTAAAAGGCAATTGTAAAACTTCAATGTCCCACAGCCAGCATGAATATCAGTTTGGATTTTCCTATTTCTTTCCTGTAATTATAGGAAATGTAGATAGCTAATGCTTACAGGGTCAAAGCTGAGCGAGATGAATCTGTCCTTTTGACTGGGAAACTAAGAATAACTTGCTATGGAAGTACTTCAATACTTAGCTTAATTTTTGCACAGAAAAGCATCCAAACTACAGTCATATTTGCTGCCAGAAAGAGTTAATAGTGATAGATATTTTTTTATTTTGAAGTTATGACTAGCTGCTCTGCATTTGTTGGGATTTTATCCAATATTTGTTTCCAAACATAAATAGGCTTTTCTAGAAGTAAATTAAAATAAGTATTTATTCTTTTACTTATGTAAAAGTGCTTTGTCTCTCTTTTCTAGTCTTCATTGTTTCATTCACTTCTCGTTCTTTGCTTTCCCAATCTCTAGCAAACGCTTTGTAAGATCTGGAGTAACAGCGTTATCTTCAAGTAAGTCTATCTGGGTAATCTGAGAGTCCAGCAACTGAACTGTCATTTACTTATACTTTTCCTGAGGGAGACAAAAATTAACAACTTGTGTTCTAAGGAGAATTGACGAAGATGATGGTAAGATCTAACTTAGAGATCAAGCTGGTTCTTAAAATTTAGGCAAGTAGTGGGACAGTGCAGATGAGGAAAATGCCTCATGACAACTTAGGTGGACAGTATTCTCTCTAATCGTTTGAAGGCATCTTTCACTCTCCAATACTTATACATGGGGGCTAGGCGCTAGTTTTAAGAGATTAGGAAGGAATTCATCATACCGAATGAATACCTAAGCTAGTCATCCTAAAATTCTTTATGAACAGCGATATATTGAGGGTGCAATTCTCAGCTTCATTTAGACATCTAAGATGGATCAGACGAGCAGCACCCTGAACTTCTTTATTTTTACCCATGAAAAAGGGAGTCTCAGGTGATTAGTTCAGATGCAGACTTCTATATTGTAAAGCTATAGCTTCCAAGGCTAAGATTACCCTCACCTTAGTTATCAAAGATTTATATCCATGACAGATGCCCAGTTTAGGGCACTAGTTGCCCCTGTCCACTTTCGCCAGATCACATCTACGTGGCTTTTCTGAAGTCTGCAAATGGAGGAACTTCAGCTGTAGCCTTTCCCTTGGTATGTACAGTTACAGGATCTGTCATCTTTGCTAAGCTGGCCAATTTCACAAAAATTATAACCAATGTGTCTAAGGACACCTAGAGATAAACATCTGCATTGTAGATGTCTGAAGTTAGGTAGGTTGAATCCCATCCAGACTGGTCATGCAAGACTGCTTCCATAGAAAACCAGGCTGCAATGGGTCAGAAATTTAAAATAATTGCTTCTCCCTACGTTAGTCTAAATGAGCATTTAAAGACAATGTTAACTCTACAGCAACACAAAGTGCATTTGCTGTGTGAGGGGAATACACATTTGAAAATTTCAATTAGACTTCACTGAGGGGTACCAAGAGTGCAGTGTGAATTGAAGCCCTAGTGTTGCAACTGGGCTTTCCTCTTAACTTAGGCAGCACAGGATTAAGTCAATAGTGAAGAGGATGTTATCAATTAGCATGTACAATAAGTGACTCTTTGACTTAATTACCTGCAGCACTACCCTAGTTGTAAGAGGTGCATTAGCAGTACATTTACAGTACATACTCGTCCCCAAAGCAGACTGTTCAGCTTCCCCAAAGTCACACTGAAGCTGAGGTTAAAATACCTTTGTGACATTTTTTCATGGCTCAGCAAACTCAGTATCAAAAATAAACTTAGCTCCCATTTCGCCAGCCTGAGTGATGCCAAATGATCAAGAATGTCAAAGAACAGAATAGACCAGGCTGCATTTGTCCTGCTCCTGACAAGGCACTACCAAATATACCCGTGACTAACAAAAAACCATGGTTGGTAGAAACACATTATAATTAAAAGGCAGGTAGGCAGATTATCTTTTGTTCAGCTCTTCCAGCATCATTGTTAATATATATACATTTCTCAATTCCTTCCTGGGAATAGAACAGCAGTTTAAACAGAAGTAACTCCATTATATTTCTACATTGCTTTACTTTATCTTTGTTCTGTCTGGCGACAAGTTCATTTGGAGGTTAAGGCAGTCTAATTGCATTAACTATGAGCTTTAACACTAAGGAGTGCTTGGATGCTGTGATTTTTCTGGTGATAAAGCTGACTAAAGAAGCTCCTACCTCCTTTCAAACCCAGCTACACATGCCCATCTGCTGGAGGCAAGCCCGTCCCCCTTCTGAATCTCGCTCCGATAGCTCAGATATATGTATGTTTATGCTCTCAATTGGATCAAGAAAGTGATACAGATTCTGACAAATTGTTCAAAAATGTGAGTTCTTTTAACCTTCACTAGTTCAATGTTTATAGTCAAATAAGGAATGTGTGTGTTCAGATCAACACCAGGCAATTAAAGATCACATACATTCAATGAAATAAAAACCAAGATAAAAGGCAAACCCACAGAAGCTTGATATACTTTTGCTTTTTATTAGCAAGGCCAGCCCTGACTTTCATTCATTCTGTTTTTAAAGGGAGCATCAATGACTTTTCCCAGCATTAAAAGCTATCTTTTTTCCCTTTTACTCATGATAGGTGTGGAATATGTTGTGAGTTACATCTCTTCAATGCCTCTGTATCTTCCTGTTTGATGCTGAAATTCAGATGATCCTTTGACAGCTGCTTGCAGAGAATTTTCTGGGATTAGCAACCCAGTGGAGATGAGGTACTTTTATTAGTTAATAAAAAAAGAACAAAAGTGTATGGTCTTTTGGGAACAGTTTCATTTGTGCTGCTGGGTATGCAACACCGCCGTGAGGGTCATATACAACTTGCTGACATTTGATTGCAAGGCTTTTCTTAATGCACATCCATCTTCTCTGATCGAAGGTCCCCACTGGTTTCATTCTCTGACTAGACAGCTGTACTTGACCATAACGTCTGCTATAAAGATCACACTTTGTACCCCACACTGCCTAATTTTCAGCTTCAACATTCCTCAGCACCTTCAAAGCAACCTCAGTAGTAGCAAGCTTCTGCTTCCTTTTCATCCAGCTTCTATCTTAGCAAGGATGTTGTGGGTGGGAGGACCTTTGAACTGAGACTGGAAAGCAGCACACCTGCAATAGCTTTCCCGCACATAGGCATTTGCTTTACCTACCTATTGGACAGACCCTATCTTTTCCATTCTTGAGACAACTTTTCAGGCAGCTTCCACTACGAACAGATTGTCAGCACATATTTTTTTCAGATGAGGTGTTTGGTGAGAAAAATCCTGAGTAAGGGCAAGAATAATTTCTTTCTCTAGGGCCACCCAAGCTAAATTAATATGGATTATGCAGCAAGAAAGATATAGACACAATGGTTCAGATCCACAGCCATTGTAAACCATGATGGCTCAGAGGCTCCATGGCCACTAGGCTTGACCCAACCAGAATCCTCTCCCTTTGGAGGGGGCGCACTTTTTTATCTTCCATCTGCAGTATTGTGCTACAGAAACTTCCCAAACTCATATAGACCTTAAGGAGAAAGATAGAACTCATTAATTCATGTGTCTTTTTTTATAATGTAGCAAATTTATGTTTCTTGCCTTCTTTTAATAACATTTGAAAAGCAATCTTTGTCAGTGATCATTAGAAAAACCTATACAACTCATAAATTCCTTCATTGTCTGCCGTTGTTCAGCTCCCAGCCAAACTGGGAATATTAAGTTGCATCTCAATTCAGTTGAAATTTTAAACTGCTTTTGTTAATAAGTAACTTAGCTAACTTGGTCCACAGTCACAGGAACGTGAAGCAAGACATGATTCCGCAAGTTTCCCTTCCCTGTTTTGCTGATAAATCTTAATCATAACCCAAAAGGCCTGTGTCTAGTAACAAAGACAAACTCCAATCCTAGTCTTATTCGCTTCCTGGAGTGTTTGTTAAACTGACTAACAAGGGGGCATACAGATAGCTGTAAGTCTTAATTTCTTGACGTTATAAAGGAATATATTTCAGTAGAAATCAGCCTGAATACAAGTGTTTTGTATTCTAATCAGCGTGATCAGAGTGTTCCTCCCCACCTGGCAGTATATCAAAACATCTGCTTGGTGGTAAAAAGCTATTAAGCAGTTAAGAGTAGTAATTCTTATACTATAGAACTCGCATACTTACTTTTCATGTGCTCTCTAACTTTCCTATAGTTGGTAGATTGGTTTGCCCAAGTGCTACATTTGGCATATCTCATTTAAGCAATCTCAGGTTGAAGTGCTGGAAGTTTTACTCAAATGAAGACTGCACTCCCTGACTTACTGTTCTGCCTTAAAAATAATGAATAGCCACCACACTGTGCTTAATTGTGGCCTAGATAAGTTCTAGAAGGATATGGCACAGACAGCGCTGTCTTGATCTGTCTGTAGTATAGCTCTTTGACAAAGAATTAGACAAAATCAATTTGATATGTAATGGGTCACAGATCATTTATTTTTCTGATTTTTCAAAGCATAGTCTAATGCAATGAAGATTTACAGTAGGATTTCTGCACATTAAGATAATACTTCCCTACAGTCTTCATTTCAAAGCTTTCATAGCTTTTTCAGTCAATTTAATTCAACATCTTAACAAAAGTAAGTCTAATTGTCTTGGCTTTCAGCACACCTTTATTTTGAGCAAATCAAGCTTGTAATAACAAGAATTAGAGTCATAGCCTAGCAATGCACAACAACAGCTGAATCTCCCAGGGCAAGTAGTTGTCTTTCACAAAAGGTGCATTGATTTATCTTCATTAAGGGATAGAAAGCAAGCACAACAGATAATACTCGAGCATTTGCTTGTCTAGCTTCCAATTCACATCTCTGGGTCCTTTCATCAATTAAAAGAGAGGTGTTAACCCCTTTTGTTAAAGTTGCTGAAGATTTTTCATTTTGTCTTTGTTTTGTGGTTACTGATAATTTCTAGAAAGCCGCTTTGAGGACCCAGTGGAGCATTGCTACAGGCTTATGCATGTGTTTTTCTACAGAATCAGATAGGTATAAAATAAAAATAAGTCAAATATTTATTTTTTGCCCTAGAGGGGGTGGAGGGAGAGAAACAGGAAAAATTGATGAGGCATTTTTGAGTTTGGGGAGATTTAAAAAGGGCCCATGTTTTAAGCAGCTGTATATGAAATGATACAAGATGAGTGAAAAGGCTTGGGGCTGTAAGTGGAATTTGGCAGGGAAACAGCATTTGCTGAAAAGAAGCATCTATGATTGTTGTGCAGGGAATTAGTTTCATTTGACCAAGCTATAAGCCTTGTCAAATTATGAGTTGTAGCTGTAAAATATGCAGCTTTTTAAATGTACACTCCACATATATGCATGGCAAAGTTATCTACATAATGAAAAATCTAGTCAGGTAAATTGCTGCAATTCAAAGAAGGCTTCCTGAAAAAGGTACCTAGCAAGCCTCGTCAGGAGCTAAATGACTGCTTGTGCAAAGAAAGGGTTCCTGCTGACTTAGTAAGAGACATTATGCCGCAGTTATGCCTCCCAGGGATGCATTGCCTGCTGGCCATTGTCAGAGACAAGACAATGGACTAAAGAGGATTTTGGTCCAGTTCTATGTGTCGATTCCTATATTTCTAAGAACATAAATTTTACGTGAAACTGAAAAGTTAGTATCCGAACCCGGAATCCCCTAGGGAAAGCTCATTGCATCAGAAAATGCAAATCGCACTTGATGAGTCTGGTTTCATTAGATTAAGCTGTGAGGACTGTGCCATGCCACAAGGAAGCCAGTGGGACAAGACCACAGTTAATTTTCATATCAGTCAGTACAAAGGGACGTTTTCCTTTGCAGGCCAAATTCCCAGCTGAATGTTCAAGGATGCCCTTTTGTGCATAGACCTTATATTCTGAGGCTATGGAAGAAGCTGCCCGTACAGCTACTCAGTATTGCTGCTGCCTACCACTGTGCATCAGCTTCCACATCAATTTTGTAGTGATTATGACATCATTCTGAAAATCTCATCAGAAACAACAGACTGAGCTATTTTCATAAGGTACGATCAGCTTTTGTTTAAAAAGGATAACAGTCTACGTCACATGAAAGAAACAAAGCTCTGTAGGAGCTGTCTGTAGGAACAGGGGTCTTGTCATCAAAGGTATTTGAGAGGTCAGTTCCAATTGAAATTAGGTCTTAACATCTCAAATTCCTATAAATTTCATTTGAGGGGAAAAAAAAAAAAGCTTTGTATTAATTATTTTTGTGACTGGTCAGCTCCTTTTGCTCTCGTTTCTTACTTAAAATAACTCCTTAAGTGCAGTCTACTTCGTATTACATAGGTTTAGTCTTCAGTATCCCTTGCTTGCCATCAGATCATGTTCAAGTTCTAGCCAAAAACATCTGCAGAAAGTTGATACTCCTGAGAGCACTAATGTCAACATTTACTTAGTTATGCACTCATACTAAACATCCCCAGCTAATACAAAAGACAATTAGTTTGCTGATTCATGGACTCTTTTTCTTAAGTTTCAGCTAGGAGCAATAAAAAATAAGGTTAAATGTGCCTTTGAAAAGGCAGTCCGGTTTACAAGAAAGCTCTGAGCTGCATTATAGGAGGCTATTGATGATTAGCTGCTTGGTTTGGTACCGGTGCAAGCTTTTCATCTGGGGAGCTGTTGAGTTTCTTGCAGAGAGTTCTCGAAGTCCATTAAGGAGAGCTGCCCCAGGGAGCCCTGCAGGCAACCTGCATTCCCGGCGTTATGCAGGGAGTGCAGCCAGGCTTTGCCCAAACCCAAATACCTACCACAAAAAAAACCAACCCCAAAATGGCATGGTCCTGGGTGGAAGGTATCTGTTCAGGTAAGAACCAGCACCAAGAGCTCCTTATGTATTTATAAAGCTGCTCATTTAAAAAAGAAAAACTTTGAAGAATTAGTCATTTGAGCCTCTGTGTGTTTCAGATCTGCAAAGCAAGCAGGGCACCATGCCATATTTCCCTCTCCCTGGGACTAGTTTCAGGAGGCTGATTCCCAAAGAGCTGTCAGCCAGCCGTGCTTCTTAGCAGTGATGCTGAAGTGTTCACTCAGGAAAGGAGGTAGGAGGCATTTAAATCACTGTCTCAGGCTGCCAAGATCAAAGCAGAAGTTGCACATTTTTAAAAGTGTAATGTGGCAGAACATCTAATAGCTGTAGCGCAGCAGCGCAGCCGGTATTAGGAGTGCAACACATGAGTGGCCTTTGCCTGCCACATGGTTGGTGGCACCAGCAGGAGCTGCCTACCCCAGTGGGAGACCAAACGGGGAGAGAACCAGAGCCTCCTTTCGGAGGGCTGGAGCAGGAAAATGAGACTGGCACTGAGCATGGGAAAATAAGTCAAAGAAAGGGAAGAAAAAACACCCCCAGGTCACTGTAAGGATCCGTAGAAGAAACACATGACTCTGGCTTGCGACTTTTCAGAGTGCCTTTAGCTCTTTAAGGACCGGTGCCCAGAAGCTCTCAGCCATCAGAGGGCAAAAGAAGAGACTCTTAACTCCACCATTACAAAATTCAACTGATTGATTGAAATTGCTGCCGACACGGGGAAGAACACAGGGTAATTAGGCAGCCATGTCACTACTCTTGTTTAATTTGTATTACCAAAGTAGCTTGAAGCAGGAGGCATTTCTGTGTCACGGTGTGTTATACAAACACAGAACAAAGAGAGGGTCCCTCTCCTCACAACCTGCAATCTTAATACCCACAGACAAGAGACCTTAAAGAAACAACGAAAATGTTGAGATGTGTGAGAGGCCAAGCATGTCCCCAGGACCTGCCTGTGCTGAGGGAGGGAAGAGGAAGAGGGGGCTGCAGGGGAGGAAGGCACACACGGCCTTTGCCTGACACAGTAGAGCCGCTGCGGACGGGACGAGGCGGCAAAGTCACAGGTTTAGGGAGAAAATCCTTGTGGGGATCTTCTGGCTGCACGTCAGCAGCACAAGGTGACACTTGTCATTGCTGGAGCAAAAAGCTGTTTCACAGGCTGAGGTGTGAGATTGTAACGCTGGGAGTGAGCCGTCAGGACAGCCAGGACAGGTACAGGGGCATCCCAGGCAGCCTGCGTCAACTCCGAGGAGCAGAAAGCCAGGTTATAAATAACGTACTGTCACTGGGGCTAGGCAGTCAATTGTAGCCATAAGCGCTTGCTTAAAAAAAGAAGAAGAAAAAAACCCAGACATTTCGCGCCCCCCCCCAGCCCTAGAATTTAGAGCCTGTCAAAGGTGTCAGCCTGACAGTGCTGGAGCCTGAAGTCCTCTCATTATCCACAGAGCAGGTGCAGCACGGGAGGCAGCAGGACAGGTTTTTCAGCACGCATCTGACAAGCCCTGCCTTTAGCAGTAAGATGCCAGTTTTCTGTGACAGATAAATTGTTGATCTCCTGATGGAGTCTGCAATTTGTGGTGGTAGGAGCAGTGGGGTTCGGAGAGCAACTGCACTCTCATTGAGAGCTGAGTTGAGGCAAACCACCGGCTTTGGATAACTTGAGTGAGAAGTCAGTCAGAAGTAGTACGTTACAGTCAAGACCCATTATAGTGTAATTTAAACCAGGGCCTCACAGACAAAAATTCACTTCAGCATTTTATGACCAAAGTTCTAAGTGTTGGCTTTCAATGTCTCACAAATTCCTCTCTTGGACCTCCTTATCCTTCTTGACCTAGATCAATAACCAGCGATGTGAGGATTTTAGGAAAGACTGGTGAGAGGGGCATGAGCCAGGTTTGATGTAGAATTGGCAGAGCCACCTCACACAGATGCTTCACCCAACCACACATCCACTTGGAAGCTGTTTTTCATTCAGTGTTTGTCATACGCTAAATGCAGAAGCAGCTCAGCCTCTCGGGACCTGCTGTTCCTGATAGCCTGGAAGCTGGGGTGGAGGAGGCGGGCTGGATGAACAACCCTGCAAACTCAGGAGGAGCCAGATCTCCCATGTCCTGGTTCCTGCAGAAGTGTCCTAACCACTTGGCAATCATGCAAGAGACAAGGAAAACAGCTACTGTATATTTTGAGCTGAGAATGTATATTTTGAGCTGCTGCTTGAGTATGTAAATAATACCTGGCAAGGGCCTCTTCTTTCTGACTTGGGTATGGGGATGCCTGGTCTCGATGTCATAATTTTCTACATCTGTAATCTTTATCTCTAGTCTCTCTGTCTCCATGTATGGAGCAGGTTTTATAGGTTATTAAACCAAGAGTTTATTCTAAACTAAGGAAAATTAGTTTATTCTAAACTAACCAAAATGGCAGCACATCTTGGCAACTTGGAAAGCACTTGTCAAGCAAAAATCCGCATGCCCTAGATATGTGCGATAGGTAGGTACCTACAGTTTTTCTCCATTTTAATTCATGTCTTGAATACTTTTTGCATCCTTTTTAATTTAATTCCTTATTGACAGAGCCTGCAGTTAGCCATAGTTTAGTTCGGGGTTGTTTATTTTCTTCGTTATTCATATCAGGCAAACTGGCTTGTAAACCCCTGTGCTCATTTAATGCTTGGAATTAACTGGTTGTGTTTAGGAGTTTCACTAGTTTGTACCATGTCCTTGAAGTACTCTCAATATTGTTTGGGATAGCAGTATACATTTTTGACTTGCATTTTGATATTCTGCACTGCCGCTGGAAGCTGTCACTGTTTTCCATTATCTGTTCAAAATTAAACAGATGGTTCCACAAAGCTCCACACCTACTTCCTTTTCAGATACAGATTATCTGTGTGCGTGTAACAGAAAATGTGAACTTTATCACCTACTTCCCTACCACTCTATTTGATGTCAGCAGTAACATTCTCCATCAGCATCAGATAGGGTGGATATACCTTCTTGCCTGATTTAAGATACAGAATAGATATACATACTGAATATTTTTATACCATTACTTTCCATTTTGCCATCTGCATCTACTTTATTTGAAGGAAGGCTTGTTTTATTCTGAGTATGCTTTGAGTGGCTTTTAGTGTCTTTATCACTATTGATTGTTTGCTTTCCTTACCCATATTTTTCAGCATTCCCTTTCATCCACTCTTTATGCATCCAATCTTTATGCATTGATTTGTTTCAAATTTTTATTAAACAGTAATGCTTAATTCTTTTTTTAAAGCAATGGGCTTTTTGCCCATAACATTTACGCAAACTTTGATTTTAGAGCATTCTTGAATCACATCTAAAACTAGTCAGCTATGCCAACATGTGCTTTAATTTATAGAAAACTGGTGTTTTTGAAGGCATAAGTTTATACATCATCTATTGATGCCATGTCTGTGTGTACAACACAAATGTAATCAGATCATGATCATTACTACCTAGGCAACAGTTAATTTTTAGGTCATCTTGTACTGGTGATTGGCTTGTAGAATACTGCAGCCCCTGGAAACAGGCATTTATTGTTTTCTGGGAGGAAAACTCTGCTCTGAACAGCAGCTATTTGCTGTCAAATGTGTAGATGTCTTTTTTGAGCAATCACTGTAAAGTCATTTCAAAATGTGGAACACCTTTCAACAGTGCTTAAAATTTGATGACACGGACTATTCAATTACCTGAACAAGTTACTCATCCGAGAAGGGGTCATAACTTCAGAAGCAAATGATCAGCCGTCCAGAGCCGGAAGACAGGTAATATATCAGTTCAGAATTGCTTGTTTTGTGAGGGAATCAGCCCGTATGATCTATATAAACCCTAGGGGAGACCCATGATTTCAGGAACAGTTTGTCGTGCCTGGACTGGCAGGTTTAAGGCATGCACTTCTCCCTCCTCTGTGAAAGTGCAGCATTGCCAGGGGTGATGAGGAGGTGAGCTTGAGACCCTGGAAAAGTCTGGTGGGAAACAGCATCTCTTGGACTTCATGGACAATTGGTCTAGTCCTGCCTGGCAATTCCTCTATTGCTAAGGAGGGACAAAACGGGTGAGCATGATGGTTTCTCGTCCTACGGACCTCTGACATTACAGCTTGGAGGCTTCTGCCCAGCTGCTAATCCCTTTCTTGCTCTCTGCTATATGAGCTGACACCCATCCTGCTGCTTGTATAGTCACAGGGACTCCGTGTCAAGCCCTTGGAAGAACACTAATGGTGTCCAAGGTGGCAGAATGCTCTTCTGATGTTCTACTCCCAGCAACTGGGAAATCTCCCTCCACCTCTCCACCCCTTTGGTCTCTCTTAAACTGAAACAGAGGAGATTTAGATTAGATATTAGGAAGAAATTCTTGACTGTGAGGGTGGTGAGACACTGGAACAGGTTGCCCAGAGAAGCTGTGGATGCTCCATCCCTGGAAATGTTCAAGGCCAGATGGGATGGGGCTTTGAGCAACCTGGCCTAGTGGAAGGTGTCCCTGCCCATGGCAGGGGGTTTGGAACTAGATGACCTTCAAGATCCCTTTGAACTCTAACCATTGTATGATGCTGTGATTTTATGATTAGTTCAGGTTATATTGCCATTTATTCATCTTTAAGAGAAGGTGGCAGTTTGCATATTAATAGATTGAAATTATACATCCATTTTCAGTGTTAAACAGGGCAAACAGTCAGGAGATATTTATAGTAAGTTCCTAACCTTACAGTAAGTTTTTATATTTGAAACACTTGGGTAACATAACCACTCAGCTTTTTAAGTGGTTGCCATAGGAGGAAAGAGAAACATTTACATGCAGCGAAGGAGAACTAAAGCAAGTCTTCCAAGGTACTGTTCTGCATTATCTCAGGCGCTTCAGTGTCAATGGGGAATTGGGCATGGCAGGCATCCAAGTGCTCAGCTTTTTACAACCAGTGATGTTCCCTCTAATGTTTTTCTCTTTGAGGGAAATTCATCAGATGGAAAACCTGAAGACATGTTATACTGTTCTGATCATCCTCCCTTCTCTTCATTCATATGTGTTTAATACAGCCGACCCCAAATGTTCAAAATTTACAAATCACACTCCCATAAGTGGTTTTGAGTTAGAAGCCAGAACTTTTTAAGGAAAAAACATAAATAATAAAAAGCTTTTTTATTTCCTTCTCTTTTATGAGCTGTTAGGGTACATATGAGTCACTATCATAAGGATTCTTCTATGAAAGTTAGGTCTAGATATTTCTCCTTGCCTTGCCTTTTCTTTCACTTTGCCTTTCCTTTCACCTTTCTTCCCCTTGCCTTGCCTTTCCTTGCCTTGCTTTCCCTTTTCCTTTTTTCCCTTTTCCTTTTCTCCCTTTTCCTTTTTCCCTTTTCCCACTTTCAGTCCTTTCATGTCTTTTTTTTTTTTTTTTTTTAATTGATGCTGAAATTCTTGGAAATAAGGTGATCCTGGACTGTAAGAAAAACTCTCCATTTCACAAGTCTGCTAATAAAAGCCAAAGCATTATCAATACTGGAATTTACCCTTGTGTACAGGGTCCCCAGGCCGCTCTTTGGTTGCTTTTTTGAATACGTTTTTTGGAGGAATGATGCTTCTTTTCTCTCTTTTTGGTTAAGAGAAGCCCTGGGTAAGAAGGTATCCATTTTATCTGTCATGGATTTTTGTACGTTGAAGAGAAAGATTATGAGTTAGTCTTGTGCCTGGCTTCAGCTCTTTAAAGGAGGGAGGATAAGGAATATCAAGTTTGTGAGATCAGTTTCTGGATTTCTGTGGGCCATGGCTTGAAAATATGATTAAATATGGTATATTGTTTTTAAATGATCACAGAAGATCCTTGACTATTTAACATTACCTGTAAAAAAAAAATTACTTTGTTTCAGACTGTGGAGGTGGGATTCAATAACTCAAAGTGTCTGCACTTACTTGTCTACTTATGAACTGGGTGTCAAATCTCTGTTACAAGCGATGGAGATTTCTGGAGGAACTGGCTCAGAGAAGCACAGGGCTAGAGAGTTATTTTATGCCACTCAGTCCCTAGAGTCAGTTTCAGAAAGAGCAGTCTCCCCTAAGCTTGTGTTGTGCCTGCCCACCCTGTGTAGGTATCTGGGATGCTTCTGACATCTTCAGTAGTACCAGACCCCTATGGGACCACCTGCTTGGCCATCTGAAATTGCTCAGCTGACATGTGGGTGTCTGCTCTGGAGGGAGATGAATCCCTCTCCACACATGGCATAAGGAACGACCTATTAAGTTATTCTAAATAGAGGCATCTATCTCATGCATCTCTGATGTCCCAAAGCACCTGAGACATCTGCACTGAGCTATAGAGCTGTTGTGATGCTCATGTGAGACATGGTGTGGAGTGGTGGCTGGAGGTAGGATGGGATGCCCTAGGGCATCTCACATGGGCCTACGGACCAGAGCGTGGGCAAATGAGACATCCGACATCATTTGTCTGATGTGTTGTCTAGCTTTTCACAGAGTATGTTGGGAATTAAGACACCCAGTTCACAAGAAGACACCTTGAACTGCCTTAGTCTGTGAACAGAATCTGCCTTCGGTTGTTATAAGGTGCAAACACGTACAATTTAAAACTCACATAGATACTTCAACCAGTGGTATTTCTACTACCAGATGTTACCCGACCGCACAAAGGTGAGATATTGTCCTCCATGTAAGAAAAAAATCAAAGGCAATGATTGCATATACAATGGGTTTTTTTGGCTCAGTTTCCAGATTATTACTTTTTTTTAGTTTGTATGTTTGGGTTTTTTTAAGTTCAGTGATGTATTTTGAAATTTGTATTGTACCCTTTCTAAATTCCCAAATGTGTTATTCGAAAAGCACATCAAATTATGGGTTTTCAATGGCAAGATGCATATCTGCCTCTTCACTTATGCATTTTATGTAAAAAGAAGAACATGCTTCTAATTTGCTCACTACTGTGTGACCTTTGTATTATGGTTTTGCTGTGAGAGTTTCAAAAATTGTTTTGGACCATTGGATCATGTCTGAAGCAACAAAACAGCAAATATGTTGTTGCTTTTCATTAAGACTAATACATGCTAATAAATGCTAATGGCATTTTCTAAAGTACAAAATAGTGATATCAGACTCCAGTATAAGAATCAGCAGATTAGTCTCAGGTAGGTGAGAGATGGATAAACCACTAAGATCAAAATTAAAAGGAAATTGGAAAAGGAAAATTAATTGGAGAATTTTAAAAGAAAATGGAAAACTCGAGGAAGAAAGGTTGTATTTTAAAACACTGCAGTCAGATTGCTGTTTGTTGCTGTGGGTTCCTGTCCAGATCTTCCTTTTTCTTCCCAAGGGCTCACTCTTCCGTAGGTCCTGCGCTTCTGACAGCCCCATGGAGCCACCTCTGGCACCCACTGGTGTCTGAAATAGTGGTAGAGGCTTGTGTGTGGGCAACTGAAAAGAGCAGGTGAAGGCTTGAGGTTTTGCTGTTTGCTGAGATCATTAGGACACATTCAGCTTAGCTCTGCTGCTTCTCCCTAGAAGCCAGATGCCTGGTGTCTTCCCCGTGCCGCCTGAACATCCCCTCCTGCTGTACAGGATTCATCTGCTCCGGGGAGTCCTACTGCATTTAGGTAAGTATATGTCTTCATAGTGATAGCAGAGATGTTACGTGATCCCAACTGTGGCTCTGAAGGTGACTATATTTCATGTAAGAAATGTCCTAGCCTAGTCTTCCCAGCATACGTACAGGGAGATTTTACTCCGCCTTGTAAGGATAAAACAGAGATCTCCCCTGACTAAACTGGAATCCCAGAAGTTACGTATACCTGTGAAAGAGGCAGAAGAGTGGAGGGATACTCAGCTTGAAGTCAGTTAGCCGTGAAAAAATATTGCAAAGGGTAGGGAAAAATTAATGCGAAGGATTGAGTTGCTATAGATCCTTGTTAACTGAGAAAATAACAGAACGCCAGATTTTTCTCTAGGGTCTAGCAGCAATTTCTACCATATTTTAGGTGAACAGTAGAATTGTGAGGTTTTTACATGTTCTTTTCTTCTGGTGGAGACAGACAACCGGTTATCACGACGACTCACATTTATTATGCCCCAGGTGGAAAGTGAATGATGCATCAATGAAATTGTTTCTTCCCGCTGGAATTCTGAGACCTGCCCCAGCAGGCTGTGATAACAGCTGCCCACCCACAAACACAGAGCCACACGACAAGGTTATTGTGAAAAAGATTGGTTAATTGGATTCACTGTACAATAGCACAGACTCTCAGGAACAGTCACAGGGAAACAGACATCTTGCAACAGGCAAGAATTTTTTTTTAAATTGTCATTTCAACTGAGAAAAGAGCTAGATTTCCGCTGCAGATTTTGTTTTACACTCAGAAATCAACTTTTCTAGAGAGTTGATGTCTTGGATGAACCTGGGTGAGCCTGAGCCCTGCCCATGACATGCAGCTTTCGAAAGCAAGCCTTTTGGTATCCAGGGCTGGCACCGTGGCCGCAGAAAGCTCTTGTGGCGCAGCCAACACAAACACTGCAGAAGCTGGAAGTGAGAACTGTTAAACACTAAGCAAAGGAGCCATCACTGTCTTTATTTCTCCCTTTATCATTTGTAAAGTACTTGGAAAAAGATAGTTGCTGTAAGCATTTTTCAGCCCTTTCTCAGCCGTGTTGCTACTTTTCTGTCCACTTTTAACCAGAGTACTATAACAGCACAATTGACAAGAGAAAGGATATTTTCTGTTCCTTAAAATCAGAGGCTTGCTGTGCCCTGCTAGTTTTGCTACCCATTAGCCAGAGGGAAATCTGATGTTTTTGCTTGTCTGGTACATTGAAAAACGCCCCATCCAAGGAATTAGAGAAAGAAAATAGTGGCTGAACATACAAAATAGACAGTGAGATGACAGCTGGATGAAGGCAATAATATGTAATCTTGAGAATGAATTTTGTTCATTAAGCCTGCAGGGATCCCACACTCGGCTTCTGTAAAACAAGGTCTTTAAAAATTGCACATAAAGACTAAAATGGCCATAATACTTCCTTTTGTAAGTGATGAAGCAATCACTTAAAAACATGAACGACGGCTCTGCAACATGACTTCGATCTGTGTGTGACAAGGACCGAAAGATGTGAGCTACTTTCAAAAATGATTGTTGTCAGGAAATTCTGGAGTAAAGCAATGAGAATAACAGAAGTTGTGTCTCTCTTTAAATTACGCTGAGAAGCAGACGCATTTTTGTGTTTACCATTATTATCTGCATTCTGTGTGCCATCTATGTTTTAAAATCCTCTCATGAGCTGCCCTTTTTTCCTTTTATTGTTTTTCCATTTCTGAAGTGAAACTCTGGACCCACTGAAAGCTGCAGAAGTCTTGTCTTTACTTGTCTGTTGCCAAATAGTCATATTTGATTCACCTCAGCAGCCCAAACAAAAAGCTACGCTTTTTTATATGTCCCAACTGATTTCTTATCACAGAACCCTTCCTCCTTCTTCGCTGTCTTGCTGGAAAACTGCCTTCTCATTCTTCCATCTTCTTCACTGGCAGTAGGTGCAAGCAGATGGTCAGGGAGCACAATAACTTCAGTAATAGATATTATTACCTCTGTTATTGGCACTCTTAGCAGTTGCGTACTGAGGGTTTCTGTATACTTTGGAGTATGATGGAACTAAACAACCATGTTTACAAGCAGAGACAAATGACTTGATCAACCCATACATTCACTTCCTTTGTCATATTTAAATGACTTTTCAGACTTGTCAATAAATTATAGAAACGCGTTGAGCAAATCAGTCATTCATTAGGTTGCTGGGGCATCATTTTATTCATATGAGGTATCTTTACACAAATCAGCAAGAGTTAGTCACAAAAAAACAGTTATACCTTTCATCCATATTTGCAGGAGTTAGAGTCTTTTTTACAAGTGTGCGTAGTAAGGAAAGCCAAGCTTCAAAGAAAACAGGCAACTATATTTACTACACAGAGGCCTGTTAATAAATAGACTGGGAGAAGGAAAAACAAGTTAAACGGTATGGGCAAAAATCAGTTGAGCCTGTGTAAACTCATCAATTAAACCTCGGAGAGTCTGGGGCAGTCTGCATGGGAGCTGTGACCTCTGCTGTTACTGACTGAGACCAGGTTTTTCTAATTAACGCGACTCTCCAGGGACCACTGAATTGATGATGAGTTTTGTGCAGGTACCTGATCACCATTATAAACAGAAGCCCAGAAATTCAGATTGCAGGTGCTTCTCTGTGTTCTGCTGAGATGTATTTTCTCTCTGCATGCAAGAAATGGAGTCCTACAAAAGAGTTGCCCGGGCACTGCTCTGAAAATTCAGTCCACACAAGTCAGCTGCTTTTTCATTCTTGTCATTCAGCCTCACTGCGGCTGAGTGTGACCTTCCATATATATGATTTTATTTAAGCAATAAATTGCATACTCCGTAAGAGTATATTTTCTCATAATTTCCAATAGTATTTAAATACACCAGAGGTTTTTGCTTCATGCACTTTTTGTAGGAGGTTGTTGCATATTGACACTTTTGCCTCAACAGTGGAGAGGAATGTCTTATTAAAATTGATGGTTTCTACTACATGACCTTTTCAAAAAGCGTTTTACATTTTACTTAAGATTCCCAAGCAGTTGATAGCCTACTATTCACATTACATTTCTGTCCCATTTAATTTCCTCACTCCTCTTCTGTCTTGAAACAATTAGAAACCAGACAGGCTTTTCTCTGTCTTTAAAGGGGAGACTGCCTGCTGGAATGCAAACAAGACCTTCTGAGAACAGAAACAACATTATATCCTTACACAGATGGAGATAGAGGTGATCAATGACTAAATAATAAATCTGGGGTCTCTCTCTACTGGGAAAATTAAAAGTGTCAGGGCACAAGCCTAGGTACTGGGATGTAGCTGTGATACTGGGGAGCTGCTACAACAGTACCTGACATGCTTTTGGACCACACCAGACCACACAGAGGGTACCAGTGTCAACTGCATAGGCTTGCTCCAGGCTTCACATTCTCCTAAGCAATCTGGCAAATCTTCATGTTCCTCTCAATTATGCGTCTTAGGCAAATTTCAAATACATACTGGGATAAAGTCACAGTTCAGGTGCCTTGGCCAAGGAAGCTCTTCAGAAAGGCAAAAAGGGTGGGGGAAGAAACAGGTGTAAAGCTGGAAATGGTTGTGCCTTTGCTATGGTAAGGTGAAGTCAGAGATATAAGTGTGTGTGTGGGGGCACCGCAACAGCTAGGTGACAGCCCATGGGAGAGAGCTGGAGAAGGGCTGCAGAGAGGACCCAGGGCTTCAGCTGCCGCAGCTGAAGAAGCCATGGGGGAAAAATTAAAAAAAAACAGGATGAAGTCCAAAAGCTTTGGAGATGGCAAGGAGCTAGTTGCAATGTTGAAACTCCAGGAGGAGTCTCACTGAATTAGCCCTTGGTGAGATATGGAGGTCCTCAGCAGCCAGCTCATGCTTTCCTATGCAATTTCATGAACATAATTTAAAATTCACCCTGGTGTTTGCCTCCAGTGGCATTAACCTTATTTTCTGAGGACAGGAATGTGGAGGCTAAAGGTAAAGAACAGTGACACAAGCGTTAACATCCTTGGGGACTTCATTTTAATGTTTCTTTCTCAGAAATGCATTCCTGGTGCCATGCTGGGATGCTAACAGATGAAGTATGTCTGGCTCCGTGTCCTGTAATATTTCAAACTTTTGTCTTCTGGTCCAGTGAGAAATGGCATAGAACTGAAATGCCACCCATACTCTGCCAGTTCAATTGTTGTTTTATATTTAAAAAGTGTCCTGTTGTTCATGGAAATGTGACACCACCAGAAAACCAATAGGAACTAGCTGGAATTATTTACTTTCCTTAAACACCAGCTTTTTGTCTGCAGCAAATCCATGCTTGCTTTGTAAATATCTGCTAGGGATGGGGCTAGTTGGATTAAAATAACTGGGCAGTTAAAGTACCAACCTAGAAAAAAACATTCATTATAAGTAGTGTTAGGCCAAAAGGAAGCCATCCAAAAATGGTGTTATTGTTCCTTACCTTTTTGTTGTATCTTAGAACACAAACTGAGATTTGACAATAAATGGCATACACTAATCTCAGCAGTTTGTGTCCTTATGTTTCTAAAGTATAACGATGACATATTTTGCTCTTTTGTCACAATTTAAGACTTTGCATTTCCATCTCAGCGTTTAAAATGTTTGCTGCAAGTGGGAAGGATGATGGCAAAACACATCAGAACTGCTTCTGAATATATTGACCTTGAACTAGACATTTCCTGCTGGCAGCGTGAGGCTGGTTACTGTCACACCTCAGCCAGGGTTCGTTGACTGAGAGCTTCTAAGCATGAAGGTGAGCAATAGTGGGTGACAAAATACGTGCATGTGCACGCACAAGGCTGAACCCTTGATTGTATATAATTCAAGAAATATGTGGTTTGAAGTCCTGAGCATTTGTGTAAGTTACTTCTGTCCGTCTGATACTGCGAGCAACTAACAACGGGACCCTACAAAAAACCTCAAAACAAACCAGGGAGAGGTATTTGAAACAAACTCTCCAGTTACAAGAATCATTCTGTATCCCTTTCTACACTACATAACACAGTTGTATATCAACTATGCAAGCAGGGAAAATTCTTTTTTTATAAAATAACTGTTTTTTGAATTGCAGAGCAGGTAAGTACACTGTATGTTTTAGAAGAAATTTGTAATTTAAGTGTTGTCAATAAAAAGGGACTGATATTTATGTAATAGGCTTTTATTTCTGGAATAGCTAAATCCTTTATTGCTATATTGCAGTTCGGGAAAGCCAAGTGATTATTGATGTATGCTCTAATTAATCATTTCTCTCTTTTCCAGATCTGTGTCGGCATCATCAGTGCTTCTATTTTAATAACAGAAGACATTAACAGAAGACATAATAACATGGGCGGGGGTGTAGAAAACCAGAAAAAAAATCAAGCAGACAAGTGGAGATAAAATGATTAATGATTTGTTCAAAAAACAACATTGATTTAATAATTTGGGGCTGACTGAAGTGTATTTTGGAAAGACCAATTAGCTGATGGCTAGGAGGAGATAACCGTGTGTGGAGTGCCCTTGCTGAGTGTGTAAAGGCAGCGGTATCTAAAGGTTAAAAACGGATGCATGAGAACCTGCTAGGAAACAATTCAGGGATGAACATGCATGAGGTCAAGTGTGAAAACCATTTCCTGCTTATTCTGTTTCTTATCTCCAAGCAGAGAAGAAATCAATAATCCCATATTGTGCACGCTTCTGAATAAGAACTAACCACACCGTTCCGGGTAGTCCATTCACATGAGCTCCATGCGTTGCTAATAAAAAAAAAGAAATAAAGGATCTCTTTTCTCCGTTGCCACAAATTAGGAACAGTATTTTACTTCTTTCCCTTGGTGCTGCTTTAAATACAGGTTAGCTCATGGCCACTGCACACCTGAGAGGGACAGAGAAAGTAACGTGCAACTATTTGGATATAAAACGAAAATACATCCCACAAACTGCTTTGACTTTCACAGACTCTGCAGGCAAAGTTGAAACATCCAAGAATGGAAGGAGTATTTGCCCTAATTCCTGAAGCAGCATTTTACCATTTTGCTCTCTTTCTCTTTCCTTTTCTCTCTCTTTAAACAGAGGCAATTGCCTACGGGAGCCAAGGTGGGGACTCATAGACCCCATTCCATCAGTCAGTTCCTTTCAGTGCAGATGATTTTCTTTTCTCCATTAGCAAACATTGATTTTCTTAGTTTTGTTTCTTTGGAGCTTTGCCTTCCAAGGCTCCGCTCGCTCTCATTGTGCTGCTGCAGATCATCAATAACAGCAAGAAAAACTCTCACAATAATGTGAGCTACTTACCTGCTGCTTTCGAGCCAGCAGAGAAAACACACAAGCACAAAAGAAAGCAGAAGGGAGACTCTCTGGTGGTTAATACCTTCTTAAAACCCTCCTCTACTGCGATGCCAGCAGCAAAACTTGACAGCGGTCAGGCTGCAACTCGGCAAAGAACTCTGCCTAACGCTGCGGCTGGCAGCATCTCTTCCGTTCGCTGGTCTCTGGTGCTTCTCCATCCGATTTACCCATCCCTCATAAGCTCTGCTAGGTAGGGACCATTGTTTCCACTGCTGTGTCACGGGGAAATGAGACACTGTTCATGCTGTTTAAACCTGATCTGGATTGAAGCGTTTTATTTACTTATGATTGATATGTAAGTAACGAGCAATCACTGAAGCATACATTCGGGACAAATGCAACAGGTAAAGCACAGCGCTAGACATTGAAAAAATGTTAATGAATGCCTACAAATTTCTGAAGAGCCTTCTGTAATGAAAGCCATGATGTTTTAATCCTATGCCATCACGCACTCCGCTTGGCAGCTGGGATCCCCTGGGTGCACAACCTCCTTGTGGGATGCGTGGGTGCCTCAGCCCCACGGGTACCCCTGCTGCTCCCCACAACTCTCTGAACCACTTCCCAAACAGCATTCACAGAATCACAGAATGGTTGGGGTTGGAAGGGACCTCAAAGATCATCTAGTTCCAACCCACTTGCTATGGGCAGGGACACCTCCCACTAGACCAGGCTGCTCAAAGCCCCATCCAGCCTGGCCTTCAACACTTCCAGGGATGGGGCAGCCACAACTTCTCTGGGCAACCTGTTCCCGTGCCTCAACACCTTCACAGGAAAGAATTTCTTCCTGATATCCAATCTAAATCTACCCTCTTTCAGTTTGAGGCCGTTAACCCATGTCCTCTCACTCCACTCCCTGATAAAGAGTCCCTCCCCATCTTTCCTGTAGGCCCCCTTTAAGCACTGGAAGGCAGCTATAAGGTTTCCCTGGAGCCTCCTCTTCTCCAGGTGGAACAGTCCCAGCTCTCTCAGCCTGTCCTCATAGCATAGGTGCTCCAGCCCTCTGATCATCTTTGTGTCACTCTGCTGGACCCATTCCAACAGGTCCATGTCCTTCTTGTGGTGAGGACTCCAGAGCTGGACGCAGTACTGCAGGTGGGGTCTCATGAGAGTGGAGTAAAGGGGCAGAATCACCTCCCTCAACCTGCTGGCCACTTTTCTTTTGATGCAGCCCAGGATGCGGTTGGCATTCCAGCCCAGGGCATCTCATTTCCAGAGAGCTATCTCCACCACCTCCAGTTTGGCAGGTTCGGCCTGACTTAACGCCAGTCCCTTACCTAAAACATCAGGCTGTGGGCTATGTGCTTGTCACGCTTCTGTTCCCACGACCCGCAGGAGTGAGGCATAAAACATGCGTTATTTGCAGTGTGTCTGTAGTCACCGCTGAGCACTGGGCAGATGCTGACGTGCTTGTGTTAACACTTGGGCTTGGCAAGACAGTGGTTGAAAAGGCTGGTTTGGTCTCTTGTTTTGCAGGCAGAACATAAGCTGTTCGCACTTTTTATTTTTAATTGGAGTAGCTCAGGATTTAGCTAGCACAGCTACAACAAAAGGCTTTTCCAGAACCATCCTCTACTGAGGCTTAGAAATATTTGTCTAATTTCCATCCTAAATATATTCATGGCCGCTTTCTACCCACCGGTGCTTGCACAAGCTATGTTCATTAGTCTGAATAACAGCTATTTCACAGGCTGCAGCACTGGAGGACTGGTAAGAAGCCCCAACATCCAGGCAGACTTGTAGGCATCCTAAATCCATTTTTCAAGGAATTCTTCAAGGCTGGGGGAACAGCTTGGTGTGAGAGCTGTGTGGAAGCCAGACTCTCAGCTGGGGGGGAATGCTAGCAACAGTAGGAAAGATTTCTCGATGAAAATCAATAAATGCATTATTATAGAGGATATTACATGCAGTGGGACGCAGTTAGCTTCACTTGAGAGTGGAAGCCAAATATTCCTTGGTCATTATCCTATCTCCCACACCTGATGCAAGATGGTTTCCAAGAGAAGAAAGAAACTCTCCAGAAGTGGAATCTTCATCTGGAGATTTATCTACACAAACTTAGCTTTTTTTAAACAAAAGGAAAAGAAAATTATTGCTTTAGCTTTCATGCAAGAATGCTTAATTCAGCGTGTTACCCTTTGCCAGTGTCAACACGTTGTCCCAGGAGAGCCTCTGTGACAGCTCCTGGAACCATAAGAAGTGAAGAAGTGGTTTGTGGCTTTGTATCTGTGTACTGGTTGTGCTCGTTTATGGTGCTCTTGGGAGGCAGTGAGAGGCTGGCAGCTCTGCTACCAACCAGCCTCTACATCAGAACACAACCTGCACCCCAGTGCTATATCCCCTTCTTCTGACCAGGGGCATTTGAGAAGCTTTCAGCTTCAAGAACCTCATGATGGTCAACAAAACTCCCATGCAGGCAGGGCACCAGCTCTCTTTTCTCAATATGCTCATTGTTTCTCAGCCAACAAAAAGATCTCTTTTCCATGCACGCCAGAACACAATTTGCAATATCTTCTTAAGGAAGATATTTTCTTCCATTTCATGATGTGTGGCTAAATCAAACCATCAAAGGCTTCCCTGGCACAAACAATGTTGAGGCTAATAGTGGCTCTGATTTGATTGCCCCAGACTAGGGATACTACCTCATCCAGGTATCTCCAAAATTTAGTGCAAGGTATCAAAGTTGAGTCATAATTTCTTATTGCCACTCCCAGAGAAGTTCTGGAGCTGTTGCTGCTCCTTCCAAACTGACATAAGCCTGGAGGTACCTCCACAGACGTGCTCTCTCCATATTGTATTCACTTCCAGTTTTTTTAGTGTCACGGATTTCTGCTTACAGCACCCAGTTTTGCCTGTGTTTGCCTAACAAGCAGGCACTCTTCAACAGTTTTCCTACCTAAGGCTAGTGAGTCAACTTGCTCTCTCTGAGGAGAAGGAGAAAACTGTTTCCATAGTTTTCGTATCATCAGCTTTCCAAACCACATCAAGAAACTATTTTGAGGATTTATTATTTTTTTTTTTACTATATTTGTATAAAGTGCAAACATTCACTGCTAGCTTTGGTTTTAAATATTGCCTTCTCAGAGTTCACTGATGACTTTCAGATAGCTGGGAACATGTTATGCCTCTGGCAGACATCCTGGGAAATTTATGAGTGCAACAAGCCTCCAGTTCTTTAGGGGTCTTTGAATAAACTTACACGTCAGCACAACAAGAATGAACAGCAAGCTGCTGTTGGTAGTCAGGGACCTTATAAGACTGTCCAGGGAGAGAAGGTTCTGGAAATTAATAACCTTTATACTTTAAGTTCTGCTTTTCAAATGTAGATGAAAATAGTTGTCTGCGGATGCGAAACCAGATGAAAAAGAATGAGCAGAACTGTGGAAACAGATTTACCTGTGTGGGTCATTTATCAACTTGGGCAAGGTAAGTAAGTGATCAGCCTCACAAATAGTATTAAGTGCATACAGCAAAATTAGGAGATGTTCCTGCTGAAGACTGACTCCTACCATTTCAGATTCATATGGTAGGACATGTAGTACCAGGACTTTGAGGAATGGACCACTTGAGACAGATGTCTAGTTTTAAGTACAGGACAGATTTTATGCATAGATGCAAGGCAGTTTTCTTTCTGGAGTTCAGGAGCTGACTAAGCTGTCAAGTTTCAGGTTGCCGCATATCACTGGTGGGCATCTTACAAGATGACTCATGTTGTTTATGTATATTTTGCATGTGAGATGGAGCCTATGGCTGGACTTGCACGGTAGAGTCATTCCTCCATATGGGATCCTATGATCCTATGATGAGCAGTCCTCATGCTGCTGCTTAATGGGGAAGGCAACATGGTAACTGGCTGCTGTTGCGAGAGTTTGGGTCCAAGTTGAGCTTCTTTTCAAGGTGGGTCTGTGCCAAAGACCCCAGATATGTCCATATGTGGAATGACAGAAGGGCAGAACCCTAGTGGTAGAGGCGTGTAGAGTAGGAAGCACCTGTGTAAGTCTCCCACTCAACAGTGGCATTGTCTGGTAAGAAGAGCCCCCACTGAGCTGTGTCACGTTTAGCCCCATAAACTGCAGTCTACAAAGGGACAATCCTCAGACACTATGCAGCCATAGCCAGATACCTCCAGTTTACTGTAAATGAAAATTTTTCCCAGTCTTGCCACTTTCCATAACTCAGGAGCCAGTGCTGAGATGTATTCTAGCACTTCAGAGGAAGTCAATTTTGGTAAAACACCATTTCAATTGAAAGTAAGAATAGTGGGTCTTCTGCTGGAGCGGACAGCAGCAAGGCACCTGCGGGGCTGAGAGCGTCACCAAACACTTTGACAGGGCAGGAGCACTTCTGGGAACTGGGAAGAACAGACATGTTCTCCTGCAGTACCCTAAAACCTAGTTCCTGGGGAGGTCCCAGGTCATGGGGTGCTGTGAGGCAGCTGCAGAAGTATTAGTGCCTGGCACACGTGAGCAGAGCACGGGTGACGTCACTGGGGATCTCGGTTATGGGCTCATGAGATCTGCAGCGCTGCCTTATGCAGGCGGCCTTGACAAGCACTTTCCCCAACGACTGGGTGCACCATGGCTATGTGCCATGGACCGGGCACACGTCCCTACAACAGATTTTCAAAAACACTCAGTTCCTGCTGGAGTTGAGGCTCTCCATGTCCACAACGGTGTGGCACCGGGCTTTCCTCCACAAGACCTTAAAGATTCTGGGCCTTAAAGTCCTTCGGGCAAAGATTGCCTCTTTTTGTGTGATTTTAGAGCATCAAGGAGACCTAAGCTTAGCAGAAGCCGTCAAAAAGAAAGCATTGCTTTCGTGTGGCTCCCAGGTAAATATCGAAAAAAAAGACCATTCTTGGTGAGGAGGGCTTTCTCTGAAAACAAGGAGATGTTAAAATAATTATTTGGAGCCTGAAAGGCTTGACTTTGGAAAGTCAGAGTAATTTTAAAGTAAAGCTACTTTAAAGTTTGTTTTAACTGGATTTTTTCATCATTTGTCTCAGCAAAAGAACAGGTGGTCAGGGATTTCATGTTTGGCGGCTCCTATTGCATTTACGCTTACATGTCCTGCACTGCCCCACATAAGTAGGAAACAGCACTGTAAAATAATAAAAAAGAAGTTAAAAACTGCTTTTATGCTGTATTGTTGTTTTGTCTATTGTTACTAGCAGAGATTCACAGGAGAAGAGTAGTAATTAAAAAACTGCTGGAGTGACTTCCGGTCATTTTTAATTATTTGTGACACTAGGAATGAAATGCTAATTATAAGTCAATGTAGTGAAGGCTACTACTACTGTAGGAACTCCTGGCAGAGAAGCTCCAGCCATATTATCACTGAGATCACATACTTTGATGCTTCTGGGGGACCCAAGGGGATGTAATCAATGAAGGGGTGCTTCAGACGAGCACACATGTCAAAGGAGAAGAGGATTGGGACACTAAAGTTAGAGGAACAATTCAACCCAGAGGGAATCAACTGCACATGTTTGGATAAGCCCTAGGACACACCAGGTGTGAAGATGTTTGGGAAGGATGAACTAGGGTCCATTTGTGTTGGCGGTAACCCAGAGGGAGATGCTGTATCTAATGGACAGGAAAAATGTGAGACCTTCAGACCCCAACCAAATGCAAGGACAGACTTGTTACTGCTCCTCTGTTTGGCCAATGATGAGCCATTGGTGCCCTAAATCACCAAAGCGGCTTCATGGCAACTGGCTTCTAAAACTTGCAAATCAAGGTGAAGAAAGGGAAGGAAAAGCATGTTTCTGCAATCAGGACACCACGCATTCAGTCCCTGAACACACCTTGTCAAAGGTCCCTGGGCGTGGTGCTGTTCTTTTAGGCCATTTGCTTTATTTTTAGATCAGAGAGATCTCTACTGGCTTGACCCGTTCTTTATTCCATCTCATCAAAGTCAAAAGGCAAAAAGCTTTCCCAGTATGTGCCACACAATGTGAGAGCTATTGTCCATCACAATATAACTAACAGTATCAGAAAAGGCTTGTCTTCTACTTTGTGTAATATTTCAATACATATAAATTTTAGTTACATTAAACATTATTATAATATAATGGAAATAGAAAGTAAAATACTACCAGTGGGACTGTGCTGATCAATACTGACGCTTCTCCCTTGTATTGTTGCTTAATACTCCAGGAGCCAAACAAAAAGACATGAATACTATTAAAGGATTTTTTTCCACTCAAGAATTTTAAAGTTTTTCTTGTAGCTGCTGTTACAGACCTAATCATAAAACCAGAAGACTGGCTGCACCGAGCCAAGCTAAGGATCCAATATCCTGTCTTTGGCAGAGAGCAATAACAGATGCTCAGAGAAAGAATGTAAGAAATAGCGCATTTATAGAGTGATCTTTCCCCTGGTATGCACTCGTCGTTTCCAGCAACAACCATTTAAGAGTTTCCAGCGCCAGCCGTGGCATCCAGACCATCACGATTAATGAGGGACTCCTCTCGCTGGGCTGTCACCAGGTTGTTGTAATTAGGTCCCGAGTAATTCTACGCCAGCTGGAGCTGGGCAGAGTCCAGACGGCTCCCGAAAAGGGTTCGGAGGCGCAGTCCCGGGGGCAGACCTCCCGCCTGGCACCCTCCCGTGAAAAGCGGACCTGCCATTCATCCGCTTCCCGGGCGGCAGGCGGCTCCGTGCCAAGTCCCCAGCCACCGGCACGGCCGCCCTCAAACCCGCCCTGGCACAGGTGCTCTGGTCTGCGATGCTGTTCCTCGAGATGAAGTGACAATTAAAGGAAAAAAAAAAAAAAAGGGAAATATGAAACACAAGCATTTCCAGGAGCCCTCCCAGTAACTTTTACTGCTGGAAAGCTGTAATTTTGCATATGTTACAGGAAAAAGAGGTAAAGTCTATACACACTTCCCTATGGTTTACTGAAATAGTTTCCCAGGAACTGAGCATCCTTCTTTATGAATGTGTTAAGTGACTGAATGACTGCTTCTTCCCTTAAGTCTAAGACATTGCTTTCTAGAATACATTAGATACATCCAATTTCAATAAATCCAAGTGTTTTTCTTCCCTCCCACTATTTTTCCCTTTATGCTCAGACCTGCTAACGTCCTCTCTATATCCGCACGTGAGAGGCCTCGCTATGTGTCTGGGGATGTTACGGGTCCACGTAACCACTCAAGCACCAGGAATCCACATGGGGCACGGGGCAGCTCTGATCCAAAAAGGGTCAGGCTTCTGGCTGAGTGCGCTTGGACTATGCACCCGCCCTGGTCTCCAGGAGACAAAAGGGCCCCAAAAGGCAGAGAAAAATTAAAAAACCTCAAACAATTTACAGATGTTTTTATTCTGGAGCCACAGACAAGCTGTTCTTCACCTAAACAGTCCATGGTCAAACCCTGAAAAAGCACCACTGGCCTCAGCTCCCTTCCAGGTCCTGCATCAGGGCTCCCCCAAGGCTGCCTAGTACTGAGATGTGCTTTTTTATGCTGAATTTTTCCTCCATCTGGGACAACGCAGCTCTATAATTCTACTTTGCATGATACGGGATTTGTGAACTTGACCACATCAGGACTGGGGATACAACTGAAATCATGGCCAGTGCTGCAGTAATTTAACAAACCAAAGCTCAGCTATTAGAGTGTTAGAGGCATTAGGGTGCTGCATTACAGTGAAAAATACATCCATATATGTATATATGATGGGCCTAGTCCTTACACACTGCATTTTTTGGGAATGTCTAATTCATCCATGTTCAAGAACAAAACAACCTGTTCGCTTCAAGGCAGACACAGCTGTTGACACCCAACTGGTCCTTCAGGTCCCAGGTCTCAAACAACTGGCTGGGTCAGCCTGAAGGAGAGGCCCATAGCATTCAAACTGTGACAGTGATCACTTTGGTGAAGGGTCGGGTGATGTATGAGATGTCTCAGGCACCCTGGGTGAGTTACTCTGATGGATGTTGGTTTGCCACAGAAGTGAAACAGCCTTGAGGCTTATCCAGCACCTGAAGAGCAGAGCATTCAGAAACTTGATTTACCTGCAGGCACGTGTTCAGTGTCATACACGAACACTTGCAAAAAGGCAGATTATGGAAAAGCTAAGGATTCGAAAGATCCATTTTGGCCCCACTGTCAGGGCTGAGCAGGGAAAAGCATGGGAGTAAGCACATATGAACCCTACAAAAGGCAACAGCAAGCACCTTCAATTAGGAGGTGGTCATGGTCATGAATGGCTGCTTACAACATCTCATTCCCCCCATAGCTCTGTAACAGAAAAACCTCATCAGAGACCAACCTCACTCTCTTTTCCACTATCTCAACACGTCCCAGACTTCTTTCCAGCAGTGCTTGCATATTGCTCCTTCTCACCTGACTAACCTCCACGCCGACAAGCCTCTATAGTTTCCGTCAGGTTTCTTTGTTTGAGGGAGAGCACTTCTACTGACAAGGTTTACACCTGAAATAAACCAGGGTGTCACGGTTCTGGCTCTTGGTTTTACTAATGCCCTTGGCTTTGAAGCAGCCTAAGATATCACGCTACCCCACCATCTACAAGAGGAAACGTTTTTCCTTTGTGCTCTAAGGAATTCATTCTCCCTCTGACTATTAATTTTGCAGTGTACTATACGCTCACTTGCAGGTGCTAGTAAAGATAAATTTTGTGCCAATTAAAGCTCTGACTTGGCACAGAGATCATATAGCTTTGCAAGTTGCTTTTCTCCTGCCTGGAGAACATATGTTTCCCTCCTACTTCCTCACCTCGGCTTTGGGGACAGCACCGTGCTAAACAGTGGCACGACCTGTCTTCCTGAGCTCCTCCGTATCATTTTAAACAGAAGCTACTGGAGACACATCTGGGACAACTCTTGCCCCTGATTACCCAGCCTTGCACCGCTGATGTGGTGAACCCACCAAGTCTACCGCGTGTGATGGTGGCCCCAGTGTGGTCCCATGTCCTTTGCAAATAACGCCCCCGTTCCTTGCTACCATACCTCCCCTTGCATTGGGCACCCTCTCCATGGCTGCACAGACCACTACCACCCCTGGCACTTTGCGGACTAGCCCCTTGCCAGTGGTGACTGCAGGTGGGATGGGATAGAAAACTCCTGCAAGGCCCTGCCTACTCATTTCTTCAGATGAAAAGAAAACTCATGTCTGCAGGGAAGCCCTGTAAAGATTTCCTGAAAAATTATTTTATCCATCCTACATTCTGCTTCTGCTGCTGGCTGTTGCGCAGCTTCAGCAGGACTCGCAGCCGCTGCAGGGCTCTCCCAAGGAGCAACGCCTAGGAAAACACATCCAGCCCCTCCTCAGTGCAGCCTTCTCTCCTTCCTCCTTCCTCCGTGCCCTTGCTGCCCCGATCCTCTACCCACTGCACGACTCTTAACTTTGCAGCCGCCTGCTTATATTTACCAAGAGGATGATGACAGAAGTTGCCAGTATTTCTTCCACTTCTCCTCCTCCTCCTCCAGCTAAATGTTTTGGGGAAAAATGGAAAAGAACAATGCAAGGTTTTTACTCCAATTTGGGCTCCAGATTACTTTTTTAGCCAGTAGGTATCCCCACTGCACATGGGAAAGAAAATCCCTCATCCCTTTTCTTAGCACACAGAAGCTGAGCAATGCAGGAGGTGTTTAACCAGAATGCTAAATGCGATAGGGAGTCACAACAGCAAACAGCAAGGCAGCAGCACCTTGCGTGCTCACAGGTTGTGTGCCAGGCCCCAGACACCACTTAGCAGTGCACTTGCAGCGAATTTCTGATGCAGACATGCGCTGAAGATTTTAAATGAAATTCATATACAATTTAAGTCAACTTATCCCTGGGTGAGACAGCTTACCCGGCAAACATTTCGATATGATATAGTCTGGTGGTTCGTATTAGATGAACACGTGAGGGGGAAGCCCAAAATAAATAGCATAATCAGGAACGTTAAGCAAAGACGTGGGCGTGTGGGTGAACTACAACTGGACAAGTCACTGCACACAGCTGGGTACGGTAGACGTGTGTGCAGCCAGTCTGAAATGGAAATCAACCACATTAGCTTAAAGTGCCCATTAAGGAGGGACACCATGGGCTCACTGCAGCCAAAGGGAAACTTCACGCTGCTTTCAATGGACGTCATGCACCATCCTGTGCTTTTTTCCCCCCCTCTCCCTCTTACTGTAAAAATCGTTATGAAAAAATAATCCTAAGCACTCCCTGCTTTTCATGCTAAAGCACAGAAAGCAATCTGCACTTTCAGAGAGTTCTCAGAATGATTAACTATCCATCAAAAAATATCATCTGCGATGGTATTTCTCATCTAACCATAGCTTGTAAGTGAATGTATGCAGATGCTTACAGTCAGGCAAAGAAAATCCAAAAATGAAAAGCAGGCACCATAAAAAGCAGGTGTCACAGTTCAAATTACTGAGCATCATTTCTGTGTCCAAGAAATGAAATGTGCATTTATTTTGTGGCATTAGATTTCTGACGTTTTCAGCCATTTGTTTCTTCAACTGTGGGTTCTAGATTTTGAAAATGATGGAACTCCTGAATTTTCCTGGGAATTGAAATGCAAATATAAACTGCATTCCAGCCGACAAGCAAATACCACAGTCATTGGAGACAGAAAATGAAACATTGCAGTTAACTCAATCTTCTATTTCAACTTCTGTGCACATCATATACAAGTGGGAATGCGAGTGCCATTAGTTTCTGAAAAAGTCACGCTTCCACAAACAAAATAAAGCAGTTTTTCAGTAAGTACTACAAAGCTAATGAAAGGCCCCTTGTCATATAATAATGCTGGAAATTTCTTCTCACTGTAGTATCTAAAAACTCTACAAAGCAAAAAAAATATTAAATTTCTACCACAAAGATGATAAACGTACTAATCTTGTGTGTGTGTTTGTGCAGCTAGCCAATCTAAAGTAACGCTAGCCCTCTAGTGTTAAAAAAGAGTTTAAATTTGACATAGTTCTGCAATACCTTAGTAGAAGGCTCAGCTAGTGAAAATTGTTGAAACGGCCTGTCCTTGGCATTTCTGACTGTCCAGCTCATGGGGAATATAATGTTTGATTACAACTGTGGATGACCGAATGTATATTAAAATAAAACACTGTAGGTAGATTGGCTCAGAAAACTGATCTTACGGATTGTACTAAGACCTTTTCCTACTGAAAAGCACTGATTTACTTGAAAGAAAAAAGGCTTTGTGAAAGCAAACCAAGCCCAAGCTGATTACTTGTGTCTAAAAGTGAAGTAAGAGAGAGATGGGTGCCCCCGGCTCCAAGGGCACCTGGCAGGAGCTGTATGGCCACACTGCATGAGGTGAGACCCTCTGCAGAAGCCCTGTCACATCCACAGGACATACGCTGGGCCCTGTTTGGTGTTTAGATGGGCTGGGTAAATAATCATCATATTCTTTGTGTGTTTCGTTCAGCTCAGTCGTCTGGAATAAGGCAAGGGCTGTGTTGCACTGCCCATAGTGTGAAACCAAGAGGATGTCCTGCATGCTCTGTGGGATGTCAGGGGGGCTTGTGGAGATACAAAGCTGCTCACATCGTATTTGAGGGCTGCACAAAGCGGAGGGAGCCATACCTGACACAGTCTCGTCTGAAATGTCTCTGAGGTGGAGATTCCTGGTGTAAATTACCCCAGACTGTCCAGCAATGTCTTGGGGCAACGTGGTTGGAGCGTCCCACAGCAGAGCTGGGACTGTGCTAGCACTGGGTGGCGTGGCCACTCAGGGCGCAGGGTGCAAGATGCTCCTGAGACAGCTTTTATTTAGCACCTCAGCCGCTCCCCCAAGGCCTCCTCTGTGCAAAGGAGTTGCAACCATATAATTAAAGGTGCGGTTTTAAAACCATTTAAGACGGTCGATGTGCAGACCTGTGGGAGCACTCTTACTATTAGAATAAACCCAAGGTTATTTGGGTCTTAACACAGATCAATAGAAAAGAAGTCTTTAAACTGAAATAAGCATTTCCACAGGTATTCAAACTGATTTAGAGAAATCAATTTGCAACAACTAGTTAAATTTAAGCTGGTGCAACTTCCTCATGTAGATAAGCCCTTACAGATACATGCTGAATTGATGTACGCATATAAAGCTGAAATACATCTATAGGCCAAGGTCAGAGAAATGTTCTTGCTGTTGCTGATCCAATTAAGATGATGGCTTTAATACCTGGATTTTTAAACCTGGAGCATTTTACGGAGCTCAGAAAAAGAAGAAATTGGGGGAAGAGTTAAACCAGACAGGCTCAGATTATCGTACTTTCCGGTGGGAGAAGAGGTGGAGCTGGCTAGAAGCAATTGTGTTTGAGACCTTCTTACTCACAGCAGCTAAAACAGTTCACCAGATCATGTCCTCAGGAGTGTCCACAGCACAGGAGTGGATAAATTGCATGTTTAACGTCACTGACTTGAAAGTTTTGGCAGCAAACCTTAGGTGAGCCTTGCTGTGCCCATCAGCTGCTCTTGCTGCCCAAGCACTGCAGTGCTGGAGGTGTCCCTCTCCCGGCAGAGCGGCTGGAGAGGCCTTGAGTCTGCTCAGCCTCTGCCGACCTCGGTAGAGCTTTAACTCCCCTCCACAGCAGGTGCAGTTGAAAAGCCAGGTTTTGCCATGGAGGACAGAGGCACAGGCACCTATTTGCATCTACCAGCTTTGATGAGGAGGTGGCTGTCTCCAACAGTGGGGGCAGCTGGGGCCAGCAGTGCCTACAAGGGCACCACAAAATTCACCACCACGTGTCTCGTAGCACTTGCCAGGCAGCTGAGGAGGAACTGTGGAAAGTGATTTGTTGTTCTCCTTGGTGATGTTTCGTTTTTGAAATATTTGAAATGTTTGGGAAGAAGACTCTCAGCGATGTCGGCAAACCAATGTTTTGGCTGAACCAATGTTTTGGCTGAACCGATGTCAGAAAACCAGAATACAGGGCATGAGAGAGGATGTGGCATCCAGCTTCTCAACCAATGACCTCAGGGCCCTCTTCTCTTACCTTTGGAGCTAAGCTTACTCACAAACACTAATCCCACTGCAGTGATTTCCATCACGTGGATGATCCAGTTAGAAGTTCCCTGCCCAAGTCTCTAGGACCCACTGATGTCTATTTGGTATCAACCAGTTTGTTTCCAACAAACAATGCCCACTTAGACACTGGAGGCTTGTGCCACTGGTGGCTGCTGCTTGAATTCAGAAAGAAGACAAGGCTAATGTCAGCAGCTCTTGAGGCTGATGGATAGCTTTTTTCCTTTTCTATCTGTACACAGACATTTCTTGCCTTTCCAGTAAGCTACCCTTTTATGAAATACACTTTTGTAGGTGCCCAAGTAATTTACCCAAATTCCCCAGTGCAGATATGCAGGTCAGGTAAAAGTCTGAAACCAGTAAGGGTACTGGAATAAGTATCTGAGAAAGGAACCTGTGGAAGTGGGATAAAATGCCACTGTCTGTACACTTAGCTCACTGATGGGTTAATAACTTGGTGCTTAGAGGTTCTTCATTGAGAACAATGGGCAACAGCTGCTAATGGGGTCCACACTAGCCCCTTGGGATGAAGAGGAAGGTTAATTGAATTCTAGTGAGGCTCCCTTTGTGTTGCAGGGCAATTGAACAAACCAGGGCAGCCAAGTTCCCAACATCAGCCTATGCACTGCAGCAAGTTCATCTGCAGTGTGACTGATCTGCCTTTAACATGGGGAGCGAATTTATGCTCCTAAAGCTAAATTCAGGGAGACTGAGATAATCCTATTGGTAATTTTCACTGACAACTCAGGCCAGTCTTTGTTTTAACTTGAGGAAATGTTGCAGGAGAAGGAGTGCGCATTCTTGGATGGCAGGTCTAGCACACATCTTGCTTGCTGGGGCTCCAAATGTACTGTTACAACAGTGCGAACTCTTCTCCTGCATCATTTATTCATGGACATCCTTATCTGCACAATAACAAGAGCTGTGGGCATGTTGTGAATAAAAGAAGAGAACAAAAAAGACTATTTTCGCAAAGTCATTCACTTGCTTTTGGTATCTAAATCTTCTTTGGCTTCTCAGAAGCTGTGATACTGGTCTTCAAATGCAGACAATACTGAACGTAATGTTATTTTGAAGATGTTTAAGCCTGATTGGTCTTCATTACTTAAAACAGTGATGGTATTTTCAGCTTGCCAGATAAGAGTGTACTTTATGTTTTTAAGCTCTTAATTCAGTTGGATATCTTCCAGTAGCAAATGGTTTCAGGTTATTAATTTCTTCATTACAAAAGTGATTGTCTGAAATCTTTCCTGACTTTGGAATGATATTGAGACACATTTTTGCTGCCTGTTCTCAGACTTCCCACAAGCTGGTTTTCATTCGACCACTGACAACATGCACTACACTTTTTACCCACGAAGACTTTTACAACTTGCTTCCTATGGAACAGACCTCTCTTAGTGGATGAAGAGGAGTCTAAACACTTTCTTCTTTTCATTTGTATAGGATAACTCTGTATTTAAATCCAGGAGCCAAGAGCACTGTAGGTAGTAATATTCCCTTGGCAATTTTTTGTTTACCTTTGTCTAGGGTTTGTTCTTGTTTGAACTTTTCTCTCAGGCTGTCTGGACTGACTGATTTCCTGATGCACTGTTTCCTCTTTGTGTCTCCCCATTGTTTGTGCAGGCTGTTTGAACTTCAGTCATTCTTCAACTCTCCTCTCTGCTTCTGCACCTTCATGTGCAAATGTGCATTGGTTGCTCTGCTGCAGCGTAGAAGGTTATCACTGTCTTTAGTTATGTCGGAGGTACCGTACTAAGGAAGTCACCTGGGTGCTCTAGTATATATTATTTTCATATCTTTGTAACTCCATTTCACTTCCTATACCTGCAAAAGTAAAATGGGGGAATAAACAGTTGAGTACTGCTTTCTAATGGTCCAGGAATCTGCAGTTTTTTGGAAGATATTGGAAGGCAGTCTATGAAAGCATTATGACATTTCCACCACAGATTTCCCCCTGATACCCACATGTGCACGCGCATATTCACATCCAACCTCTAAAGCAAACAAAGAAAGTGGGTTAAATAAAAAGAAATAACGAACAGTCCTATTTAGTCCCATTTTTTGAATGAGACCCCTTGTGGCAGTACTGCTGCAGTCGGTTGCTGGACTTCTCACCAAAGGCCCTCCAATTAGAAGAGTTTGAAAGCATCTCTTTAAATAATCCTGTACAGACCACACACCTAGCCACTATGCAGCATTATCACAGATAAGCCAGATATAGTGAATGCAGTTAGAATGAAAACCAGCGCGAGGAATATTGCTTAAAGCAACTCACTTTTATTGACAGAGTACCGTAAGGCAAGGAAAAAATGTTTGCCAGATTTTTTAAAAAGAAGACTTGCAGCAAGAATGATTCAGAAGGACCTGCACTTCAATATATTATTTAACTTTCAAAGATATTTATCTTTTATAAATCCAATATCTATCTTTTTGTCATATATACAAAAGCTCAACTTAAACAAGCACAAAACAGAACACAAAATAATGGATTTGCATATGAAGTTTTGTTGGTGGTTCATAATCCAGTAAACAAGAGAATGCACATGTTCTGTTACTATAGAGTTACAGTTGACTAGATTTAAACATAAATATACCCCCAAACAGATAAAGAAACCACAAAATACAGATGTGTTCAATATGACTATTTTCAAAAAAAATCCAAACCATGTTCAACCATACACAGAGAACAAAACATTGATAGATGCCAAGAAAACTGTATTTTATGGCCAAAACTAATTTTGCATTTATGGTGAAGGCATCTGTGAAAACAATGCTGTATTCTGACCACTCTACATTAATATTTTGGCCAGAAAACATTGCAAAGAACTGGCTTTTGTCTGCTTTTTAAAGGAGATATTTTTAAAGTGGTGATGTACATTAACTGTGAGACTCTTAAAAGATCTCACATCAGGCCATGTTAGAGCAACCTATCATTTCCATAGGAAACAATGGTAACAGAAAGGTCCCAGCTATGCTGAAAAACCCAGTCAGGGGCCGAGCAACAAAATATGCAACCTCTTAGTTCTTCCTGGAGGGAAGGGCACAATTTTACTCCACATTTTTAGACAGCCTTAAATTCTGAAACTAACAAACTCTGCTGCGTTTTGTGGCTTTTCTTCTCCACCCCCGTCCCTGTAGAGCATTGGCCTTTCACTGGAAAAAACTTTTATGAAAGGGACAGTTGCTTTTTCACCAGCGACAATGTAGCACTATTGGTGCTTCATGAAAAAGAAAAAAAAAGGCTAACAGGTCAAAATACGATGCATCGGGATAAAAGGGACAAAGGTACTTACCCACAGTACAGTGCCATGCCTTAGCTCTGCAGGGCTGTAGCATGGGTAGTAACATGGGTAAGTCAAATTCACTTCTACCTATACAGGCAAAACCGAACCATATTTTAAAAGCCATACAATACTACTCTGTAATTAGAATCCCCAACATGCTTATTTTTATCACACAGACAAGAAGAAAGTTATCTTACGACTACACAAAGAAATGGGACCCAATTAACAGGAGAATAATGACACCATACATATATGTAACCAGTATATTCTGAAAATGAAGCATAAACCATGTTTTTCACATGGAGGTCTTTTGCTAGATGCCTAAATGCACAGTTTTCATGTCTTTTTTTTTTTTTTCAATTTTCTCTATGAAAATCAAGCTCTTTGCATAATTAATCAAAACCCTAATATATTTACATTTTAAAAGCCAATCCTTCACCTTCTGATTTTAAAGTGAGTTATACTGTATCTTGCATATTTAAAAAAAAGGTTCAGAAAAAGCTTAGATTTATAATTCAGAATCTGTACTTTGTAAAAATACTTCCCTTGAACATGAAGTCAGTGCTGACCTCTTCAGGTCATTTGTGAATAATAAAATCTTTCTAAAGAAATCTTACTAAATAAGAACTGAGGGAAAACACAAAAAGAAGAAATGCATTGCCCCTGTATTGTAAAGTGTTGCCACTTTAAAGTATGGTATAAGTTGAAGAAAAACACGGAGTTGTGTGTATCAAAATACATTTTCTATATAGCTACAGAACATATGAAATCTTTCAACGCTCTGTCTGCTAAAGGCAATATAGTCTCTCTGGCTTTGTTAGTACTGCTATTGTATACAGGTTTCTTAAAGTACAGTTAGTACCTATAGCGGTAAATTCTAACATATAAGTGTGTGCTATGCTTCATATAGCAGAAGGATAAGCATTTGAAAAAATTTATGACATTGATTTTAAAGAAATCATACATCACACAGCATCTTAAATTCTAAACATAGAAAATTAGATTGTACTTGAAGTGGTTGGTGTTGCAGTATGACTTAAATTTTTGTCAGATATCAAGAAGGTCCTCTCCGCTCTCATCGCTCTCCACAGTTAATTGTCTTGTCCACCATTTCTTGACTTCTGATCCACAAGAAGCAGCATCTGACATGGGGTTCATTTTGCATACAACAGATTTCATAGTTGAACGTCCACCAAAGTGGAAGTTGACCGAAGACTCTGAACGGCTTATTGGTTTTTGGGCTATGAAATTAAACAGAAAGTCGTGTATTAGAGCAGATCTGCTTCTTGAACATTTTTGTGTAGAATTGAGGTGTACAGAACTAGCTGGACTGGGTCAGCTTTAAACTGATTTAGTGGAGAAAGAGAAAGGCTCTGTTCTAATGGTTTTTTTTTTTCAGCTCCAGCTGTTCACCCCACTCCCATTAATCTGCTGGTAGAGTAGTTTAACTGAGCAGTGCCTCATTGCCTTCTGCTGGGATAGCTGATGCAATAGGTCTCTTCTTACCTGGCTAATTGCAAGCTAAATGATTTAAGCAGTACTTACGTGAGCTGACCTGCTGGCAAAATGGTGAAAGTGGTAAGTGCCAAAAAAAGGAAGGGGAAAGTGCATTTAGAGTTGGCAGCTACACTTAGAAAGTGATATTTAATTATGGACTAGGGGTGGAAGCCAGTACAAGGTGCTGGTACGGCTTTAGGAAAGCACTAAACCACATGTCTAAGTATATGAAAACCACAATTGATCTTAATGATGCTATTCATGATCTTAAATACACGTCTTTGTTGGACCAGGGGCAGGGGGCTTATCATCTGCCAGGATGTACTGTGCATGGAGGTGACCTTCCTTTTCTGAGACTGTCCACCATTCAAGAGTGACATGGCCAAGGTCACTGTGAGGAAAGGAAACCCCGAACTCCTCATTCTCACTTGAGAAACCTATCCAGTTGGCTACAATAGTGCGATTCCTCCTTAGCACGCTCCTTCTTTTACTCCTTCTCTCTGCTCCAACAAAATGTTGATCTTTGCTGCTCAGTGACATGTAAGTGGAAAGCATGAATCGAAAGCTCTCTATTAAGCTGTCCTGTTCCTTGGACAAGTACCCTGGTCACAAAAGTAGGGTTAACAGTACTCACAGCATGACCACCTATTCTACTTCCACCTAGATATGATTAGGGTCTGAACATTGGCAGCCTTTGAAGGCAGCGCTCTGACTCTGAATAGGACTGACTGATGGCAGCTGAAAGCAGGTTTGATGTGCTGACACCTAACCTGTTGGTCATGAGGCAGCAGAGGTCAATATGCACTTTAAGAGAGACTATTTCGGGTGGTGGAGAGTGCTCTTGAGACTCAATAAGGCCTCAGACTGTACCTGTGCACCTCTCCCACCCTCCTATAAGGCACAGTCTAGCCTTCCTTTTCTAGCGGACGGTAGTTACTAGAGTAAATTGAGAATGTTTCCTGTTTGTGAGAAAACAAACGGGAAACTGATTGTATACGTGTCTAATTCCTGGCTGAAGGGAAGATATAAAAATGTATTATTATGGTTTAAAGTATAAATCATACACCTGGTATGTTTAGGCAAGAAAAGGCACTCAGAAGTTACTACTGTTGTCAGGAAAAACATTCATTTTCACTGTGTTTTATATGATAAAAGACAACTTTAAATGCACAAAATGCTACCCAAACATACAGGATGGTACAGCCCCCAATCCAAACATCATGAGTAAATGTACGAAATAGTAAAAAACCCCAACAACCTGCACATGGCAATGCTTGAGCCCACCTTCTGAACTTTCAGAAATGAGAGGAAGGGGAGAGATTGCTGTATTTCAGTATGCACGAGGGTAGAAAAACCCTGATGTGGGTGTAAGCAGCAGGCGGAAGGTAGAACTGTGAATCATGAAGCCTCTCATGACCTTGTTATTGTACAGCAGTGATTTGGCATGTGGGGACTATAATGACACAAATTTTTCACTTACCTGATGTCAAACACCATTGCCCAATTTTCCGCTGAGGTTTTCCAGTGTCTGCAGAGTCTTGTCGATAGCCACCTCTGTCAGAAAGTGTTGGGCTAAGGAGCTGCTGCTGGCTACTTGTCTGAACAGAGGAAAAAAGAGTTTCAGTCAGTTCCCCATTGCATGGAGAGAATCCTAATAAGGGTTAACTTTCTATGCTATTTGCACACTTTATACATGAATACAAACCAAATATACTGCCATTTGTTAAGGCAGCATGGTTTCTATTCCTTACTGCTCCAGAAAACTACTATTAATAGGAAAAAAAAAAGGCCATTTAGGCTCAATTCCATTATACATTCCCATTGAAGGGTACAAAATTTTTCTTAGTCTTCTACAGTGGAGTCCTTATGTTGTACGTTCTTCATTCCCTAGCCTGGAAGAGTCCAGGACTCCTACTCACAGGACCTAGCATGCCCAATATTATCACTCTCGGTGTAAAAACTAGTTCAGAATGCTTGAACAGGAAAACTTCAAGTCCCTGTTAGAGCTGAAAGTTGGTGCTCCCAGAGTCGTACAGCTGAGTTTGCCCTTTATGGTGCTAGCAAGACAGCTAACTAAGCTGGAGAATTACTGCCTTAGACTACCTTGCCTTTACATCTGAAGGCAAAGAATGAAGTTTTAAAATGATGTTTATAAAAGAACAAATAAGAAACATGGTAGTTTTCTGAATTTGTTCTGAGTAGCTGATAGTCTTAGGGTTAACATACCTCTGGCTGTGCACTGTTATCCTGATTAATAGCATTCATATCTTCACTCGGCTGTGTTGTCTCAATGCTGGGAGGATTCAGAAATCGGCTCAACTCCTGCTGTTGACTCTCTCGTAGACTATGGATAATGCTGCACGACTGCTGTTGTTTCTATCAAGGTATAATATGTGACAACAAAAATGTTCTCATTGGGGTATCACAGTGTTTGATTATTTTTTTTAAAGCCTTCTAAACATTTAACCAAACAGTGAGTGCCAGATGTGGATACCAGGTGCATTGATAAAGCTACATGTATCAGACGGTCGCTATTTAAATGAAGTGATTTCCAGCATATGTCTAACCTTTATGTAGGAAATAGAGGATGAAACTTATAAACTGTATTAAGGGGCAGGCAATTTGCTCAACTGTTGGTTTAAACCTAGAGTTTAAAAACACGTAAAGTTTTGAATTTATGAGTTAAAAGTTCTTGCAAAGAAAAAGAAACACGGAAATTGGTAGAGATTCATTAAGAATTCCATGAAGGCAATGAAAAAATTCTGATTTCTTTCGTGGATGTTGGAACAATCTGTCAATAAGAATGAATAAAACAGTAGTGGAAACCTTGGGACTGAGTATAGATTTACAGTACAAATAGAAAAACAAAACCACTACCATTATGAACTTACAATCTAATTTGCCTTTAAATTAAAATAAACAGCCCTTAGGAAGGGTTTCACTTTCCTGGGTAGTTTTCACATACTCCCTCTAGAGAGACGTAAAGACTAACAAGAGAATTTGAAAATATATATTAACTTCCGTAATTAGATTCAGTTTATAAAAGGTTCATATAATGTGAAATGATCTGAACCATGTTATTAGAGTGAAATGAATAGCATATTTACTTTAACATAGTGTAATTCAATATCATAATGAAATGAACAACAGAGTTGAACAAACACAGAACTGAGAGCTGAGATTAAATTTACTGCCATTGTTATTACAGAGATGAGATCAAAATGAAACTATCTATCTGAATATGCCTTGAACATTGATGTTTCAGCTGGAATGTACATTACATTCAAATTGCCCAGTCACATTTTTTAATAAATTTACAAACAGAAAAAGCCAGATTCCATGATCACAGGTCTCTATGGAACACCCCTCACCCCCCTACCCCNCTTGTCCTATCGCAACAGGCCCTGCTTAAAACTTTATCCCCATCTTTCTCATAAGCCCCCTTTAAGTACTGAAAAGCCACAATCAGGTCTTTCTGGAGCCTTCTCTTCTCCAGGCTGAACAACCCCAACTCTCTCAGCCTGTCTTCATAGGAGAGGTGCTCCAGACCGCTGATCATCTTTGTGGCCCTCCTCTGGACCCGCTCCAACAGGTCCATGTCTTTCCTGTGCCAAGGGCCCCAGAGTTGGATGCAGTACTCCAGGTGGGGTCTCACCAGAGCACAGTAGAGGGGCAGAATCACCTCCCTCGACCTGCTGGCCACGCTGCTTTTGATGCAGCCCGGGACACATACAGTTGGCTTTCTGGGCTGTGAGCACACATTGTCAGCTCCTCTCCGGCTTTTCATCCACCAGTACCCCCAAGTCCTTCTCCCCAGGGCTGCTCTCAATCCCTTCATCCCCCAGCCTGTATTGATACTGGGGGTTGCCCCGACCCATGTGCAGGACCCCGCACTTGGCCTTTTTGAACCTCATGAGGTTCACACGGGCCCACTTCTCAAGCTTTTCCATATACGCACCAAAATATATACCAAAATATAGAAATTAAAATATGTTTGTCAATATATGCATCAAAAGCACCCAGCCTTACAGTAACTGAAAAATCAGTCATCAATGCAACCAGGCTGTGACTTTTTATATAAAGGAAGCATTGGTTTTAGAAGAAAGAAGAGAATAACTGCAAAACTATAATTTTCATCCAAGGCAAACTTCGATGAGCATATATTGCAGCTATCTCAAGAAAAGGCAAAAACATTTCTGACAATCAGAAGCACTGCGTAAACAGAATACAGAAGCGTTGGCTAGGTCTATACTAGTAAATTAAATAGATTGGGATTTCCTCCAGAGCTGAAGCCAATCCAGAACTTGCATGATCTGGCTAATCTCTCCTCTACCACACAAGACAGCTTTAACCACTGCCTGCTGGGAGCAGTCTCCACTCTCACCCATGCCTGGAGGGCAGTGATGCTCCTACACAGTGGTCTGGGGGACAACACGGCAGTGGTCTGGGAGAGTATGAGCACGGGCCAAAACTGTGCTGAGGAACAGGCTAATGAGTACGTGTGACACCATCCCAGTCCTGAGCCAGTGCCTTGGCCCTGCTTAATTTACTGGCATAGACACAGCTACTGTGTGCCATGGTTCATATACCTGATTCGCATGTACACATTGCTAATTTGCACACACAGAGTTACTGTAATGGCTCATTCAAATGATGTATTTGGATAGGGATTCCATATCTGCTGGTGACTGATCACGGTATCCTCTGCCAGCAGAGGCAAGGAAATTATACAATTACATTCTGTGAGGAAGGATTAGTCTATGAGGTTTCATCAAATTACATTGTTTTTTCTTTATTCCTTTGACTTTGGTTTCTGCACATGTGTCTTCCTGCTGTACTGAAAAGACAGATAAATTTTTGGCAGGAAGACAGTTTTTGCCTTCAAAAGATGCTTATTTTTGTAGTGCTTTCAATTGAGCTGTAACATACTTTTTTTTGTTGAGTTAGCAACTGCTACATACTTCTTCAGATAAATATTATCGTGAATCCAGAGTAAATGAAGCACAGTGACAGCAAATTCCAGCATTGTCGAGCAGTACAATTTCTGCAACCATTTAGATCCCAGTTTAGCTTGACTTACCGCTCTGATTCGCTTTAAGCACTTCTTCAGCCACATGCGTATAGTCTGTTTGGCCACCTCCTCCTCTATGGTATATTCCAGTTGCTCCCTAGCAAGCAGCTCTTCCAGTTGAAGACTTTTTCTGATATCAACAGACCTATATGAAAGCATGCTGGAAGAAACACAGTTTTGTTGGATTGTTTTAAATGCTAGTTACCTTACATTTTAATTTAGAAAATCAAAGGTCATATTTAAGACCTTAGTGCAAAAATACGTAATTCAGCTGTGTGCAATAAATTTCCATTTGAAGGTAAAAAATGCTGAGATGATTCCAGAAGAGACTTGTGCTCAAAAAAATGAAAATCTGATCACCTACATCTAGCTATCCAATACAGGTGAGCTGCTGAACTGTAAGCAACTAGGGCATTTGTGGGTTTTTTTCCCCACTCTAAGTGTTTATGCTTGGATAATGTTCCTGTTTCTATTTTATTTCTAGTCAGATTCACTGTCATGTTGCTACACAAGTGGGGACAACAATTCATGGCTTGGGATACGAGAACATGTGACTCCTGTTTATGACAAACTGCCTCCAATGAAAATGTTAAAATTACTTAGATCTGATTCCCTAGGACCTGTATTTTCCATCACTGATATTTTTTTCAGGATAAAAAGGGAAAATTAGTTTTTGTATTACATTTAAAATGGCAGTGCCTCCATGGCTACCAGTCTTGCCTTTTCCCAAGCCTAATGAATACCTGTTAGCCTGGAGAGAAATACAGGCCATTATATCCATTCTAAAAATTTAGAGAAAGTGTCAGGGTACCTGAGCACATCATGGAAAGTGACATCACCACCATTATGGAGCCGTTCCATTTCGTAGCACATGTGCTTGAACAGCAGCTTGTCCTTGTCAAGATCCACCTCCAGCCTGCCCCGCAGAAGCCTCAGCAGAAATTTCACTCGGAAGGTAGGGATTACTCCCTGGGTAAAATTGCATAATAGATGGTAAATTATTACTGTGACCTAACAACCGACTCAGACATTCAACTTGATCTGTGAGAGAAACACTATTTCATGTCAAACCCTGGCCTATTTAAGTCACTGTGAATACATTACTGAAAAATATTCACATGCAGCCAGCTCTTCAGCACATTCATGGCAGGCTTTGCTGTTATTCCGCTGATATACAATGAGAATCTGTGCTGATCATTTTGTCAGAAATGTTCAAAATTGCTTGGGGATTTAGTTTCCCCATTTGCATTATCTGCAATGAGAATTATATGTCCAAAGAGATGCCCTTGAAAAACTGAAATTAAACCACAATTTAAACATGCACAGCCAGGCCTATACCTGGCTGTAAACCTCTCCCTTTCTGTGTGCATCTTTGGACATGAGAATGTTGGGAGTTACTGGCTTTTCAAAGGTCTTCTGCTCTAGGAGTCAACCTAGCACATATTACACTTTTTGTGATAACAGTTTTGATCTGCTGTTAGGAAATTAGGACTGAAAGTATTTCCCTCTGAAACTGTGGTATCCATACTCTTTAAATATTTTGTTCTGCTAAATGAGCCTGACTGGAACTATTTTTGCTGTAATGTGTTTTTCTGCACCAGAGAGATACTGTCAGTCTGGGCACAAAGGATTCAGACCTCCACTTCCATCAGGACAGACTGTGGCTTCCATCTCTGGCACAGCCATGTGCCAACTACAAGCAACCAAATTCTTTCACCATAATGTTGTTCATATTCTAATCTTAGTGATGTCATGAATCATTCAGATGATGATTTAACTTGTGTGGGCATTTGAACAGCTCAGTCTCCCAGATGCTCTTCTCATCCCAGAATCACAGAATGGTTGAGGCTGGAAGGGATCTCTGGAGGTCACCTCGTCCGACTCTGCTTAAGCAGGGCCTCATAAAGCCAGTTACTCAGGACTATGTCCAGGTGGCTTTTGAATATCTCCAAGGATGGAGGCTCCACAACCTCCCTCGGTACCTGTGCCAGTGCTCAGTCACCCTCACTGCGAAAAAGTGTTTTCTGATGTTCAGAGGGAACCTCCCATGTTTCAGTTAGTGCCCATTGCCTCCGGTCCTGTCACCGGGCACTACTGAAAACAGCCTGGTGCCATCCTCTTTGCACCCTCCCTTCACGTATTTATATACGTTGATGATGTCCCCCTGAGCCTTCTCCAGGCTGAACAGTCTCACCTCTCTCAGCCTCTCCTCATAGGAGACAAGCTCCAGGCCCTTCAATATCTTTGTGTCCCTTTGCTGGGCTCTCTCCAGTACGTCTATGTCTCTGTTGTACAGAGGAGCCCAGAACTGGACCCAAGACTCCAGGTATGGCCTCACCAGTACCGAGTACAGGTGAAAGATCCTCTCCCTTGGCCTGCTGGCAATACTCTGCCTAATGCATCCTAGGATACCATTAGCTCTTTTTGCCGCAAAGGCACATTGCTGGCTCTTGGTGTCCACCAGGACTCCCAGGCTCTTTCCTGTCAAGCTGCTTTTCAGCTGGTCAGCCCCCAGCATATACTGGTGCCTGGGGTTGTCCTGCACTCCCCACGTGCAGAACTTTGCACTTCCCCTCGTTAAATCACATGAGGTTCCTCTCATCCCATTTCTCCATCCTGTTTAGGTCCCTCTGGATGGCAGCATGTTCCTCTGCCGCATCAGCCGCTCCTCCCAGTTTCGTGTCATCTGCAAACTTGCTGAGGGTACACTCTGCCTCATCATCCAGATCATTAATGAAGATGTTGAACAGTATTGGGCCCAGTATTGATCCCTGGGGTACACCACTAGTTACTGGCCCCCAGCTAGACTCTGTGCCACTGATCATCACCTTCTGGGCCCGGCCACTCAACCAGTGTTCAGTCCACCTCTTCATCTTCTCATCCAGCCCATACTTCATCAACTTCTCTATGTGGAGCTCATGGGAGACAGTGATGAAATCTCAGCAAAACTCTTCTGAAGATCAGGCACATAAACAGATGTGAGTCTGTAGACTTCCAAGGGAACAAGTCTCAGGGAGCTGGGAGGAAAGATGCTATTGTATTGATCCTATGAATATCTAGATATGTTTTAAAATCTGCTATTGTAAATACTTCACAGTAGTAAAGAATATGGGTTAGTGTTCGAACGGCTATGAACAACGTTAGATCATGCTCACTGAACTTTCACAGCCTGAACAGTAACGTCTCAGTGAGTTTTGTCAGCATACTTTATTTTCCCCATATATTTTTTTCAAGGGAAACTACGGATTTACTGGATTTCTGTGCTCATTATCAAGTTTCTTACCTCTCTTTTGTCATCAACCATGTTCCATATAATTTGAAAATGCCTAAGATCATTGTAACTTAAAAGTTGGTCTTCTTCCGTTGAATAAAACAACGAGAAATTCTCCACAATGATAGCTGAAAACCACAAAACCAAAATATGCTATAAAGAAAGCCTGTAGTTACATTCTAACTGGTTAATCTCTATAAGCAACAATGAATTTCAACAGAATATGAATTCTGTTGTGCAAACTTCACACTAATAAATGCCTGTATGTTCAGATGAGGATTTTGAATAGGTAATATTCTGTCATGCTACATCATCATTCACTGTGCTCACTTTTTAAAAGCTGTATCTTAAATGCTGGTGAGATACCTAATCTAACATCTTCTAAAATCAATCAGGAGAATTCCAATGATGTTGGAAAAATGTTAACTGGAAGAAGGAAAGGTCAGTAAATAGTAGTCCTTAGGGTAACTATAGTCTACAAATACAACACATCTCTTTGTTCAAAAAGCTTTCATTCCCAAACTTTCTGTGTTTTAGCATACAACATGCCAGAGAAGTATCAAACACATCATATGCATTAAAGGCAACAGTGAAGGTACAAGGTAACCCCATACCTGAATAGCACAACAGACTCAAATCTAACATACTACTTGCCAAGATGGACATTTTTGTTATTGATGTATATTTTCACTTACCAACAAGCAAATTTAGCATGATGTATGCAATGATGACATAAAATGAACAGAAATACATAAGAGCACCAGCGTAATTTCCACAGTCTGTTTTCCAGTAGGTGCTGTTATCTGGTGTACAAAATGGAGGCTGAACCTTCAAAACAAAAGAAAACTAAGTCAATCAGTCATAAAAAGAGATTCTTATTTTCTCTGCAATCAATACAATACTTATGACTATAATTTTTTTTAAAGCTTCACAATTAGGAAATAATGCTGGAGGCATTACTGTGGGCAGTTTTTTGTTGTTCCTTTAGTAGTCAGAAATCAGAAAACAGAGAGTATGACAAAAAAAGGCCTAGCCATGGATCTCCCTACCACACACAAGGCACATTGTGCATTATGCCACTGTAAAGAATCAACTTGGTGCTCTGAAATGTGGTGGTTTTCAAAACACTTCCCTGCCCACTAATGTTAAAAAGGAAGGGAATGTGATTTTCATCACAATGGAAAACACAGACAGAAGGGTACCTAGGCAAAATAAAATGATTCCAGGACAAATTTTGAGGTCATTAAGCCTACTATTCACAGGGAATGAGCCAAAGTACATGCATTAAAGAACAAAGTTAACCTGAAAAGTCACCTTGCCACAGTCGAACAGTGGAAAAGCGAGTTACCTCTGATTTTGAAAACATCTTTTTATTTTTGTCAGCCCCATGAAATACTACATTGTGAGTGTGTGATTGGAACTGCAATTTGTGTGTTGTGTTCTGAGGTTTAGCGAACATTATATCTCTTGAAAAGATAAAGGCAATCACAACATTCCTTGTACAAAGCTAAAATACTGGAAACACTTTGAGATGCAAGGCTCTCTCCTGTTTCTTGCCTACTTTATCTCTGGCAGTATTGTATTTACCATGCAGTCGTGCATAATTTTGTTCCAGTCTTCTCCAGTAACTATTCTGAAGAGTACAGTAATAGCCTTGCCAGCTGATGAAAAATTTGCATGTCTGTTTTAAAGGATAAGAGAGAGATCGATCATTTCATGTCCCAGAATTAAAACGTTGGCAAGAAAAAATGCAAATCGTTTCCATTTTCTACTGTTCTACTATTTTAAACTGAAAATAGTTACAGTATTATTTGAATGAGCTCGCTGAATTATTTATTCCATGATTTAAGATATAATAACTGAATGTTAGCTCAGACACAGTTCTGAGTATTTTGGCTCATTTTATCAAAGAGCCAAAGCAGACTCAGGGCCAAATCCTATCTCCCGTCTCCATTCTCTTCCTGAAGTTTGGTGATGTTATTTATTGGGAAATCTCCAGTTAACAGCCAGTTCACAGAACTGTCCCCTCTCTGTATCAGCCTGGCCTATGGCTCCTGTTCCTGGGTGATGCCGACAAGGTCTGTGTTTCAGCAGCTAGTGCAGTGCTAGCTTTGAAGTATATTTCAGCTGGCATAATGAAGAAGAGCTCTCAGTCTGCTCTGGGCTGGATCGGCTGTCATTTGTCCCAACGCACAAGGACTGGAAAGATGGCTCAGTGTTTCCTATCAGAAATTCTGATTAGAGCTCTTCAGCTAGACCTGGGGACTTATCTGCTTTTTTACCACGGATAAACTTCTCTCTAGCAGAACGTGATTTTTTTGGACTGTTTCAATAACATCCCCATGAGGTAGTACATACTGTACCTGTTAATGTTCTCTCCGTATTTCACTGTACCAAATAAAACCACTCCAGCGAAAGCATAACAAAGAAGCAGTAAGAACATCCCCACTATGATGAAGAAACTCTTGTACATGCTGACAACCACGGTAAGGAGCAGCATTTTTAGTGTCACCTGGAAGGACAGAGAAAAAGGAATCCATGACATCATCCAGGAAAGCAGAGATAAAAGGGAAAAGAGACTGATTGCAGTTGCCATTTTGACAATGAATTCTTTACACATATACGTTAATGGATGAGCCCAGTGAAATGGTACATTATGAATCTGATTGGAACTGTACATTTTGTGTCTTCCTTTGAAATTTAGTGTGCTTGTTACTTGTTAAAGAGATCAGCATATCCGCCTAATTTACAAGGTCAAGATACTGCTCCTCAAAGAGTACACATAGGAAAACACAGCGTAGGATAACACAGCAGTAATACAGCATAAACTTAACTATAATATTCTAGGATCAGTAAAGTCCAGAAGTATCAAAATTAGCATTGTAAGTGCAGTAGACTACTTTGGGCTACTAACAGTGATGCTACTTTGGGCTACTAACAGTTAGTAGCACCTGATGCACAGATACTGCAGCCGAGCTAAAGAAATGGGTTGATGTCCAGAGAAGGGGATTTCCTTAAGATCAGCACAGCTTGATTCAACTAGTTAATTTCTCACGCAAGTTGGCCAAAGAGCTTAAGAGAGCATAATTTTGGAAATTACATAGGCAGTAGGCCTAAGTAATACATACTACTTTCCCATGCATGCATATTTCACTCTTGATAAAGTAAATGCATGCATACGTTTTACTCTTGATAAAATTATTGCCCTAGACTGCCCTAACATCCTTAACCACTTTGGATGCTATGGAAAATTCTCTTTAATGGGGCTGAGAGTAGCAGTTTTCTTCAGAATCATGCCAAACTGGTAACTCATGCTGACTTTTAGCCATCACATTGCATAACAAGAGATAAATTACTGAAACTGATGCACCTCCTAACATGAAAGCACAAACGAGTAGGTTAAAACCTTGAAAAAACTTTAGAATCAATCAGAAAGCTTTGAAGGCAATCACTTGGCCTATTTGCTTAGGAGAAGCAAGGATTTTTCATTTGACTTCTAAGGATCTACAGACTCTGTGTAGTTTGATTGAAGGAAAACTTTTTATCTTTACCGAACAAACCCTCTGACTTACTGTTCTTAACCCCAGCAACCTAGTAGAGCAGTCTTTTTATCACATTTACTTTAATATGTCATACTTCACAGAAAATGTTCGGGTAGTCTAAAAAGTTCTACAGCAAGAGAATGCAGAGTGTCACCACTCGTTAAACAAATGTGTTTGTTCTCTGCCTATGCTTATTCTGCCAGCCTACTCTCAATTACACCAGAGCAAATCCAAACACAAAAGAAATGTAAACTTTAGAAGTGACTTGCTTTGTCTCCATCTCAGTGTTTCCAGAAGAATATCTTGGGACAATATTTTTTAAAATTGAACATAAATCCTTTACTGTGACAAGACATACATTGTAGAGACACAAGACACAGACCTGCACTCTGGAGGAAGAAACTTGCGTAAGAGAGCACTATCGTAACAAGATGACTGCATCAACCATCACTCCACACTATCAACCACATCACACCACACTGAAACGGCAAAGACTGAGGGCAGCACAATGTATGTTCAGAGTTTTAGAGAGCATTTTTTAAAAACTGTGTGGTGTTGCAGTTGCACTTTTATTTTTTTTAAATAAAATGCATCTTTTCCAGTATCCATAATACAGTGCTATTATACAATGTACCTAAAATCCTGACATTTTAAAGACAGCATGTAAAATGGGAGACAGCTGCTTGAAGTCTCCTTTTTTTTTTGGCATATAAAATGGAGCCTTACAGAATGTGCACTAGAGATGCATAGCAACTAGTCCTTTAATCTATACACGAGCACTGCAATGGTTGTAGTTCCTAATTTATACTTACGTGCTTCCCACAAATTGAGAAAAACCTGAAGACAATTACGCATGCCCCCATCATGTATGTGTACGCATTCTGGAACAGAAACACAGAAGACTTAATACATTGTCCCCCCGGGATCTCGGGGAAAGATCAGGATAATTGGTCTTTTAATAACGTAGGGCAGTTGCCATATGAAATAAGAGAAATCATAAACCAGTAGCACCAATATTTCATTAACAGTAGAGCAGTAAGAAAATAACAGAAGATGCTCTACCACTTCAAAAACACTAACCAAACTTCCCCATACATCAAACCAAAAAAACCTTCAATCATCTATTAGCTGGGCTGTAGTTATGTCCAGCACCCCAAGCCTACTTGTCTGGGCAGCTGCTGGCTTACAGGAACTCAAGACTTTCCAAGCTACTCAGCAGCAGGGAGCAAGCTATGGATGTCAGGGCAAAACGCCTAGCCAGACAAGGTTTTCCTCCAAACAGAGCCTGGGGCAGACAAGAGAGAAGCCCCCAGCCATTTTAGGGTGGTGACTTTCACAACTTGTGATTGGTGACAAGCATCAACTATCCCTTCTCCTTCCCTCATAAGTAAGTGAACCAGGGGTGTAAACAACATTACAAAAAAAGGATGAGATGAAGGGAGAGCTGATTTCCTCCCCCCTCCTTCATGCTTTCTTGTATTAAACACAGCTTCTTAATCAAAGCCAGTGGTCCAGAACCACTGCTGGGTTTGGGACAGATTTTACTGTCCAGCAATTTTGAACCTATGCCTTCTTCCAATCCACTGTTCCCATCTGGATTTTGTGCATTACCTCTTTCTTCCTTGCTGCTCATGAGACTGCTGTTGGCAAGAGCTCTCAGTCTCTTCAGGTTCCTTCCTTTCCTCACTCACATCCCTTCCAAAGATTTCATTTTTTTACCACATTTAGAGACTCCATCTCATATCAGATAACTTTTGTAATTCATCATTGCCCAAGACAAGGATTCCTTCTTCTTAGCATCAAGCTTAATTTGTTTCAGCAATATTTCAGCCTTATTAAACTCCCAAGAGTTTATCTGGATGTGTAGCATGGATTCTACTGCTGGTGCTTAGCGGATAAAATCAAGTTTAATCATTGAAATTGTGTTTTGTGAATCTTACCAGTAAGGCGAAATGAAGTATCACCCATATAACTCCAAGAGACGTCACCAAGAGATCGTAACGATTTCTTCTGCTTTGCCAGAAGCCGGAAGGTGACATGGCAATAATCTTCATTGTGACCTATGGATAAAACCAATTTCTCAGCTGTACTGAATAAATGGTTATGTCTTACTATAAGAACCTCTAAAATATTTGATTGAGTTCATCTTATGACTGTTTTCAAACAATGAAGGGCAGGTTTCATGTCAGCTAAGTGTTCCCATGTGGGCAAGTTAGGTTGCTAGACTAGGTGGATCACATAAGCTTCCCTTAGATGGAGGAAAGCTGGTACTTGTGGAAGACCACAGATGACTTGAGACGAGGGGATGAACAGTATTCTTGAAGAGTCTCTCTCCAACAAGTATTGAAGGACTGCAGCTGACCACCTTAGACTGAATACTTAAGGTATAGATTGCTGATGTGAATGTGGGCTTAAGATTTCTAATAGTTAAGCAAGTTATGAAGCTAGGAAATTATCATATCAATAATATATAGCTAAAAGAGGTAGTAGTATCCTATCTATCTAGCTGTCCATAAGCAGGCTAAAATCACATGAACACATTTGAACTCAAGAATATAATTGTGTTCTGCAGCTCCCATATTTCAAACTAATTAAAAAGCATTCCTATATTGCAAGTATTTCTTGCTTTAAGGAACAAACTGTACTCAGCACCATCTGTACTCAGCAGCATATAAGTGAAGAAAGCTAAGAACAGTAAAGGCAGTACGTTTTACAATTTTCCTGGTAAAAAACAACAGCCAAAGTGCTTGACATTTCCACTGCAGGTAATAGGAGTGCAGGCAGGAAGCTTAAGAATAGATACTGATAAGAAATAGTCACAACAGCTAACAGATATCAAGGTGGGGTGATGCATGTAGAGAGAACACCAGAGAGTTTCTCATACACAATTCGTATATCAAACCTCAAAGCAAGTCAAGTGGTACTATATAAAGGCATTCATTATATGATTTTTTTTCTACCCCATCTTGCAACACTGTCATTTAGTAGTATTCTTTACATTTCTTAAACCTAAAGTGTATATAAAGGGACACCAGTTTGAGGTAAAAGTCTGATTTTCCAGTTAGTTTTCTGCCATATGATGTTTTATGAAGCCTGACTACAAAATGAAGAATACGGTCTCTGAACCTCTAAATTTCGTCTGAGGTACCTGAAGGTATCTTGCCTCACCTCAATCCAGTCAGCTGAGGTGCCCTAGAATATTGGAGATAGATGCATGGGGCTGGCAGGGATGACACAAGACCTGCAAACATCCCTGCCTTTTTGTAGCAGCTAGTGGAGGTAAGGGGAGATCAGCTAGGGTACCCAAAAAAGCTCTTGATGCCTTCAGTTATTTAGGCAATTGAATCTCACCCTACATCTCCCTTGATCACAGTGACACCTTAAACACCTACCTCACATGTAGAATTTAGACACCTAAGTTCAGATGTCTATAATCTTGAACTGTGCAAATAGAAAATCACATCTCTATTCTGTGATCATCACTGTGGCAACAAAGGTGAGATCTCCGAATTCTTCCTGTTCTTCTCTACCACATACGCTAAGGTGAGCAGTAGAGGTTTAAGACTGACTCAGGAGTCCTTAGACTGGACACAGGGCCATCAGCTATGCAGGAAGCTTTGGCCTTCCTCAGGGACCACGTCTGCTAGCAGTAGCAGACCATGTAGATCACAGACTCTGTAACCAGACTATGCTGCATTAGGGAAGATCCTGGGCGGAAAGCTGCTTCCTCTGTCCATAAATCCTGCGCACTCACAGTGTGATAGCTTGCCTGTTGAGACAGTCAACAAATTTTTCTTGGCTCTGACAAAGTTCCTTTGAAATTCTAGAAGTGTGTTTGTTTCCCCTGGCAGTATAAGAGAAAAAAAAGTATTTTGAAAGACATAGTTACTAGGTAAATTAAAACCCGTCTGTGTATGATACAAATCATACTTTTCTGTGTTTGCTCAGTCTCTCAAGAGATATTGATTTCTCCTGGGTAGGGAAAAAAAGAAGCAACAACAGGGACATACTCTAGCTACAGCTGCTACAAGGTATTCACTTCATTGTTTATTCATCACTGCTGGCAAAACCTATCACTGGAACATAGGAACTGTCATATTGGATTAGAGCAGTGGGAAACGTAGTCTACTCTCCTGTTTCTGATAGTGGTCAGTATCAGCTATTCCGAGGGGACTGAAAATAAAACACTCCACCACAAACTTATAAAAGAATCATGTACTAACCTAACCACAGAGGAAGCATCTTCTTTAACCTCATAAATGTGTGCTTTGTTACACTATGGATATCCTTATACATAAAAAAAATAAATATGCTTTCTAAAATGTGTTTAAGTCCTTAGATTCCAGTCTTATGAGAACAGGCTAATTACGCTTTGCACAGTTGATTGTGGTGACAATTTTCTCATAGACAGAGAATCATCACCATACAGGATCCAGATCTGTACAACAAAAAATACTGGAATTTGACATAGCTTATCAAAAGGTGTTAAAATGAAGTATGATAATTGAAAAAAGCAAAACAAAACTGAGAGAGGTTTGACGACATCACAACTACAGAATGGTGGGGATTAACGCACCCTGTTCCAAAGAATCAGGCAAAATACAAATGGATCGAGCAGAACTTCCATGTTCCAACACAGACCTTGTGTTGTACAGAGTGAATTTAATCTGGCATGTTCTGCAAGAAAAGAGTTCACTGGGTTCTCCAAAACACAAGTTGAAATGCTCGGAGTTGAATATATATAAAAGGACACAAAGCTGAAGGTGGTGGAGAAGAATGACTATCACAAATTAGAAGTTTATTTCTACAACACATGTTTAAAGATAAGTGACATGGAGAGCCCCAAATGTACATGTTCAGAAATAAGAACCATAGCGCAGAATGAGACAACATCCCTAAAGCCAAAATGAAATATATGCATACTAGTCTTAATCTCAAAAAGTCATAAAATATATTACTTTACCTCAAGGACAAAAATGAAGGTGAAAACAACAGACATTGTTGCTAAAGGCACAGTCACCGGATCTGAAGCATCCCACTGAAATGCAAAGAAAATCTGCTCATAGAAGAGTAGCTGTTAAACAGAACTAAATGTCTATTCATTGCCTCAACTTTTCTTGCACGTTTTGTTAATGAATAGATTTCAATTTAAAATATATTCAGGCAGGAATGGCATCTTGGTGTATCCGTCTCCCACAGAGTTACAGCTTAACTGGAAATGAAAAATAGTGGATCAGACTACAAAAAGGCAGAAATTGACTCAGCTCCACAAGTTACAATTAATCTAAAGTGATATGTGCCAACTGAGACTGCTGTATCTAGAAATCATGTTTCCCTACATTCATCACAGTAATGGCTCAACTGATCATTAATTGGTGTTAGGCAACGTGTAACACATGCTGTACTACGAAAATGAAACGCTTAGAAGAAACACAATTACCTTAACTGATAACAGCACAGACTGGGCCAGAACAAGTACTGCAATAGTTCTCTTAAAAAATGGATGCTGAGTTATATCATACATCTTAGCTCTAAAGCCATCGTTATCTGAAAAAGAAAGAGTTCGAGGGGGAGTGTTAAAATACACAGTGGTATTTTCCCCCTGTTTCTTGACATATTTTCCATGTTCATTAGTGGCAAAATAATCCTTTACCAGTTTCAAAATATATTTCTGATTTTCTGCTACAATTTTCCATATCAAATAGAGCTTCTGAACCTATAATTTCAAATACTCAACACCAGTGTTGCATGAAGGCTTTGGTACTTGTAGGGCAAGTGCATCATTCAACTGCTGTCAGGTTAATACATTCCATTCACATCATTAACAGCCAACTGCAAATATTTTTCATTTACTAATTCATTTTTTCATTAAGGCTTATCCTAAAACCATCGAAGCACAACCTTTTTTGGGTTGATTTTAATAGCCTTATGCAGAGATCTGTAGTTGGAGCCTCTTTCCACATTAACTTATGCACAACCTCCTAGTGGCCTCACGATTACAATTTTAATTTGAATCGCAGACTCCTGGGGAATTACGAACACTAGGGCTCAACATGAATAAAATCAAAATATCTTTGATACCCGGACGAGGTGGGAGATGAAGAGGTTGTGCTATCTTCAGTCTGCTTTTCAGATCTTCCCATCGTCTCTGATCTACAGTCAGTAAAGCTGTCCCCTTAATAAACAAAGAGAATCGTATAAAGCTTTTGTCATACAAAAGCTAGAACATTTAATGCTGTAAACATGAAAACAACATTCTCTTTGGTGCCTGAAATGAAGTTACATACGCAACTCTCCTTACATAACACACTGTTTGGGTAAAGGAGTCTAAAGTATCAGCTGGTACTCAAGAGGATTTCTGGATGCATTAGCTGTGAGTTTCTGGGACTCAACTCAGCAGGCGCAGTTGTTGCTCTTTGTAGCAGTAGCCCAGTGTGGGCAGTGAAACACTGCAGGAGGTCTTCCATTTGACTGAACATCATTTGCCAGGAAGCGCTGTTTTAAAGAGTGGTCGATTTTGTCCAGGCTTTGCTGCAGAAAATCCTGCGGCTTGTCAGCGCTGCTACGGTTTCTTGGGGAACGAGCCCTCTAGGAGACCACTGCCGCTCTCCACCGTTCTTCTGCTTGGGGTTTAATTGAAATCAAACAACAGTATGCTATGAATCGACAAGAATCTCCACAAAGGAAGCACAAGGAGAGGTGGGACACATCTTTAGGGCAGGTGGTGGTAGATGGTAATGTGTGTGTTTTCATAATACAGGAAGAAATAAGCAAACCCCAAACAGAGTTCAACATTATTTAAAATGACCTTCAAAACAAAATGAGGCCCTCATCACTTCAGAGAACTGTAAAATCTCACGGAAGGAGTCTGGAGTTACAGAAACAGCAGAGAACTTTTCAAGGTAAACGTCACAAGCCTGTCTCCCAGACACTCATCTGTTCCCCCGGTCAGCACGGAGCCGCACCGAGCTGGGCAAGGGCTGGTGTGATCTCTGGGGCTCGCCTGGGCATTGGCTTGTGTAGGCACTGGAACTGTGGCTGGCTGTGCTGCTGATAAGGTCAGGGGAGCTCCCTCTCAGTGGACATAATCTCTTTATGGAGCTGTGTCCCCAAATGGCACCCTGGGAGGAGGTGCCGTCCAACGCGATGTGGGCAAAGCGACAGATGTAAGGATGTCTATGACTCCGGTCAGGCCCAAACCATACCATTCAGAAACTGCAAAGAAGACAAAAGCTGGCAAAAAAAGTGGACCTTTGTAAAATTTAGAAATAGTGATGACAAGTGGCTCTGCTTCTCAGAAACTACCACTTCCACCGTTGGGATCATTGTAAGGGGACCACAGAGCAGAGCTCCGCGAGTGGGACTACTGCTGGAGGAGCTGCATTTGCATTCGGACTTCAGCTCAAAACTGCCAGGTAATACTTGAGTTGATCACATCTTCACTGCCGATGGAACAGGTGGCCCTTGGGAGCTGTGGTAAGTGACAGGCAGGGGTTGGTGGAACACTTTGAGCTACTGCCCTGTTGCTGGGACAGCTGAGGACCCAACTCAAAACCGCCCATGGTACTTCCCAGTCCGACCCAGTCCCAGGCCTACAGCTCCCACACCTCACATGAAATACTATGACATATCAGAAGTATTTTGGGTTTTGTTTGTTTGTTTGTTTGTTTTTTGTTGTTGTTGTTGTTCTCACGTAAAATAGTGTCCAACTCTGACCCTCCTCACCAGCTCCTGGCACTACTCTAACCACGTATCAGCCACGAACTTTCTAAAGCCAACACCTACTTAAAACACTTAAATAGCTCAGCCAAGTAACTTGTTTTAAGAAGATGCAACTTAACCTCCCACAGTGGACTATTTTGCTCTTTTCTTTCTGGAGTAACTGGCCCTCTCTATCTTACTTCACATTTTTTTCAGTTCCTGGCCATTTCTTCACTCTATTTGAATGTTTATTGTGCTGAGATTTTTTCCCCCACTGCACAATTAACTAACCTATTAATCTTTTCAACTGAAATCTGAAGACATTTTCTTTTCCCTATACTAAATACTTAAAAATTAACAGGTATTTAAGAACAAAGAGAGAAAACCAAACATTACACGCCGCAGTAGCTACCTGAGGTTACTAAGAAACAACTGAAGAAGCTGAACCGGATGACATTATTCACAAATAATTTATACTGACTGTCTTTTTAGTACCATGTAAATTCTATAGAAATATTGCATGATGTTCCTGTTGCGTCATTTACAGAGAACTGTTATTAGTTACTAGCTTCTCTGATGTTCAGACTAATGCCTTCCCTGTATTCAGATATGGAATTAAGGGACTAGAGCATTCATATCTGAAAAGGTGGTTATAGTTTGAGGAAAACATACAAGCAGAGAAAACCACCCCAAGACGATAAATGCAAAAATTAGATAATTTTCTGAAAACAATGGGAACCCTAATTCAGGCCCTATACCTCAGACTTCCACATTTACACTGGCAGCTCATGCAGGGGCAATCTGGGCTAAGATGAATTGTTTCATTATCTCCTGTGATCACAGTCCTTATAAGCCTCGTGTTCACACCTCCCTGGTCCTTCTCATTTTGAATCACACAAACTTTCAATTTCCACATAAGTATGAGCTGTCCTGTGTCTTTAAAGCTGCATATCTAGGAGGAGAGAATGAAATACGAATCTGATCTGCAGTCACATACAATTAAGGGCTTTTTTCCCTCGTTCAAGTTCATATCTCAAACCTTAAAAAAACCCCACAAACCACTGGTGAAAGATTTACACTGATATTGTGGATAAATCACTTCAAAAGTAACCTGTGGGTTGGCCCACATCACATTATTCAATGGTTGACTACACAGGTGAATACCACGTTATGAGTTAATGACATCTCACTAATTTGTGAAAGAAACCTCACAAGCTGCCTTTGCAGGAGACAGGCTGACACAGTGAACTTGATCTTGTGAGTGACTCCAACGGAAAGAGTGGGAACTAAGAGTGAAAACACTGTTAGGAGATTGACAGCACTTAGTATGATCAGGTCTACTGTCAACAAAAGCATAGTAAAAGTCATACTAGTAAGGGCAAGGATCCAGCTGCTCTGGTACCTTTTTTTTCTATGACGATCGCCAAAAGCATATGCCTGTTGGTGGAGCAAGGCCACCCAGAGCAGCAAGTGGCTCCTGATGACTCTCCATTGCCTACAGAGCTGGCTCAGAATTCATGACAGATACATTCAAGGCCACATGCGAAAGGGGAAATGCATCACTTCCTCACGCCTCAACACCACGTGCACCACACCTCAACAGGGTAAAGGAAAGATTTTGATCAGCCATGGTCAAAAGGTATTTAAGATCAAACTCTGCAATGTGATATTTCTCCTTCTTGCTTACACTCGTGCCTATGAACAGGTTTTTGAGGAAATGGGCCTGTGTAGAAAGTGTAAAGGGGAATGAAGAAACAATTTATATGACAGAAAAGCTCAGCTAACATCTCAGTAGAGTTTCACGAACTATGATGTACATGACAGAAACATACATTAAAATAATTTTAGCCTTTCAAATAATATTTTAATGACCTGTAATTTAAATAAAATGACTTAAGTATTTTTTTCAAGACTTGCCAAAAAATATTTTTTACTCATCAGTGTAACGCAGAAACATTTGAAGGAAAAGTAACATTACACAACTAAACAGGAAGGGGCAAAAGCATCTATGAAAATCCAGCAGGATTTTCATACTGGAGAAATTTCAGCTTTGTTAATTCACTAGTTAAAATTTAGTGAGTAAGAAAATAAATGAAAAGCATATTGCTCCTTTTTCTCCAGAACAGATGTATTTTAACAAAAATGATTGCACTTCATCTCACCAAAATTACACTGGAAGCATGCAGGTATAAAAATACCTTCTGAACAGCAGGGGTTTTAGGCGATTTATTTGGCTCGCATCCTGTTTGACTTCAATTCATGATGCCTTGCTCGCCTGCACTGGACACACAACAGTGTGCCGCTCAGCTCCCTTCCAGAAGCAGTCAAGTGCTCTTCTTGAAGGGCAAATGCAACAGTTGTGCTTGCTACAGAGTTGGGGTCAGGGCCATAGCAGGGCCACGGCCAGCACCCAGTTTGACTCCAGCACTAGCACACTGGGTACTTTTCCATACCCAAGTCCCAAAGCACACAACCATCCCTTCCCTCCAGTGCCTACAGCGATAAAAATATCACTGTAGCTAGCTGCAACACAGACATCTCATTATTTTTGGGCACTGTGAACGGAACAATGATAAAAATTAATAATTGTGTCTTGGTGCCACAGGGGCACCACAAGAGGTTCAGAAAAAACCAGTCATATTAAGGGCTGTGCAGCGTGTATGTGGCAGTCCCATCCAGAGGATGCTATCATTAAGAAGTGTAGATGTGAGCTGCTCTGTAACCCTTCACCTGGGGACAGGTTTTTCTACTTTTCAGGGTAGTCTGCAAAGCCCATGTGAACTGCAGTTTTTTCCTAGAACACTAGCTAGTTTTTTGTTCGAGTGACGGACAACTAATTTTACAAGGTACTCTGCTGCTTGACAGGAAAAAGCCATGCAACTTTACTTTGGATCTGAAATACTGCAATTGCAGGGCTATAATGAGACCCGTTAGTCGTAACACATACAAGCATAACATGTCCTTTCACCTGCTACTGCCTGTATGCCTACATTGAACTAAAACAGCGGAGTGTGGAGCATCTGTAAACACATTGTGCTTTAGGTTCAACCTCCATCTGGCAACATGCCTGCATTGTAAATAAACTCAGACAGCTTTGAGAGAGTGTGTGATGGATTGCTGTCATCCCAGGCTTGAGTTTTGTAGCAAATATGGATCAGGTGTGGCTGAAGCCACTTTCAGGCTTACAGGCTTGCTTCGTAACTCAGTCTTAAAGGCAGTTTTACGAGGTAGCGCAGACAGTGTAATATCAGTTTTGGGTTTCTTACAGAGACAGTTCTACACGTGGCCATAGACAACCTCACTCAGTACCTTGTTTTCATTGAAATTAGCGATGACAACTCCAACGAAGAGGGTCAGTCCAATCATGCAGCCAAGGAATACAAAAACATGAATGTAGATTCCATGGATCTGAATAGGCAAAAATACGATTAATCATTAAAACAAATCAAAGTATGTGTTGTAGAATTCAAAGACTCTGATGTGTTTCCTTACCGGCCCAACGCGATGAATAATAACATCTCTGACTTCCACCCAGCCTTTTAATGAAAGAACTTCAAATAGTGCCAGCATTGCATTCCCCACATTGTCAAAATTAAAATTCCGAGGATTTGCCCTGAAATGCAGTACACAAATAGGTGTGACTTCAGCAATAAAGTTGTTCTTTCTATTTGTTACCTTCATTCTTCATAGTCTAACTAACATTTAAATGCCTTGTCATGTTGAGGAGAAAGCCTCTGGAACATATAATTCAAAGTTCTGTCTCAAGAATAACAAAAGAATAGCAACAGCAATAAGTATGCACAGCATAATTTTTCTTGATCCCTATTTATGTTTTATTTTGTTATTCAAAATCTGATTCACAGTAATGAAGTTTAAAACATGTTGCCGCATTTTAGTGATTTTGTCAATGAAATTAGCAAAATACAGCACTCATGAAAAAAATGGATCTGATGGCATTGGCTAAATTCTAAAATAAATTTACCTGAAGGAGGCCAGTCTCAAACCCACATAAATCATTCAGAGCCCAAAGTCAGTGAAATTGTTTAGAAAATGTTGTTCCTTAATTCATTATCATTGGGAACTGATGCTCTAAAGCAAAACTTACTGGGAGGACATCCTATCTTCTTGCCTTTCTTATACCGCATGCTCTGACCTTTTGTGTCAGTTGAGATTCAAGGGGATGTTTCCAGCTGAACATTTTAAGTATCCTTTTTGGGATAGGTTTGCACTCTACCTCTACAATCCCAAACAGGTAATCCAAGATGCCAATTAATATTCAAGAATTTATAAGGTAAGTAGTTGTATTCCAGAAGAATTTGTAAGTGCTTAGTGCTTCTGAAAAATCCAACATTCAGTGGAAAAGAGAGCTCTCAGACGTAGTTCTTTCTTTTAAGTTTGGTCCTTATACTGACATCTGGCTCTTGAAAATCTGGCCTGACACAGCCAACAGGTGGTATAAATATCCTTGCAGTAAAACATTTTTTTGCAATAACAAAAAATTCCCCAAAGTTTACTGTTCTGCTGATTAGGACAGTTTTTGCTTATTTCTGGATCAAGCTGAAGAGGATTGAATTTGCTTACTTGAGGAAGAATTTGTTTGAAGCATACAGAAACAAAGACTTCTGCAGATGTCAGAGTTTCACTGACTGTTCAAATCACAGCACATTATTTCATTAGTGTTGGATGGCTCTGAATCTACCACTGCTGGTACATCCTTTATCCACGCACATAGTCAATTAAAATAATTGTGGCTGTTTAGCTGATTTTGCAAAATGCCAACCAACTTAAAAATATAAACAATTAAAGAGAGGGGTTTTTGCCTGTTCAGGCATTGGGAAATATTAAATGGACTTTATCAGAGTACTAATCATAAAGTTAGCTCTTCAGTAATGTTTTACTGCACTACTGCGCCAGATACACCACAAGGATTCCCTGCATTGGAAAGAGAAAGAAGCTGCTAGCTGGCATGGTTGATGGCCATAGAAGAGAAAGACTGGTTTTAGGCATGACTTGCTCATTGGTTTTTTTGTGGGTAGCTGTAGGCAGGTTGATTTTAATTTCTTTTTCTTCCCATCTTTTCCTATTTATTCTTAGGTTCTGCTGTTGATGTATGGCTCTCAGTATGTCTTCACAACAGTACTAAAGCACAATTAAGTCATAATTTTGGTTCAAGTCAATAACTCCTGCTGTAATAGTAATCATCTCTAATTCCTATCTAGGTTGAGCACCTACAGGTATTTTTTTCCTTTCTGCTTTATGAATAGAACAGCAGGTTAAGTCTGGAAAAATGTCATATATCTGCGTTTTTACTAAATATACCGGTATTTTTACCCTTACTATCATCTGAGTTACAATAAAACCCCTCCATCAGCAGTTTAATGCCATGAGATTTGAGCCATTTTATTTATCAACAGCTGAGTTTTTGAAGAAAGATAGTCCAATGTGTAGCAACTCACCAGACTCGTGGCACCCAAAATCCAGGCTTTTTCTCTCCAGGTCTTAACTTTAAATTGAGATTTTTGGAAACACTTACATTTATTCTGAAGATGCCATGACAATCTTCCTGTAGTGAAATAAACCACAGCCTAAGATTAAATAATGGCCTGTGAGAGATGCCAAAATGCCAGTACAGACAGCACATTTGCCATGATGGGGAGGCAATGTAAACACAAATAAAGGGTTATTCACAGGTCTGGGTTTAATAGTCATGGACGCTTACACAAAGGAAAAATGCATCTTAGCAAGGACTCAAAAACTCCTTCTCCTTCCAGGACTGAGAGTGCTTTTCATTTTGCAAGTCTATCTGGCCTTTCACCTCTTTCCTAAAAACCACTGCTCTCTCTCGGTGATGACGACATTTCTCCAAATGGAGTAAGAAACACCATTAACTTTTTAAATGTAGCCTACGTAGCATTCCCAGTGTTTTGGACTCTAGCAGCCTAACCTGTTTCATAGCTGCTGACCTAGGAATGCAAAGGTGTCGTATTCCATGGTTAATTCTGTGAGACATCCAGTCCTTTGCAGATAATACAGCTTTTTCAGACAGCCCCCAATATTTGAACTTGCTTTATTTTTTTACATGAAAACCCAGCCTTACCCTCACTCCCTCAGTCCTTTATCACCATTCCTTCCGTCGCCATGCTTCGGAACAAGAAAGTGCCCAAGATCTCTATCTCTCAGTTGATAGCTCTGATTGCCCCACTAGCTTTCCCCAGCAGGCAGAAAGAGCCCAGCATACTATTATTTTGAAGCAGGAAAGCAGTTCTTACCCTAGAGATGATGTGTGGATCATTGCATTTAGCCAGTTTTCCAGCAAATAGCTGCACTCCGAAGCTTGCGAAAACAAGCATTAATGTCAGCAAAAGAATAGAAACCTGTAAAGATGAAGTTAGACTTGTCAAGCTCTCCTCCTGCAGACTTGAAAAAGGGGGTCAGAGCCTTCTGTGAACTGCAGGGAGGATCATTTTGTTGTATACACCTGGAGACAAGGCTTTCATGACCGACATGTTACTTTAGGTTCTGATCCAGTAACCTGGTGCCGTCTTATTATTCATATTATTATTATGACCATATAATCTAAGAATTGTAGATAAGGATAAAAGCTTTTTTGCACTCACTGTGCAACCTTGCTAAATTCTGCATGCATAAGAACTGCTATTCACTTTAAAGAGAACTCTTCAAGTACTTAAATATGTGCTGCTTCTGTTTTGCTGAATCAGGCTCTACTAATTAATCTGAATAAGCCATTGTTAGATATATAAATCCAAGATAGCTGCAATAAAGATATGCATGAGCAAATTATGATGTAAATATCTTTAATAGGATACAGTATCTAGGAAATGGTAACTAGCTTTATACCTTTTGTCCTTGTTCTGTTACTGCCTGCAAATATTTTGTAGCTTAGCTTTTTATAACAACCTGACCTAATACAGTATTCTGTTCAGGAGTAAAATGTCTGTTGTTTAGGCCGACACGTATCACTTAGGGAAAGTTGAGTCCCAAGACAATAGATAAGGTTCTTCTGATGAAGAAATCAGAGACTATTATTTTTATTATTACTGCATAATAATGATAATAATAATAAAAACAGTGACATAACAATGAGATCCAGATCTGTGATGAATAACGGCATTGTCTCTGGTTGCCTCTCAAAAAACTTGGATGTAGAGACCTTCAGCTTGGAAGCCACATTTACTTTTGTTCTTGCAGAGCTGCCATACCCTACTTCTCATCTTCCTTTCCCCAACTAGAACTGTGAATAAGGGTTAGATTTTATTTCAGTAGTCAAATAATATATTAATATAATAAATATAATATAATAAATAATATAATAATATAAATATAATAATAAATAATGATAATGTAATAATATAATATAATTTGTTCAGTAGAACAAATAATATAATTTATAAAAGAATTATTACAACAGCATTATTCAGTATAAATGTAAATGAGCTACTTATATTCCTAGTTTTTAACCTGTTCTGTGGTCATCTGCAGTGGTAGCCACAATGAAAAGTAAATAGACAACAATGGAGAAAAGATCAGAAAACATAAACCTTATAGCAAAATGGTATCTTATTACTCCTCCATATCTCCTTCTTAAGAACAAGAACAAAACAATTGGCACATACCAAAAAGATTTCCTTAAAGCCACTAAACAGCTCTCGCACCACTTTCCTCATCTGAGGAACCAGTTTGAAAATTCGAAGAGGTCGGAGGCAGCGGAGCACCATTAACAGCTGAGCTCCGGATTTGGCAGGGACGTTCTGAGGCATCCAGCACAGGAATATCAAGCTTACCTTGAGGAGACGGAGCAGGAAAAGACAAAGAAGGATTAGGCTTACAATGTCTTACTTGACATAGGCACAGCACAGAAGATGTGCTATACAAATGTATAAATAAGCACTCCTCTTCCTTAAAATTAAAAGGAAGATCAAGGCAAAAGAAGCCTAATTTAGCAAAAGGACTTGGATCTCCTGTGCCTAGATGATTGTCCTAACTAATGGGCATCAGCTTCAGCCTCTGTCTTCCCCTTTGACTCAAAATCTGTTTTGTTCTTTTCAGCAGATGAAACAGTTCCAGAAGAAGAAATCAAATTGGCTGATTCAGAGCATAGACACGGACTATATTCTCGTAGCAGGCAGCATCATTTCTCTCCCCCCTTCTCATTTCAAACACAGACTCTACCCTGAAACTGAGATATCCTCACCTGCAAACTCTGTTAACACCTTCCTTGCCAGTTTTCCCTACCACTTTGTTACAGGCAAAAGTAGTTTTGTCACTGTGTGGTTTTATCACACAAATATTATATATACATTTGGAATGTATATAAAATGCTGTTTTCAAGCAGCATAGTTCTGTCTTGTAGCCTGAACGATCTCTGACAGATAGCTATTGATTATAAAGCCTGTTAATTACTTTTTATATTTTTAAAAAAGTATTTATAAAGCCGATGTTGTTATAGGGGGACAGAGGTGAGGAAGTTACAAAGAGGTAAGTGCACAAAAATTGGAGGATCAAGTTGATATTATCAATATGATTTAAAACATAATATCATTTGTTAAAAACAACAGTGGTAAAAGACAGCCACCCCACCAAAGCAAAATTTGCCAGTGCCCCTCTCTTTCATATTCTTTTAAGACCACCACCAGCACATTTGGAATATCCAAACTACACCACTTAAATTTTCCTTCAGACAAGCAGAGGGATTCAGAGGGATTTCAAGAAACTAATGCACATGCTGATTATGCATACTACAGTAGTTTTTTTGAAGTATGCATATTTTTATTTATGCTAACAATGGAATCTTCAATACAAATCGATCGTGACAAATTTTATGCAGCACATCTGTCCGGTGGATTAATCTCTGAAAGATTTAATCTAAATCCATCAAAGCCATTTTGCTTAGTGATTTCTTCAGTTAGAAAATATTTCATACTATATTATACTGAGCACTGGTTTTGACACATTCTGTGGTGTTTATTGCCATATGTGAAGGGGAAACGGACCCCCTTCTCTTGTATTTGAATGGAATGCAAGAAATCTCCAGGGGACAAAGAAAACAGAACAATTTTTTCCTGAGAACCAGTACTGATAGGAGTGGAATGCAGAAAGACGCTGCTTTGCTTTCTTTCTGCCATAGCAACACCAGCAAAAAGGACGTGCCCTTCTGTCAAATGGTAGAGGCTTTTCAAACATCTTCTATAAAGCAGGAGAACTGTCAAGAGGGGAGGAAGCAATGAATGGCTAAGAAATACATAAAATAAAGATTCTCCTGCTTAAAAATACTGAAGCAAGGTCAGAGATCTCGAGGTTATTTTGGAATGAAATGAAGTCTGACACTTAAAACAGATCGACAAATAAACATTTAAAAGGGGCCATACAGTGGCCCTACACCAAGTTGCCAGGTGCTTATCGAATGTCAGTGCATTTTTAGATGTCTAAACAGGTATTTGGACACATGGACTGCACAAGAAAACAGTGGTGTTTGTACACCAATTACACTACCGGATTTGCACCAAGGTGCAGAGACAAACTTTTTAACATTAACAAACATTTTATCTATCCAAAGAGATCAAAATTAAGAACGCTACAGAAAATTCCCATAAATATAAAAACTTACAAGATATATAAATATGTCCATAACTCCTCCAAAGTCCCTAATAACAGCTGTCGGTGTAAAAAACAAGCCATCTGCCATAATCTTCAGATTAAGCTCAATGCTCATGAATATTACAAAAACATATTCAGCAATCTGAAATTCAAAGCAGAGAACAGTCATAGCTTAGGAACAGGCAGTGGAGAAAAACAAGGTGGCTGTGCTTCATTAAATGTAAAATGGTTCACTGAACAGTACCTGGAGTGTTGGAGCATGCATAACTCTTCTAAAAGGGGATTCGAACATCATGGAAATGCAGGAGCATATAGTAACAATGATCATGACCCAGTCCAGGTAAGTAACCAAACCCAGCAAGTCACTGTGAACAATACATAAGGATAACTATTACAGAAATTCCAAGAGTGCTGTGTCCCTCGAATTGTGTCTACACCACAGTTAAGCGCTTTCCGATGAAAAATAAATTAAGCTGAGGAGCATCAAAGATTTCAGTATTTCAGAAACGCGTAGTAAAATGAGGGAAGTGACATGCAAGAGAAGAAGAAAAGAAGAAAAATCCTCTTGCCATTCATCTTCCTCCCCAAACAACTCCATAGAAAGAAAAACCCTTTTTGTGAAAAAAAAAAAAAAAAAAAAAAAAAAGAAAAGAAATATACATGTGCATGCAGATACATGCATGTGTGTGCTCACACACTGATACTGCAGGCTTATGTGACCAAGCAAAGTTACTTTTGCAGTGCTTACTAAAGCTGATGGTATTTGGTATTTTTCACAGCTCCAGTAACAGGATCTGTTTTAGAACTATAAAAGGAAGAAAAGATACAGTCATTTACATTCTATTTTAGTCAGCATTGTAATTATACCATGCATCCATCACCTCAAAGTAGTTTATATCCAAAATCAAGGCTACATTTTATCTTGGCTTAATTTAAAATGTCTGTGTAAGTTTCATTTAATTCCATGCAATTTTAGTCATATTATCAACACAGCTAGTATCACTTTAACTCATGGCCTACCTGTAATTCCTCTAAAGATTCTGTAAACTGCTGTTTTTTTGGGTCTTGCTTTTGTAAGCAAGGACTTAATTGTGTATTTTGCTTGGGGTGGGGGATAACCTGCCGTTGAATTTTGTTCCAAAGTGCTTCCTCAGGACTTCTTTCTACAAAACCTCTTGGACCATATCCTCAGCTGACACAAAAATAATCCTTCCACAAGTCCTTTTTCTTTATAGAATCATAGAATCAAAGAATGGTTTGGATTGGAAGGNCTTCCTAATATCTAATCTAAATCTACCCTCTTTCAGTTTGAAACTGTTACCCCTTGTCCTATCATTACACTCCCTGATAAAGCGTCGCTCCTTTTATTACTTCTTCAATTGTTTTCTGATGAATATTTCTAGATTCTCCATATCTGAACCTTCCTGTGAAATTGCTCCACCTACCATACCCAGACACCCAGAGAGAGTGAGAACCACCCTGTAAGTAACAAGCACATATCTAGGTGACATGAGTTAAATTCTTGCTCCAGCAACTATTTAGCCTCCATATGTGAAGCAGAATGGCTTCAGCAGGAGAAACTACAAGAATCCTATTCAAGAAGGCTCCCCTGCCCCAAGTGGTTAGGGGCACTTTTTACATATCTTTCAAATCCTTGTAGCAAATCACGCTAAGACAGGATCTGCACTGAGGGTTCCTGTATCCCATGTGAGGGCTCTGGCCATTGGGATGTGAAATTGCCATCACTTCCTCGCTGAGCTTAAAGTGAAAAATGGACTGACCTAACCTGAAGCGTTACCAGCAGAAGAGATTTCATAGTTATGAATTACAACACCACAAGATGCATACGAGGAGAACAAGAGGCATCTTCCATAGGCCAGGTTCACCCACTTACGCCAGTCAGTATACAGAATATATTGGTTTTGGTGCCTTCCCACTGAACCCACTGACTTTTGTGTCTTCTTGAGCTCCTATCTCTTCCCCACACTGTATACAGTGGCATTCCTCAGGCTTTTTTACTAGAACAAAATATGTACCCTATCAGTTTGAAAAAGATGTCTAGAATATCTTACTTCACAAGCTGGTGGGACAATGAATCCTACAATGAAGTAGGTAGGATTTAAATAAACAAAAAAATGACCGTTTAACAAAATGAGTTTACTCTCATAATTGCAAACATATTAATTAAACTGTTGATAATATAAATACCTTGTTACCCTCGGGTACTCCACAATGCTAAGAGGCACTGACATGTATTTGCCAAGTGGATGGGAATGCATGTTTGTGTGTTTTGTTTTGCTGTTTTAATTTGCAGCTGCTTCCTGGACCAGTGAACCACAATCAAATCAGCAGCTGCATAGAGAAGTAGGCACCTAACTCAAGGATGGGCTTCTACATAGGTGGCAGAACACTTAAATATGGGTATTGTAAAACTGAGTATCTAACCTGCCTGTTGTTCTGCCTAGATGTAATTTGCTGAAGGGCACAGAGAAAATCAATAGTAAAGCAGGTGCTGAAGCCAGGTCTTCCAGTGGCAGGCTCATAGCCTTGAGCTAGCTTCTGTCTTACGCTGTCTGTTAGCAAGGTGACATGCATTAACCCTTCAAAATTAGGGTACCAGCCATAGACAGAAGTTTAAAAGAAGAGCTATAAGATGATTTTACATCAAGCTGCTTGTGCTCTCAGCTTTTCTCCTTTTATCTCCCACAGCTGAACACCCCCTCCCATTCTGGGTCTCTAATTATGGGCTAAGGAGTCTTCGGGTGAACACAGTGGGACTCATCTCTCTTCACCTTTTTCTATTCTTTGAGTAACTGTTGGTGTATAAAGACTTCCCGCCTTATGATGACGAATAGGAAGGGAATAGCAAGCTGATTGCCCAAGGTCTAAAAATGGGGGTATAAAACATTCCCCTTCCCACTCAATTCATGCCTGCAGTTTCCCCACCGTCTTGTCCCATCTCAGCACCGCAGGCTGCTCGGACATGTCTGCCCCTACACAGCATTTTGTCGCTTCCTTTCCTCCAACAGCAAGACTATACATACATACATACCATATACGACTGCCAGCTCGTGTGGTGACCACATTATATATATGCGGTTTCTCTTTTAAAATGCAAGTTAGACCTAGATTTCTGAGGACATGAAAGTAAGCACTTGTCTGAACCAGCTGTTGATGTGGAATGAACTTACGCATTAAAGCGAGCGCGTACCACCACTCGGCAGAAATTCCTGAATCTGTGCTCACGACCAACTATGAAAAGTGGCTTATCAAAATATGGGTGATTCTCTCGCAGCTCCTCCTCTTGGACTTTCCTTTTGAAAGACAGAACGTAAATTATTAAGTGATATGCATTGTACCTGGCAAAAACATCGCTTACATTTCATTCTTTTTTCATCATGACTTGATAGTTTTTACTTCATACAGAGAATAATTAATACAGAAAAGTGTGCACTCAGACTTTCAATTTTTAAATACCTTTTCATTTCAGCTTGTTCTTTTTTTTCTTGGATCATCTTTATCTCACTGTCTTCTCTCTGTGCATTTCTGTATCTCACTGTGTTGGAGTGCTAGAAGCAAAACGATCCCTTTTAAATGAGGTCTGTGGGTTGGTGTTTTTTAATGCTTCAGATGAAAGCAAGATACGGTATTTTACATAGAAAGATTCAAATGAAAAATCTTTATTTCCAAATGCACTGCACATCAACTCAGTCAAGCATTTTGTACAGTATTTTCTATCCACGGCACAAGGATGCTTATTTTCATCAAGGTTAATTTCAGGTTTAATTTCATGCGTGAAGTCCCATCCAATGCAACTTTTAACTTTAAAAGCAAAGGTCTTGTAAGCTCAGCCAATCTCTCTGAACCAGAATGAATATCATCAAAGTTACTAGGGGCAAAGACTGGGAAAGAAAGGGCTTTCGACTCCCTTTCAGCTTCCCAAGCTTGCCACACGTGCTGCCGGGCAGCAAGTTGTGCAGAACATGAGTTAGTGACTACAGAGCGCAGGGAGGGAGGAGACGGAGGGAGGACGTTTGCCTGAGCTCAGCCAGTGGAGGGTACAATCAGAATTATTATTCAGAGTTAAGTGAGTCTTTGGAGCACTCCTGGTTGGGTAACGCTGGGTGTTACCCTTACTACTGGACACAAGCAAAGCCATAGTTTCTTTAAAAGGTTACTAACCTACAGTTTCTTCCTGCCACTGTGCAGGGTAATTAATTAATTACTTCCTAAGCAGTTGTTTTTAAGTATGAAGCACATCTAGAAAATGACTATCATAGTTTGGAAACGGAGGGACTAATATTGCCCTTTGAATTTTTGTAGTCACAGAGATCCACGAAATATCCTTATGAATTTGCAGAACTGAAAAATGCCCTTAACTGCATGAAACTACACCACAGTGAAATCCATGATTACTGTTCTCCCTTTTAGTCTCTGTCCTTTTGTCTGACTGTTTTTGTGTTTGAAAAATACTGCCAAACTTCCATTGGAAATTTTGAGATGTTGTTTTGCCAGCCTGAGTGATTTGTGCAATTCCAGAGTAAGGCTTTTTAAGGTGTCCTGGGTAGCAATTGTTGTGTTCCTAATGTAGTGTCTACAGCTTCAGTGAATATATCTCAGCAAGTGTTTCAAAATTGGTAAGTCTATAAGTGAAACAACCATGTCAATTATTTTGAGGATAATTCTAATGCAGTTACAGTATTTTTTTTATGACTTAATTTCAAGATTTCAAAAGACAAATTGTAAACAAGATCAAAGACAGACATTAGTCCTACACAAGCATTTATTACATAGTACATATTCTTATATTCTCAAACTGAAACCATCATTTCTAGGAGGACTTACATCTTGAGTCAATGTTTCAAGAGATTTTCCTCTGCTGATCCGCTGGCTGTTGGAACCATGTCTCAGTGACCTGAAACAATCATAATCAATTTAACGATACAGCTCAAGATGAAATTTTGACCTTTATAGGATAGCCATTATAAAGCACTGCTCTCCAGTCACTCACTATCTCAAATTCTTATCATTTTTCTCTCGCTAACATCAGAAGCTTATATGTTCTTCAATTGTTTTCAATCCGGTCTAACATAAGCCAATTTCTTTCCTTCTGATGTTTAAATTGATAGCTTTGTAGTTGGCGAAGGAAATGACATTTGAAATAAAAAGGCATTTTTTCCATTTATACAGTACAATGAATTTCATTATGGTTACAATGAGGAATGTAGAATTCAGTTCTTTGTACAAGTCATTTCAGTTTTTCACACGTTAGGTATTGCTCAAATTTAATTCTTTTCGTCACCTTTATATTAAGAATATTTTTAAGCCATCCTTTCTCTCCATGTTTACCTGCGTTCTTGTCGTATATGATGCTGGACACTAAGTATTGACCTCTCCTTTGCAGGCTGCCCCTCAAAGGATCCACTCAGCATGCGTTGCCTAGTGCAGGCCCTATGAGGAAATATAATGATAAGGACACAGAGTTTTCAGTATAAATGATAATTTCTAAGGTAGCACGTTCAGACAAATCAGCTTGGCTTTCTGGGAAGCAAGTACATAGCTTAATGGACAATAACAATAAACCACAAATGGACTTTCCATGAAAACATATTTCCGAGGCAATGGTCCCCACTCTGCAACATAACCGGTCACCTGATGAATCTCCTCCGCGCCTTAGCAAGGCCCATCTTTGAGGTTTTTTTCAGTTTGCTGCAGAATTTATGGTCCCTCAAGACTTCACTAAGTGTGGAAAGGGTCAAGCAATGTAGTAATCATCAGTAAAACAGTAAAACCAGCTTCTCAGCAATAAAGAGGGGAATAATGTAAGTACAGCTGTCATTTTAGGGTAGAATCATAGAATCGCCTAGGTTGGAAGGGACCTTTCAGATAACCTAGTTCAACCATCAATCTAACTCTGACAAGAACCATCACTAAACCATATCTCTAAGCACTATGTCTATCCGTCTTCTAAATACCTCCAGGGATGGTGACTCAACCACTTCCCTGGGCAGCCTGCATTTGTTGGTTAGTAAGTGTGCTGCAGCTAAACAGAGCATGTGTATCTTTATTTTGCTGGCTACAGTGATATGGATTCACTTAAGAAAAAGAGAGGTTTCCAGTAAAAGAGCTCACACAACTCCGCTGATGGCTAAGATATGGAATTTCAACTTTGGAAAAATATTTTCACTTTCCAGGAATGCTGCAATTTAAGTTTATACAGTGTACACCTTAGTGCTCATTTTGTGCTATGCAATCATTCAGAGAAACTCACACAAGACCCAGCTGGTAATATTTAATACTTTTTAATGAATTGAATCTCCATCTTTTTTTGAAAACACGAAAAAAACTGCATGCTATTGGAGTGATGACTCTATTCACCAGTCTCATGTAAAGCTTGGATAAATGCTATCCTTAATGGCATGGGATGATCATGCTTGATGGCAAAAGGCACCCTAGGCACATTCTTTCCTTACTATGACTTTGTTTTTCACTTTTCTTCATTATTTTTCCTTCTCTTGGATTTAAACACATCAATGATAGGAGTAGGGATCCAAAGTGAGATCTGGAACAAAAATGAGAAGCTTAGAATGCTCGTCAGTGGCATCACCGAAAATCATACTAGCATGCTAGAAAAATACATTGTGCTATACTCATTATTGCATTAGGTTACACTACACTGAACTGAAGCATCATGCCATTTAAGAAAATGACCGTGTATCTTATAAAACATAGGTTATGTTAGCTAAATTATGAACATTTTAATACCAATGGATTTTAAGCATTATGTTATGGTGGTTGACACTACATAACACTGTCTGAAGATAACAGAGATATCATCTGATTACCTGTGCAATTTCCTTGTAAAAAAAATAAAATATAAAAACTATTTCCTAAAAATAGATCCTACCTAACTCCACTAAAATGACAATCCAGTTTCTCCCAGCAGAGACAATGGGGTGTTTGGGGGTCTGACTTCTGTATAGAGGCTTCTTGCTGTGACAAAGAGGGTAACTCATCTCTTTTCCTGTAAATATGGATTATTATGCTCTGTTTTTTAACAGTTAGAAATTATTTTCCTGACATCAAGAAGTGGCTTGCACATAAACTTTTCATGTCCTTGTACACAGGTTACTTGAATACCAAGTTACGTAAACTTTTGGTGTCCATAATAAAAGACAACATTAACTGCTCAAACAATAAATTCTTTACCTGAAAAATGAACAAGACGGCTTATTTGATTCTCACTGGTATCATAAAATATGCTTAACCACATACCGTACAGAATGGGCATACAGAAAGTGTGAACACCTGTAGAAAGACTGTCAGGATTGCCTATGATCTCTGCCCAATTTAGATTCCTAAATTCCTATTTAAAATGTATATCCATTGCCTCACTTTCAGTAACTCTGGAAGACCTACAGCTCCTACTGAAGTCAACAGAAAAATAATGAAATGCCAGTTGTATAGCACAGAGATCAGAAACTGTTATCAAGTAACTGCAAAGGAATGTTTTATATTTTCAGAGACAAAGATGCTGTGCTGAAAAGGCCGTGGCTACTTTTGACAGCCTCTCCATGAGCATCCTCCACTTGATGGGAATTAGTGCCTTAATCTTCCCTGTATTAACTCTTAGTAAAAGCCACGCTTTGTTTTCCTTTCAACTCAGGAACTGGATATGTTTCAGCTGTTTAGACCCCTAGAGTTGCAGATCTTTGGGGACTTTTGAAAAAGAAGGCAGGTGCCATGAAGTTTTCAGAATTGCAAAGTTGTCAATTTCAAAATATTCGGTAGGATTTGACTTATTATAGACACGTACACTTATGTGCTTACTCTTGGTGCCTACATGTGAGCCATGTGTCCAAGCTTCCCTCATAATCAGTGGAGTTGTAGGACTTAATGAAACTGATTGTACAGAGATAGCTAGTGCCATCTTCATTCCCTAGGAGTATTTTGCCTTCATTCTCTCCAGATGCTGCTCCAACAGGGTATGGGTCCCCTACAAATGTCTGTCTTACCTGCCATCCTCAAGAGGATGTCTTGGACATCCTCTGGCATCTCACGTGTTATTAGATGTCCGTATGTGGGCAACTTCATTGAACGCTTGGTCAATTAATTTATGGAGCAACCACAAAGTGGACATCTAAAGACAAAGCAGTTGGCCAAAGAACTCACTGGGCTCCACTGCTTATATTGATTAGACCTCTATCAACTTCATGACAGTTTCAACACCTAGATCACAGGCAGATCCGGTAGTCTGGAGGTGAAGCCCACACCTGCGACAATCACTTTGTCAGAGTGTTAAAAATTCAGTGGTTTGCAAATTAAAGTTCAAAATAAATGTTTTCTTGACTTGATACATCTTCACATAACTGTAGCTGGTCAGAATCTTTTGACCCTTATTCAAACAATGCAGGCAAAATTCCCATTTTTTAAAAAGCTCAAATTGTCCTTCCCATTTTCCTATACCACCTCTATGAAATATTAGATAGGTTCACGTTCACGTGTGGAGGAAAGAGGAAGTTATGAAACAAAGAAGAGACAAGAAATCTGTGAAGCTTCTGGACTACGTACTTGCAGAACTCTGAACACAGTCCAGCAGCTGCAAACTACATGCTCTAAATTTGCCTTGAAAAGCACAAATGGAATAAAAAAACCTGAAAATTAAAATGAGATTTGGTAGGTCATCAGAAAGCCAGTCTACAGGTTAAGACCCTACAGAACAATACTATATTGGAATACTACAGAGTTTTCATTACCTGCAAACAATTACGAGGTCCACACTTTTGAAGTCCTTGAAACTCTTTCATCCTTTGGAACCCCTGAAAAATAAGTAGTGAACAGAGTGTTCAAGTAACATTCTTTGAGCTAATGCAAAATGTTAAATGCTTTGATCAATACTTCAAAATACCATACCTTTCATGAATATTACAAGGCCTCTTGCAGACGGTGTGCATATGGCTCACTCTTGGACTTCTTAGGGAGGCATCCTCTCCGCAGCAAGTGTTTACTCATCTTCTTGCATCCCAGTATAACACTGATTTGTTGTTTTTCTGTATTATTTTAATGAGTGAATATTTATGTGTTCTGTAGTAACTGCATAGTTTACTGTGTACTGTTGTTCCTGTTTTCCCTGAAATGTGCTCACACTGAAGTCTTAGAAGAGTGGTATGCTTCAGTAAAACACACAATTATCAACGTGATTCAGCACTCTTTTCACTAGGACTCTCTATCCTTCCTAGACCTTTCTATGCTCTCATTATACTTGCATCTAACTTGGAAAATATGGTTAAATATGACAACCCAAGATTCACGATGAATCCACCTGATAGGTGTTCTAGTGTTTTGCTCTTTCGTTTTATAAATTTAATTCAATTAGGCACTGTTTGAATAGGCATATTTTCATCACAGCTACACTACTCTTCTTTGGGAAAAATATACTATTTTTTAAAGAAATCTGAATGTGACTGGTAAACTAAAATGAAGTACTAATGCAACCTGGGTAATTCATGATTTTTCTTTTCTGTGTTTTTTCTTGCTTCCTTCCCTATGTCCCTAAAGGAAAAAACAAATAGTCACTTATTTTCTTCAGTGTCTGCTCAGACTGTTGAACTATGGTAGCATACTTTCTTTCCTTTAGCCATTTTGTATTCTCATTGTCATTCTTACTTTGCTGTGTCGGCTTTTCGTCTACCAGATGTTTGTATAACAATTATTTTCCTTGGATAACAGAAGAATTGACAGAATCAATGGAGAAGAAGGAACCTCAAAGGGCCATTTAGTTTCTCACCTCTCTCAAAGCAGGATCAATGCTATCTACACTGTTCTGGGCTGATGCTTGTCTTAACTTCCTTTTCCATACCTGCAGTGTTGGAGACTCCACAGCCCACTAACTCTACTTCACAACAATGCTTTACAGTGATCTAAAACATGGTGGTCACTTGGCACAAACCCCATAAAACAGAGTAACTTCTTACCAATGGTTATAGTCATTTCAATATTTTTTTCTGTTCGTCTTTACAGGAAGCAGATGAAATCCAGTGATGTCATATGCTTGTGGAGACTTAAGAAGGTGGTAACTAGGATTTTGCTCCTGATGACAACAATCATCATCTGAGCTTAACTAGAATATTTGCTCTGAGAAATGCATGGGATCAAAGCCTGGCACCTCATAAACTAAGCTTACCTGGAACATTTATTATGAGAAATGCATAGTATCAAAGCCTCACAATTATGAAGAAAGAAAACATAATCTTAAGAGAGAAAACATAAAATATATACAGAGAAACTTGCTGTAAGTGATTTAGAACTATTACAAATCAGTTATTTAATGCAGATAAATTTCTAATAAAGGATACCAAAGGTACGCCTTCTATAATGAAACAACTGGCTATATGGACAAGTGAAAAGCAGCGTTTGACGCACTGAATGGTAGAGTATTAAACCAGAAGGATCCTGATAAACTCGAGGACTGAGTCAGCAAAAGTTTCAGGAAATCGGACAAGGAAATGTGCAAAGTTTCACACCTGGTGCAGAATAGCTCGATGTGTCCATGCAGGCTGTGGAGTGGCTGGCTGAGGAAAAAGATCTGGGAGTTATACTGTGCACTGGGTCTGGATGGGATGGAGTTATTTGGATGATAACTAGATGAATGTGTTCCTGCCGTCAGTAAGGCAAACTGCCTACTATATTAAGGTGGAGTGTACCCAGCAGATTGCGGGAAGTTATTACACCTCCTCTCCTCAGAGCTGGAGAGGCTGCACCTGGGACACAGTTCTGGGTACTCCAAGAGGGATGCTGGAACACTGGTGCAAGTACAAGCGATCGGCGGCTTACAACACATGACCTCCAGGGAGACTTGAGAGAGCTGGGCTTGCTTGTTTTGGTGAAGGGGAGGTTAAAACATGAAGCTAAACTCTTGTTACTGTGAGATGACAGAGCAGCGAGCAATGGCCAGAAACTGTGGCTTGGAGGATTCAGACTGGACATGAGAAAAACCCTCTCTCAAGGGTATGGTAATGCAGTGCTGGAACCAGAGCAGCTGGAAGATGCAAAGCTGATCTGTTCCAGGGTCAGCAATAGTCCTGCTCGAAGTGGGCAGCTGGACAAGTGGAGATATTTAAAAGACGTGTAGATGTGGTGCTGAGGGAGAGGATCTTAGAGGTCTCTTCCAACCAAAATGATTCTATGATTCGATGACAACATGGTCATCAAAGTTTCATTCCAACCAAAACAATCCATGTTCCTGTGCTAAACAAACTAATGAAAATATTTCCTCATTCTCTTATGAGAGGTGGGGTATTCTACTGCTGTATTAGTCTCTACAGCTAATTTATTCAGAGATTAACTTTATAACTTTCCTAGAAGCACAGGTAATCTCATTTCTTGCTCATTCTAATATTAAAAAAAAAAATCACTGTATTTTGCAGAAATACTTGTATGAAACAGTTCTGAATTATCTTCTAGCATATTAGCAAATTAGTAGAACTGAATATCTAATTCAAGCAATTATTTTTTTTCCCCCCAAGATGCGCTCATGGCAGCGTTCAGCTTCAGACATATGATAAACGCACTTCACTCAATTAGCTGTTTATGAAACTGAAAGTTCCACTTAAGTATGAGCTATGTTATCTCCTCAGGGCCATAAAAGCATCAGACAAATCTTGACAAGAACAGTGAAAATCCTATCATTTTACAGTTTAACTAACTATAGCATCAACTGTAACAAAAAGCAAATAACAAGCTGCCTATTTTAAAAATGTTAGTTTCCCAGTCACAGTATATATTTTATAATAAACTGAATTTTTGTCATTTTGGTGAATTTGATTTTCTTACCAACAGACCAGAGAACTTTTAAGTTTTTCCTTGTATTTTATAAAATAAAGGCGTAAACCCTTATGTGAGGGTGACAGTGCACTGGTGCAGGTTGCCCAGAGAGGTTGTGGAGTTTCCATCCTTGGAGATACTCAAAAACTGCCTTGACGTAGTGCTGGGCAACTGGCTCTACGTGCCCCTGCCTGAGACTGATAGTGATACTTCGATTATATTTCGGACTACGTGAGACTACTTTTAATTTGCTCAGTTTCCCCACCACACTGTGCTGTTTACAACTTATCGTCAGTACCGGAGAAAATGGACTGATTTATTCCCAACATTTTGATTGGACCTTCTCCACCCTCTCTACTTCAGAAAGCCAGTGGGACGAATAAAGGACTAGACAGCTACTCTTAGACAGTGATTCCAGAAGGAATCAGGGTCTTCTGACTACAGGCACAGAACTTGCTTTTAGGACAAAAAGCAGTACCCATAGCAAGCGACAGGGAGAGAAAAGTGGGAAACAATGAAGATATGCAGGAGGAATTAAATTTGCTGGAGGCAGTGGTTATTTCTGCTATGGGAAATGCATCACAATTTTCAGAAAGAAATGGTGCTGTTTGTAATTCAGAGGCGCTACTCAATATGATTGAGTTTTGAAATAGTTGTTCTAGTTGTCTGTAACTCACTTTTGTTTTGTTTCATTTTCCTTGTAAAGGTGAAGCCCCCACCTCAGAATGGATTTATGTGAAGAGTTAAGCCTCTCTGTGCTCTGACACTGGCAGGGGCGACGCAAATCACTGCTCAGTGTCAAAAAAACCGGGACAGTCATTGTTCCATCCTTGACTCTGTTCCCAGGACCAACTGCACCAAGACTTCAAGGGGGCAAGGTGAAGGCTGGCTTCCAAGCAAGGATCTTCAGAAAATAGGTGTCTCCCCTGGAGTGCAGTAAGAAACTTGCAGGAAAATGAAGAGACCCGAGACCTCTGTTTTGCTGCATAATGTAAAGTTAGATGAGCAGGTGAGACAGGATTGAGTGTATGAAATCTCTCTCTGGGTGGCTGAGGGCTATTTATGCCCTTCTTCCTCTTCTTGGGGAAGAAGATGTCAAGCTGCAGTTCAGTTTATAAAGGGAAAAACAAGGCTTGGAGAGAAGATGATGCATACGAGAGACGTAAAGGTACCTGTGTGTAATGCATGTTCCTTCTATGTGGTTGGTTATGTTGAAACATTTAGAATTTGATTAAAACATAATTTGACAAGGTTTAAAAAGTAGGGGTGGAAACATAAAAGGTGGACTTAAGCTAGAACAATCTTAAAATTCTCTTTTCAGTACAGGAATTTGATGGGCAGCTTTACTGTGCAGAGGCATTGCTTTAGATAAATGGTCCTTAATTCAGGCAGACAAAATTTAAGAAGATGCAAGAAGGAATCTTTTCAGAAAGGACATCCTGAGTTATCTCTTGTTGTTCTTGGCATAAACGCCATTTCTTCTTTTGTCAGATGCTCTAAAAATCTGAGACTCGGCTACTTTTGTCAAGGAGTATACAGCACTTACAAGTAAAGCAAAAATGAGAAAAAGAATCTCTCGTCTTTTCAGTTTTTCCTGTGTTCCCTAAATCCAAAGTTTCAGCTGTAAATTTTATCCTTTCTTATCACTTCTTTCTCTGTTTGTAAAATTCCCTTGCATCAACACTGGGATCAACACGGAAACACTGGCAGCGCTCAGGACCAGCAGCCCCATCACTGGCAATGCTCTCTGTCAGCACGCCCACCAGATATACCATGAACACAGTTTTCTTACTTGTCAGAAGTTCCCTCCTTTTCTCTGTGTTCCTCAAAAGTTCATCACTGATGACCCAGGAAGTAGATGGGAAAACACAGTAAATGTAGAATAAATTAATATACTATATAGTTTAATTAAAATAAATTAATAGTTTAGAAAGTGAAAATGTATTTTTCTGCCCAAACTTTTCTTCAGAGGAATTCAGAGGTGAATAAATGGGAAGTCCTCCCAGACACAAAACTGTGGCAGAAGCCGTGCTCTAAAGGACCGAGTGGAAATCAGCAGGATTGAAATCAGAAGGACTGAATTCTGATCTTGTCCTGGTCCCTCTGAGAACTTAGTGAAGTCCAAACAACAGTTTGCTCAGACTCTCCTCCCACTCTGCTTCAGATTTCCCCTAAAAAGGAGAAAGTTCTGTGCTGACAGAAGAATCAATCAGAATTCTGAATTTTGATTTGCAGGACTTTATTTTTTCCTCTGAGTAAGAAAGACCGTAGCCACCTACAGATGTCACAGGTTTTTCAAATTTTTTAAATGTAAACCAGTAGGGTATTCTCTATGTCTACATGTTTCCTCTGTGGAATAGTATAGGAAACATGCCAAACAAACTGACATTCGTGTAACCCCAGAGGTGTCAATAACATTTCACAGTTGTAATATAACATAGAATTTAATTGCAAATGTTTTACTGAAACACTGCCATGAACCCTGTACCTAAATCCATATTTTTAAAGGCTTTTGATTAGGACAAAGCGACTTGTATTTATCTATCCATAACAGTAATGCCTGTAAAATCAAGGCACATTCACATAACTGAAAGAAATGCTTACGAATAGAGTCCTAAGGTTTGCTAAAATAGAATACTTATAGTCTCGTAGTTACACTTCTCAATAATATTTTGACAAAGAGCATTCATTTGAATTAGTAATTGTTCATGTTTTCATTACCATGGGTTTAAAGACAGATAAAGCTGCATGTTAATTTCTACACTTCTCCCTGTGCTGTATTCTTATAGAATATCAAAAAGAACTAAAGAGCTGTAATATTTCTCAAATGGCATGTAATTACAAGACATTTTTCAAGAAACTTCACAATTCAGAAATCACACTGAATTTCTAGAGCATGGCTCCTCATAAAACACTGCCATACTTAATCTAATCCCAGAGCTTTACTTCTCAGATAAATTATTCCTGTTTACACTGCTGATTTACCTGGGACCAGTCATTCACAATATGCTGGAGATGCGCCTGCTTTGGTGAGAATGCAAATATAGAAAAAGAATGATCTCTAAATTGTTGGCATTGCTAATGCACCTTACATCAATAATAGTCATTCTAATGTAAAACCAATAATGGCACAAAAAGCTGCAGCGTGTTAATATCCGTATGATGACTTTAAAAATGGGTATTGGAGACTTAGGAGTGCATTATTCACTTACCGTGACGCCGAGTACATGCCCAATATGGAGTACCTAAATGAGTGATCATTATTAAAACATTCAGGAAATCCTTCCACAGAAGTCAACAGTTCTGAAGTCTTCTTCATTGTACGTTTGCTACTTGGAATAAGATTAGCTGTAGTCCATGCTTTCTAGCATACAACCCTTGCGAATGTTTATGTGCGTATATATGCAAGAACTAGGCTGGAATTCTTTAGGCAAAATAGCATTTTGTCTCTGCTTAGGAAGAGACATTTTTTGGTTAATTTAGAAGGAAGATTTGAAAAGAGCTGAAAAATGATCTTTTTGATCATTTTGAGCTGAAAAATGACGCATAACTGAGTTTGTGTGGCAAGATTTTGGTAGCAGGGGGTCTCCAGGGGTGGCTTCTGTGAGAAGCTGCTAGAAACTTCCCTCATGTCCGATGGAGCCAATGCCAGTCAGCTCCAAGATGGACCCACCACTAGCCAAGGCTGAGCCCATCAGCGACGGTGGTAGTGCCTCTGGGATAACATATTTAAGATGGGGGAAAAATGCTGTGCAACAGCAGCCACAGAGAGGAGTGGGAATATGTGAGAGAAACAGCCCCACAGACACCAAGGTCAGTGAGGAAGGAGGGGGAGGAGATGCTCCGGGTGCCGGAGCAGAGATTCCCCTGCAGCCCGTGGTGAAGACCATGGTGAGGCAGGCTGTCCCCCTGCAGCCCATGGAGGGTAACGGTTGAGCAGATACCCACCTGTAGCCTGTGGAGGACCCTACACTGGAGCAGCTGGATGCCCGAAGGAGGCTGTGATCCTGTGGGAAGCCCGCACTGGAATAGGCTCCTGGCAGGACCTGTGTTCCCATGGNCCTGCGCCGCTGGTGGGGAGGAGGTAGAGGAAATCGGGAGTGAAGTTGCCTCCGGGAAGAAGGGAGGGGTGGGAGGAAGGTGTTTTAAGATTTGGTTTTATTTCTCATTATCCTACTCTGATTGTATTGGTGATAAATTAAATTAATTTCCCTGAGTTGAGTCTGTTTTGCCTGTGACAATAATTTCTGAGTGATCTCCCTGTCCTTGTCTCCACCCGGAGCCTTTCATTATATTTCCTCTCCCCCCATCCAGCTGAGGAGGGCAGTGGTAGAGCAGCTTTGGTGGGCACCTGGCATCCAGCCAGGGTCAACCCACCACAAATACATACTGAAGAAGAACAATCTCTCTCTTGTTGCTGTTCAAGCATAAAACATGTCCAGAGGAAAGAGCAATTTATCTTTGATAATGACAGCAATCGATGTACTACAAAAGGATACACTACAATAAATATCATGCATATGGTAACATTTGTGGTAAACAAGGTTATGAGAAATCAGATGACAATCAAAACAATATCAAATCACTGCTGACTCTTACCTTAGAATTTTATTGATTGCTGTCTCTTTTTCCAGAAGGTTTCTTGCTCTGATGCTGAAAACAGATTTACGGAGCTATAAAATTAAGAAAAAGACAGTGTACTTTTTAATTGCCATAAAATATAGCACATGTATCTGACAGACCAATGAAACATTATGATGCTGAGTGTATTTAAAATTAAACACATAACGTTCTCTATCATAAAGCTGGTTTTCACATTTTGTGGCACAGGTGCCCTTTTCCAGGAAAATGGTGGTGGAAAAGATCAAAATGGTGACATGGAGCAAATTCCTTGAGGAATGTGTAAGATCCTAGCCTTATCTTGGAGCTTTTGGCCTCCCTATTCCAACCCTTACCTAGTTCTGGGTGCAAAGAAGCAGATAGTTTTGTTGATTAGCACTAATATTATTCCCTTTATTGCAGATTTCTTTTCTTCTCTGGTTGGCCAAGCGACACCTTTGTCTTGATCCTTGCTAATCGTCCTCCACTTTGGATTTTGAGTAGGCTGGATCATACTCTGGAGACGCCTTGACTATACAGAAGAGCCAGCTAAAAAAGCGTAGATGTCTCATTTCAGTGCCTAGAGTTAGGTGAGATGAAAGTAGGTCTCCTGTTTCTCCTGAAACCAGGCCGGCCTGCCTGCCTGTTCTTGTAGTTGCCATCTTCACTATCCTTTGTTTCCCCTTTTTTTCCCTCTGATGTAGAGCAAAAAATGTGATGAGCAAAATGTACCTGTGTTTGCCTCCAGTCATGAACAGTGTTTTAGGCGTATTCTTGTGAAAAGGAATTGCTGGACGTTAAATGAAAGGACTGGGATACAAGAAAAAACTAGCACTTAGTTCCAAGGCAAGTAGTAATGAACATGCCAAATTGAGGAACAAATCACAGCTGAAGAATTTAGCTGAGGAATCACACCTGTGTTTAACAGAAAGACTCTGGCACCTTGTAAAACTTAATTCTGTCAACTGTTTGGAGATCGTTATCTTGAAGCAAATGGTTGAGAGAGATTTGAGCACTCCTAGCAATACGTGCCCTGTTTTTGATCGATCTGAAATGAAATCTTTAAGCACATTGCGTTAAAAGTATTTATTATACATATCAGACTTGTTTAATTGATCTGTGTCTGACCTAAGAATGTAATAGATTTCCAAAACACTACCTCAAATCCAAAGTTGCTAGACAAATAATTTTGCTTGAACTTCGCTCAAGCCTCAGATTGACTCTAATTCCCAGTCAGATGTCTTACTTTGGAGAAAAACAGAAGCCTACAAAATACCTTAAAACTTGTTAATTATACTGGCTGTCCTTAATAAAATGGCTACTGCTTTTCAAGCCACACATATAACAGCAAGCTACAAACTCAACCCAACACTTTTCAAGTGTGGCCCCTTAACCTTTGTCAAGTCCTAACCCATCTCTGTACAGTCTGTGGAAGTAAGAACATAAATGATTTGAAAACACCACTATTTTGACATTCTGTGGGCTTCTTAAAAAAACTGCAACTGCACAACTGAAATAAAGTACGCAAAACTTCGGAATGTGGTTTGGAAAATAAGATATTGGAATTTCAGGTAAGATTAAAAAAATAGTAACAGAATTGTTGAATATTTGAACATAAACTAAAAAATCGTTCCATTACCTGGATATTGTTAACATAAAAATAAACTGAAAATCACAGTATGAGATATATCATTATATTAAATACTGTGTAGGGGTAAATATTTCATATATTGAAACATACTTTTGTAGGTTTTAACTCATTTGTGGTACCTCAGCACAGGTTTAGTGAATTTGTCAGCATGGTACTTTATTATGGATTTAGATATAACTGAAAATGGTGAAAGGAATGGCAACTCTTTCACATCTTTTTTCTTCTAATGTCAGTGATTAGTAACTGGAATCCCAGATAACTGATTTTTCCCCTTATCAGGATTGCAGAAAGAAAGCTCCAAACCACAGGAGTATCTATCCTTTTGCAAGGCGTTATCCAATAATTTTTTAGGGCTCAACTAGAAACATCAAACTTAGGGGAATAATGAAGGTGGAAAAACAGCTTTTTTTGTTTCAGTTATTTTTTTCCTGTTATAAATTATTGCTTTAGAATTATTGCAATTACATTAAACATCAGGGGAAAAAAGTGTGCTGCCTACTAATGTGTTATGTCCATTTATTTCTAATAACAATTCTTTGCTTGTTAACGTCTTAGAAAATGAGAACATTTCAAACACAGAAAACATTAATTTCCTTCCAAATTTCCAGTTTTTGCTCATCCCATTTCAGAAAAAAGCAACTAATTTTTCCTGAATTTGTCTACAGCTCCCCATCTGGCATAGACCACTTCTTTTAGGTGTTAGAAACAGGTGGGAAAACACCTCGGCATTAAGCATGTGGCCCAAGCAGGGAAATTCACCCAGGTCATCAACAAGGGAACGTGCCCTGGGAAAGCAGGAGCGAGGAGTCGACTTGTTTTCAAAGACCTTACAGGGAGGCTGGGCAGTTGTACAGATAAAGTTAGTGCTTCCCGAGGCCAAGTGTTAAACCATCTAGTGCCAGCATGGAAGAAGAACATCTCAAGAAAAGCTGCTAGCAGGTCTACGCCAAGGGCTACTTACATGTGGCACATAATGTCTACCAGGGACTGCTGAATCCTCCCTCTGGGTAGCAAGACTAACAGAGGAGGAGGCAGTGGCATGTGTTTTGCATAAAAGCATACTGCTAAATCCCTTGCACACCTCAGCTAGAAAGGATTTGACCCCCTGTTTTTGATGCCCTCAATCAACACCCTAGTCGCCTGCTGGAGATTTGCGCAGGCAGACGTGCAACATCCACAGAACCAGAGAGACGAAGTGAAGCAGTAGGAAGGAGCCCGTGTCTGGAGCCCCTGAGATGGGGGAGAAAGACTGGGCTCTAGTTCCTACTCCCAAAGCTGTTCGTGAATTTTATTCTGTGATGCTTAAACAAATAAATGCCTGAGAAGCCATGGGGATGGGGAAAGGGACCAGAACACAGGGTGTTGCACCAGGTTTTTTGTGCAAAGAGTGCATTTATTTTTCCTGTGCTTTTTTTCAGAAGGACTAGCTACGAAACTTGCACCTGAGGCAGTATATCCTTGGGCATTGACCATGGTCTAAGCATACCCAATGGACTGAGGCTTAGGTGAAGTTTTGAAGGTTTGTTACCATCCTGTCTGCCTCTGTGTTGTGATAGAATTTAAATTGGAGCCAGGTATCCAGTTCTTTAATCCAAGAATACATGAGCATGCACAAGATCCTATACTTTGAGGCCTAGGGATCTCGGTGGTCCAAAATGGAACTGATAATAAAACCTAGGCACTTCCAATGATTATGGCTTTTGAAGGTGATGGTCCTCATTCCTCTTCAGGACGTAGGAGTCCTTCCTTCAGCAGAAGTCTGGTAAATTTATCTTAAATTTAAAATATCCAGAAGAAGCAAACCAAAATAATATTTTTTGATATGCATAATTGATCCGTTTCTCATATTTAAAGGAGTCAGCAGTCAGTCAAATAGCAACACACATATATCAATATGCACGTTGAAGAAAATCAAACATTACTATAGGTTTTTAAAATGTGTCCTTATTTCTATATTAGATAAATAAACCAAACTGCTTCCCATTTAATTTTCCAAATTTGCATAGCACACCAGGCAAATACAATGGAACTGTACAAACAGAAAATGGGGGTGATCATCAGTATTTTGTTTAATAATGCCTAGATGCCGCATGCTGGTGTAGGAGACTGGCAATTAAAACTTGAGATACCTGCCGAGTTCTTGAATGTTGCAGAAGAAATTATTAGCAGTGTTAATCTACAAAAGACATTACTCAATCAGATGATGTGGAATTAAATAAGTACAGTATACTCTACTGAGGTTATTTTAGGGTATATCTGTTTAGCCTGCTGGGTTTTTATTACAGATTGTGACGTACTGTGAAGACACCCTCAGTGTATCTTTATTAGCCATTATTTATATATTTACTTCTTTATGCAGCCTATAAGTACACTCAGTGCAGAAATAACAGTGCCATACGGCTTTCTGCTATAGAGCATTATCTTTTTAGCATAAGACACTGTCCTGAAACCACCTAACAGCATCTGATTACTGTTAAATATGTTTTCAAGAACACATTTTAAAGAACTCCTGCAGGTTACTTTAATCTGTAAGGAACAGCTGTGACAGGTCAGCAAATTACTGATAATATTTCCTGGATTAGATCTAAGACGGAAAGCGTGTGCTCCTACGAAACCATGAATAAAGCTCACGTCTTGGTTCCCACACTCCTTTGAATTTATTTACACAGATGTGCCCGTAGACACAGAACTAGGAAATCTGCAGGTATTGCTTTGTCCACAAGTGCTGGCACTTTGGCACTTCGTCCCCTTCGCTGCTGCTGTTGGCAGGACAGACCTCAGGCAGACAAAATGACTCAGTCCTGTCAGATGCTACATCCTATGAAATCCCATTTGTCCAAACCGACAAGGACAAAGCAATAAACCACCGTAACTGTTGTAAAAGAAGCTAAATCACAGAACATTGTTGCTCTGCAAGTGCCACCCGCTGCTTTGGAAAGGTACTACAGACATTTTAAATCATACTCACTTGGTAGTATATTTTAAAATTCCAGGCTTTCTACCCTGGAAAAAGAATATCTTTGGCATAAGATTAAGAGCAAAGCAACACAGGATGATACCTTTTCGAGATGAAAGCTAATGACTGTGGACCTAGATGTATTGGCACAGCACTGCTGACTTCAGGGAGATCCATGCCATTTTCTAACAGCTAAGATATGGCTCAGTGGTTTTTAGAAATGCTATTCATTATCAAGATTTTGATATATTTTGCTAGCAACGTGTTCATGGTGCACAAACCCCAGCAAGCACTGCATAAAGCAATTGTTTTCAACTTGGATTTGATAGAGAATTGTATGCTATCAACAGGTAAAAACTGTGGTGATGTAGTGTATTATTTTTGTATCAGACCACTGCAGAGCTGGCAGAAGAGACAAGCGTTGGTAGGTGTTCTGCAACACAAGGTGAGACAAGGTCATAGGTAAATAATGAGATATACATGTCTGAAATCTTTGGTTGACAATGGGGGAAAAAAGTACGTGTGGAATATATTTTTCTAATGTAATTTCTTAAGTGTTTTATGAAAATTAGGAATTTTAGCTTGGTGCTGTTGATAGCAATCTTCTATAGACAACTGCAGGACCATATGGGAATAGTCTGCTGTACCATGCCGGAAATTCCAAGCAAGGAAAAAAAAATCGTCCAAAGCTTCTGTTTCAGTTTGGAATTTGTTGGATGCCAACTGATAGGTAATGTAGACTTGTAGAATGAACAGATTGTTAGGTATTACATTGTTATTTAAACATGTACAGCTTCTAGGGAAAATAAGAAGACTCAGTACCACAAGCACTACATCAGAGTGAATTTTAAGAAACAGTGAGGAAATATTTGGGCAGAATCTGTTCAAAGCTTGAGCATTCCATTAAATATAGGACATTTTTGGCCCACAGGAGTTTGCCGTGTAGCCTCTTGAATGCAAGCATTACTATTTGTTCAACAACATTCTGCCTGTGCATCTTTGGCTTGAAGAGATCAGACTCTCAAAATGAGTGTGACAAAAATATGAAGAGTGATGGAAGGCCAGACTGCAACTTGTTGGTGGGTACCTAACAAGATGTTCAAAAGAATTTAAGCAGGGTAAGTGACCAGATCCTATAGAAATCAGTGGGGAATTCCTTAAGCTCTTTTGAAAACTTTGCTTAATGACTACAGAATCCTAAAGGATGCAATTACAAGGGACCTCTAGAGATCATCTAGTCCATTTTCCTCTCTCAAAGTAGAAGTAACTGTTTTCATTTGGACAACCCTTGGCAAGGTTGTTCTATATAAGAAACAGGCCTGCTACAGAGTCGAGAAAGTGGTCTAGCATTAGATAAGTGCCACAAGCAGTCAAGGGCTGTCCCTTTTGATGAGATGTCTAGAATGAAAACTGGGCATAATCTCCTTAACTCTTGGGAGTCGTTGACCTGAAATAGCCTTAATTCCTTTTGTAGCCCTCGATTGCTGCCTGTCTCTAACGGAAAGCCATGTTCTTCTAATTAGCTGACTACTGGTCTGGAAAATCTACATGTCCTTTCTTAACCAAGAATCTTTTTCAGTTAAGTCTGAGGATGTGGACAAGGCTAATATTAGCATACTCATAAACCTCCCAAAGACTTAAAGGGGATGATAATACTCCATCTCAGACATTTGAGGGAGCAGCTCCAGGGAGGGAGAAGAATCCCTCTCTCTTATGTCTTATCATACTATGTTTGGGTTTTTCCCTTTGGTATATCTGAGTTTTTTACTTTCAATGGTTTAACAGGTAGGATTTTCATTGAATTATAGAATCATGGAATGATTTGGGTTGGAAGGGACCTTTAAAGGTCATCTGGTCCAACCCCCCTGCAATGAACAGGGACATCTTCAACTAGATCAGGTTTCTCAAAGTCCAGTCCAACCTGGCCTTGAACACTTCAATGATGCGGCATCTACAACCTCTCTGGGCAACCTGTTCCAGTGTTTCACCACCCTCACTGTAAAAAATTTCTTCCTTATATCTAGTCTGAATTTGCCCTTCCTTAGTTTAAAACCCTTAACACTTGTCCTATCGCTACAGACCCTACTAAAAAGCCTGTCACCATCTTTCTTATATGCCCCCTTTAAGTACTGAAAGGCTGCAATAAGGTCTCCTGGAGCCTTCTCTTCTCCAGGATGGACAACCTCAACTCTCTCAGCTGTCCTTATAGGAGAGGTGCTCCATCCCTCTGATCATTTGGCAAGCACAACTTGGATAGGTTTGTTTTCTTTTGTTTTCTATCTTTACCCAATGCAGGAGCCAGGGAGACCTTGGGTAAAGCTAGTAAAGAGGGCTGGGTAGACTACGTATGGCAGCCAAGAGCAGGGTGGCAGTGAGGACTCCTGGCCAAGCTGATGTGGGGTTGTAATACATTCTGATGGGTGCACAGCAATGGAGAAGGCGGCTCCACTCCACACCCTGAGCTGGGGATCTTGAGGCTCAAGGGAAGAAAGGACTGCCAGGCTGGGCTGGACTGGGAATGGAAGAAGACTGATATGGAGTGGGAGTTTCAAGTGGGAGGTAACTTGGGTGGAACAAGGAAGAACATTACTCCTGCTTATACAAGCACATGCATAAAATTACCTTCACTAGAACAAAGCGATCTTGACTGTATTTAACCAATTCTTGTGAATGAGTCCTGTGAGGGGGTGAGGGAGGGCGAAGTGCTTGGAGAAGAAGGTCTGGATTCCTTGGTAGGAGCAGGGAAAGGGAGAGTACAAGGCTCAAATAGAAGGGCTTTCCTATAACCCAGTCCCTCATTGCCTCTCCCGTCACTCCAAACTAATGCATGTTCTTTTCTGTCAGGAGCCCTAAAAAATTTGCTTTGTCTGAATTTTTTTTGATTGAAGGAACAGGAGGACTATGATCAGTCCCTTCTGTTTTAATGCATCTTCACAGCCTTTGTATCAAACCCTTGAAATCTTTTAGTGCAAAAATAATGAAGTAGAAAGCTAATGCCAGAAAGAAGTGCTGAATTATGGCACTTTGAAAATGGCAAAGTATTCAGTCCCCAGCCTCTTTTCTCTCGGAATGTAATTGAAAATTGCTCTTCTCCAGGCAGAATTTTGAACACACTATGTAGAGGCAAGAGAAACAAAGCGATTTAAAATCATCAGAAGCCGGAGACAGACCATAACAAGAATAGTCTTGTTGCTATTGCAGTTCTGTCTTCTCTGCTCTGAAGGCAAACACGGTCAGAAAAGTTAAACATTACCAACCAAGATGTGTATGTGGTAAAGTACTTAATGAGAAAGTGTCGTCTTCTATAAATTGATTATTTAAACACAGGGACATAGGGACTTTGTTACATAGCTATTTTATATATAAATAAACAAAATCTTTAAAACATGCAAAATAGACAAAGAGTTGTCCTGATTAATTTTCAGAAAATTGGAAATATATCACTGCATTTACATATACTAACTTCATTAGAAAGATCTGATGAGAACAGACATGGGACAAAAATAATCTTCTTTCTTTGAAAATCAAGACTGTAATGAGCAAGAAAATGCTGGATTCAGAAGCCATTCTCATTCCAGCAGGTAGATTGTTTTAATGACTTCTCTGAATGTTAAAGCTAGATAGATTTTGGCAATATTCTGTGAATGACATAAAGAGGTAAGACTGAAGCACTTGGCTGTGTTTAATTAACAAGCAGTATATGGAAACTGAAATTGTAGGACAGAGTTTTACTCGGATACCCAGTAAAGGGAGATTAAGATAAAGTTTGAATGATTTTTGTTTATACTTACGCACAAAGTTCTGCAAGAAGTACTTCAGAAAAAAATGCAGTATTTACTGTTTAAAAATAAATAATCTTCTCTACTTGGAATAATTGCAATTACACTTTATTACTTTTTGTTATATTCAAAATTAATGTGATAAAATTATTTTTTCAAATTACTTAGAGAAAATAATAACCAGGAACACAACAGAATGCTCTTGTACTTCTGGTGCCGATATTATGCTTTGCACAGTAGAATGCCCAAAATAAAATTCGGAAGAGGTTGATTAACTTGGGACACACGTTTATTAGAATAAAAAGTAGAAATTCTGGAAATGACAATTTACGAATAAATATTCTGCTCTTGATTCTTTTCTAAGAAGGAAAAAATACAAATAAAGTTTATGAGTATGTCTTCATGTCTGATGATTTTCTGAAAGATATCTTGGGACACTGTCTTCAATACTTAGAAAAGCTGAAAGGCTATTTCAGCTTTTACAATCACAAATACTTTCTGCAAGGAATAGTGCTTTCAGATGATTCTCAGAATATGTGTGGTTCTTTTCACAAGAAACAGAATAGTTAATGAAAGAAGCTGAGCACAGATCAGAAAAAGACATGCTGGAACAAATTGCCAGATTAAACAACAACCTATCAAGAATAGGTGGCACGTCTCAGCAGCTCACAAACGGAGTATCTATGATGTTAATCAAACGTGTTAAAAGTTATGGACAACCTTGTGTGTTGAATTTTTATGTGAAATTGTAAATAGCTAAAATCATAAACTGGTGTCAAGAGATAATGATTTCCACATAAACCAAAGGGTCATCTCCAAGGAAGTACTGAGGCCCATCCAGGATGAGGCTTATAATTGGGTTGATGCTTATGTTCCATCCCATCTAACTTTAATGGATATCAGCAGGATCATATCTGGGAAGGGAGGCAAATAGCCTAAAATACGCGGGTGCAAAGCTCAGCAGCCCACCTGCAAGGCAACACAGGTCATTATGAACATATCACCTTGGTGCTCCAACTCCCCAAAGAATGCAGAATCCAGCATGAGGTCTGCTGCTTAATATTCATAGTCCTCCACAGTAATGGCTATGGTTACCTCCGAGATCAGCTCTTTTTCTGACCATGACCTCCCGTCACTCTGCTGTTAGCAGGAAATCAATGGGAGAGGTATACGGTGTGGGAGGTCCAGCTTTCACAGGAGCTAGATCTTAATGATGGATCTTTGCTCCCACTGAAAAAAAAGAATGGTTACTAACTTCACTGCTTGCAGAGCTAAAAACAAAACTCATACACGTGAAAGCAAATGGAAAGGAAACAGGATGATAAAGAGGACAGAAAAGAGAAAATATATTTGCTACTATCCAATTAGCCTTACAAGTGCATAAATAAGGGAGCTGGTTTGTTTATATTCCTTCATTTAAATGGGAGATGCTTAAAGTCTGAACTATAAAATACATGGATATATTAAATTCTCTTTTGCTTTGTTTTGTAATTCACTCCTGCTGTGCCACTGCTGTAAACACGCACACGGGTATCTGTACGTATTGAGCCATAGGCATTTTCAAAGTTCATCTCATGAGCCTATCCATTTTGAACTTTAATTTAGCAGCAATGTGCTGTGTTGTGTGGCCAAAGCTAAGTAACCAATTCAGGAGTGTCCTCCTCACAATAGTTTTCTGCAGGGCTTGCTAAAAGTTGTATGTCTCTTAGGAAAGCACTCTGAGGTTTTTCTGTGCTCCTCTGATTCTAGTCTTGAAGTTAAGAAGCCAAGGCCAATGTTCTACAGCCACCTCCACTGTATTTTACTGGACACCTGATTTGTTGTAAATTTTACAGCTCATTTAGTTCTTTGTCACCCGAAACGTACTGTGAAACTTGCCCTCAGGCTCTTGTGAGAGCCACCACAGTGAGATGTCCTTATTTTCTGCCACTTCCTTTCTTCTCATGCACCCTCTCACACAAAAATTATATGTTTCCGTATTTCATCCAGTTCTCCTGTCCAAGAATTTACTGAAACCTTGGTTAGCTAAGGAAATTCCCAGCATACTGTGAATACTTTTCATACAAATGTAGAAGTATAAAAGAACACTTCCCTCTCTGTCTCTAAAACTCCCCTTCTTCCACAGCTACAATGTTCATTTAATACCATAACTCCCTCTTCTCATCTTTTAACCCTTTCCTAAGATACTTTTCTCCTCAATTTTATAACGGCACTGTCTCCTTACACTTGCACTTTTTCTGAGCAGTCTTCCTTGTGTCACCAGAAAGTATCTTCATGGTACCTTCTACTACTACAGGGGTATCCTCACCGACCTGGACAGTCCTGGTATCTCTAATTATATCCAGAGCTCTTTAACTCATGGCCTGCAGATCACATCAGGACAGACTAGCTCAGCACGCAGTGGAGGAGGTCAGTGTCAAGATCAATGGGTTTAAGAAAATTTGCTCAGCAGGACCTCAAGCTGAGAGCAAAAAATGACCGTCTTGCATTTCCAGCACTGTTAGGTTCCGAGACCTCCAGAGAATTCCAGTTTTACACACAAAGTTACAGGTAATCATAAACAACTCAACCAAAGCATCATGGTAAGCTGCCCATCAAGCATTCATAAACGAGATAGCCCAGGTGTTCCTGGCATTGGATGCAGAAGAATGAACCTTTCTCCACACACCCACTCAGACCCCACACATTGAGAGAGAACTCTTAGGGGATGTATAAGAGGTAAAGGGCATTTAGGTATCTAAAAGCAATTTTTTATATTAGTGTTTGGTTAGTTGATAATAGTTTAGAAATTTGGAAGAGTTAGAAAAACTTCTGTAACTCACAGACTTGTCTAGAAAAAAGGAGTATAGCAGAGAAATCTGTTTTCCAAAGCTGTTCTTTTGATTTGGCATTGATGAAAAGAATTTCAAACCGATTTTCGTTATGGTTATGGTAATATATACAAATAAATATTTTTTTCAATTATTTTGAGAAGGTAAAATAAAGTAAAAAAAGAAAGAACGCAATGAAAATTTACTCCCCTTTTACCACTTAAAACATCTTTTCAAGGAAGTGGGGAATTATAATAGTGAAAAGACTTACCCATTATATAAGAGAACTGCTTTATCAATCAGCACAAATTATGAGTCAGACTGATTTTGAAGACAAAACTAACACCATATATATCTATATAGTGGCAGATTTTTAGAGAAAGAAGAAAAGAATGTTGCTGAAGTGGAAATAAGGGAATGTATGTATTAAGTACTTCCTATCACTTCAGCAGGTATGGAACGCAGAAATACTGATATAAGTCCAGGAGAAAATGGAGGAACTAGCCACAGTTCAGCCACTGTAAAGGAAGGATAGAGTCAAATCTGTCAGCAGAATCCCACCTTTTGATTCCAACCTATTTTTTTTCATTAACTACAGTGCAAAAAAGATGTGGAAAGTTTCTGAAGCCATCACGCTGCTATCAGGAGCAGTGGGAATGCATCCTACTAGATACTGGGATTAGTAAAATGTTTGGTCAAGTTTCTTTTTTTACAAAGAAAAGTAAAGTATGCATGTAGGGTTTATATTTAAGTGCAACCAGTCATTCCAGCTTGTTTTAAGGATAAGATATTTTTAAGAAGATCTGTTCATACAAAAGTGAGGTTGCCTTGGCAACTGTAACTATAGAAAGCCAGAGTAATTACTTTCACAAAATCCTTCCTAGTGCTTTCTCCTTCTTAATAGGAATGTGTAAATACCTTGTTTTAAGCTACATTTATCAGAAATATTACCTATCATTGATTCTACCCTTGAGGCATGGGAATCGAAAAGTACGTGCTTAAAGCAGGTTGAATAGTGCAAAACCAATTTGCAAACACGTATTTCAACTCAAAAACGAAAGTCAGATCATGCACATTTGCTCTTGGAGGGAAGTGAAAATTTGAAAAGAATGCAGCATTCTGCTTTCATATTGCAAGATCTCATTGAATAAACTGTGCTATGTATTCCTCTATCTTCAAACACAACAACAATTCACTTCTGTGAACCGCAGGCAGAAGGAATTAAGGTTGCAGTTTAATATACCTAAACTACATTCATGCAAACAGATCTACTGAATCATTGCACAGCTCTGCACCGCACACTGCGGACTTATCTGTGTGTCTGGGACAAGTTTAGGGTCTGTTTCTCTCTCCATTACATGGTAGACATGTACCCTGATTTCCCTGGCACAATGTTTGAGATCCATCATTAGCGATATTTGGCACAGCTCTGTTGACCCCTAGGCTTGTCGTTTAATAACTTATCCAATTTTTCTGCTGTGCTTGTTAGAGTAGATGATGTCCATTTAGGCTTGATTCGTTTGATTTATTCCTGGGGCCTTCCTCGTCTGATAAATAATATTTCACCACAGACCTCCCTCTCAGGCCGTGCTGTTCAGCTTTGGCTTACTGATGCCATAGAACACATTGGCCACAGGAATGGATTCTTGCACTGAAATAGAGATGGAAATTAACAGTAGTTTGCAAATTGTCTCTTTTCATTCATTATCAGAAGAGTATTGTTTTCCCCTACTCTGCTTCCTGCCTGTACGAATGCTTTCCTGAGTTACAGTTGCAAACCACACACTAGGAAAGCCAGTGTTATACTGTGCAACCACAATACGTACCCTCTTTCTTTTTGTTGTCTGTGATTCTGTAACTTAAAATGTATTTACAGACCCCCGATGTTAATATGCAAACAGGGATACAAGCACCCTGTTATGGATACTGAAAGGACTTTTCTTTTGTCTGTTAAAGTGTCATTAATAAGTTACACAATATTACAAGTGATCAAGAAGCGAGATCAGTGTAGATGCCACTAGAAATGTGGGAAACCATATCTTCCATGATGCATATGAAGACTTTTTCTCCCCCTATAGTTTTGCAAGGTGCCAGAAGTCACACACATTTACTTATGCTGCATCATCATCATCATCATCATCATCATCATCATTATTCCAAGCAGTCCCGATACTTTTTAAATACAACCATCCATGCCAGTCTGGCTGGGACACCAGCAGCATTTAGCACAATGGGTATCAAATATATGCATTCAGCATCTGTTTTCTAGCGATTCCCAGGCCTACAGAGAGGTCACTGCCTCTAAATAATTAGGATAATTCATAAATTTCTACTCATCTCCAGTGATTTCACAGATACGTTGCTTCAGTGAAGTGCGTTTTCAATGCTGTAACAGTTTCAAGGCACTCAAAAATCCAACGTGATATTCACAAACTTTAATTTTCCACTAGCTTCGCAGTGATTAACAGCAAGACTACTTGAAAAAATAGCTTCCTAGGATGGATGCATTGAACAAAATTATGTATCAAATCCCAAATTGTGAAGTCAAAGGAGACAGGAAAATTTAAACCAAAGGAGGATCTGCTGTGACGTCTGTTTTAGGCTCAATTAAATACAGCCTTTTAGCCTGTGTTCAGTCATCCTAGCTTGTGTTCACTTTTATGTAGTTTGACAAACTGAATAATCTGAGGTCTTTCCTCACGATACTCATGGAAAGACATATACTGCCCCATACTCTTGGTTTACCTTTTGATCAATATATTTGTTTTCTTCAATTGCTGATCTTTTAGAGTGGTCACACGAGGAAGAAGATGCCGAAGGAAGTCTTCGCAGCAAACAGCTGGTATCTTGTTGCTGGCGATCAATAAACTGCTTCATAAAACTTTCCCTTGTGAACAGATAGAAGACATTGACGGATTACAACCCCAGGAAGACTTAATATTTGGTTTTCTTTATGACATGTCACAACCCATTAATGCTAAGATGGATAAACTCAGAAAAAGTTGTACTGGGCTATAGATGGATAAAAGGACAGAGTGCTGAAACAACCGATAAAACTTAGATTCATTTATTAAAGAAATACATAACTTAATTGAGAGGTGGGCGGTTTGCATGTAGTTTCAAAGAAATGAATTTCATTCCATTTAATATTTATTTATTTATTTATTTACCGGTTAAAGTGCTAAATATCTGAAGTGCCTTTTGCAGTTTTCAGCTCTTTTGAGCTCATTAAACAGCGAGTTGTTACTTCAATGTAAATCAAATGCTGATATAATCCAAAGGAAACATACTCTCTGCAAGAAATTCTTTCTTGAAGATTTCAAACATCTGTTCATATAGCTGCTTTGAATACCGGTATTAAGGCGCTTCAGCAATTCTGTGCCTCACATATGCCATGTTTAAAATGTAGAAGCATTTCTATTTACAACAAATGTACATTTATCTTTTAGTAGAGTTGCCCTATTTTCAGTGTAAATTGACGACGTCAAAACTAATTTTTATCTGGAGAGATAGTTCTACATAGTACAATAGCTTCAGATTTAAAGATGTGATTTGCTAGTGATAGTTTGAAGTCTATTTCAGTATCTAGCGTGATCAAGTATGAGTCTAGAATATACTGGGAAAAACACAGCTAGAAAGAAATACCAAAAAAGACTAAGACTAGGAGAAGAATGCCCTCAGCTGAGGGTCTGAGCCTTTGTTGAGGTGACTTTTACAGGAAAGTGGTAACTATGTAAGTACAAAGAGGGGACAAGTTCATCACAGAGTAACCGGTATTGGATGGCCTGTGTTATCCCCTCTAATGATTTGCTGCCAGTTGACCTTATCTTTAAAAAGCTACATGAGAATTGATTAGACTGCTAGTTGTCTATGTCAGGCAAGAACGTAAAATCCAAATGGGAGTGGAGAAACAACGACACACTTTTCAATCATATCGTACTTGTGTCTGTTCTGGTCAGTCTAGTTGCTTTCATGAATACATTATAAGGAGTGCTAGGAATACATTATAAGGAGCATTTTTTTTGTTTCCCAAAAGTAATAATGAGGTAAAGCCAAAATGTCACATCCTTTCAACACCAATGTTAATTCTGTTTCATCTCTCATTTTCTGAACTATCTGTCTAATCCACTAGCAAAACCAGATAAATATTTTGGGTGCTATGTGGCAGCAGACAAGTTTACAGCATACTAGCAAAGGAAATATTTCAATACCTTATTTTTGGAACTGTGAAATCTGAAGGGAGCTTGGAGATTTTCACCATTTGTGGCCTGTTTGGGAATTTTTCAAAGATGCGTAGACGCAACGGAAGCTTCTCCTTTGTATCTGCATTTGCTTCACTTTGCTTTAGCTATAAAAAAGGAAATGAAAAAAACGACAGAAAGAGAAATTTTGCTCTGTAATATCCCAGTCTTGTTTTTCAGAACCCAAATAATAACAGCAATAAGTTAAAGAAACAGAAGATGGCAGCAAAGAACTACAGAGGGTAAATTTGATGCTAGTTTATTGATCTGCTTGTGCTAGCAGCTGACAAATACCTAACAATACCATGCCTTTAATTGAAAGTCATAAAATGGGAGGATTGCTAATAACTTTAATTTTAAAATATGAAGCATATTAGTGTTCTATTTAATATGCTTATTTCTATGTTTTCTTCACAGATCCCTAACAGTTTATCAAGCAAATAAACACCCATGATTTCTTATTAGGCACATCTTTCTCTATATGCTGACAGCTCTTCGATATTCAAATAGAACATAGCATTTTTAAAGGGAGCAATTTTAAAGGAATCCAGCTCTCAGAAAATGAAAATAACAGGAAAATTACATTTACATGAGTATTATAAGTAATAACAAAAGACTCAAAAGAATCCATCTACATCAGCAATTCTGATACTGAGCTGCAGCAAATCACTAACAAATGTTGCATTTAGAGGTATCCAAAAACAGTTATTCCATGGAGTATCACACATCTAAGTACTGAAAAGGCATATACATCTATCTATGTGGAGACAGATGATGGCTAAATCTAATGATATAAGAATAAAAAGATATGATATGGAGATACGATTACTGAATTCTGATTACCTTATGTAGCAATTCAATTGTGTCATTGCAACAAAATACCAAGTCAAAAAGAATCAGTGAAATTAATTTTTACATTTATTTTAAATGGTATGTGTATTGCATACTATGTCCATAAGCATACATGTAACTGAGATGATTTCAATTCTCCTTCTCCCACCTGCTTGTGAGCACAGGCTTAGAAGCCCACATTTTGAAACAGATTTTCACCATCAGCACCTGCAGGGAACACTGCTGACAGACATCAGCTATGGATTTTTACCAGGGGCAATTGCCCAGGAAGTCGAATGGATTTTTAACTCTCCTTCGCGCAGCCTAGTGAAATGCATGCTCCCACAGCATGCTATAGAGGAACAACTGCTCTGCTGCACCATCACACTATCAACAACATCACCACTGCCAGCCATAGGACAGCTAAAGCTGAAAATCATATTCGGTTGGACGTAAGTTGTCATGTGGACTGAAAACTGTTTGAAGAGCTGCACACAAAGACTAATGATTAATGGTAAAGCACTCAGTCAGAATAGAAGGGGAACATTGCATAAATCTCTATTATGTCCAGTCCTATTTAATTGCTTCATTAATGATCCTTAAAAGGAAGAAATTACAACATTAATGAAATTCACTGGATATTAAAATATGAAGAGTTGCAAATACCACAGCAGACAAGGAAAGGGACAGATTTAGAAATAGGAGCCGGAAATAACAGACTGGAAAAATTCTAGAGCAAGAATAAGAGCATAAAATAAACAAGAACTTGTACTTCAATACAGCATCAAAAGGCCAATTTGGGCACCAATCACATTACCAGCCAAAGGCTATGCTCTCAACCAATCTCTGTTGGTTAGACGTTATATAGTTTTAGAAATGGTACAGAAGTCCACAGCTCTTCTCCATGCTGCTTTGAAGAGACCGTACTTGGGTACGCGTTCACTTCTAAATACCATTTTATCAATCAGTCTCACACTGACAAGTCAAAATAGAGCAGAACAGAGCCATGAAAACCAGGGCAGAGCTACATGGGGCAAAGGGGAAAAAAGGAGAAGAAAGACAAGGTGCCCAATATTTATACCACATCTACCATAACTGATAATAAAGTAAGGGGAGGGGAGACAATGTAGATTTATGTAAGAAATATTTGAAAACTAATTATTTCAATAATATAATAGAGTACCCCAAATATAGGAATGAGAGGATGAAATTAAGAAAGGGAATTCTTAGGCTAAGAATAAAGATTACTATCCTCACAGGGAAATCTCTGAGTGTTCAGTGAGGTCTCTGGAGGGAGGTGCCTCATCATTCCAAATTCAGACTAGACAGAACCTTTGAAACGCCAGAGTACTGCAGAAAGAAATCCCTCACTGACAAGGAAACGAACTGGATAATCTAACAGGGCTTTTCTGCAACATCATACTGTTGAAAAGCTTTAGGAAGGGGTAATTTTTAGAGGGAAGAAAGGTTTCCAGTTTCTCCTGGTTTGCTTTTTAATAAGAAATCATTGCATAAATATGCAGATTTTGGCACGGGCAAACAAGGTCTCTTACAGCTATGAACTCCTGCTCACAGAAGTCAGTCTATACAGAATAGAGAGCACATGATGGACTGCAGTGCTGTCTGAAGTCTCAGAGCAGAACAAATCAGGGAGGTCATGGAAGCAGGAAACTGTATAGTTTGAAAGCTAAGCAATGGGACAGCAATATCCCCTGTCTAAACAGGAGAATGATTCAAGATAGGCTTTAAAATAACATAAAGTCAAAGCAGTTCTACAGAATATCTCCAATTAGTCATGCTGTGATAATATCACATATTGAGGAGCACGAGGCATTTAGCTTCACTGAGTTCTTCTCTATGCACTTAGGGTGTAATTGTTGCTCCACATGACATAAATCCTATTTCGTATTGCTGCTTAAAACCTTTACATTTTAACTTTCTTTACTGCATAACAAACACTTATATTTTTTAAAGGTACACGATTATGTTGAAATGTTGCAATGATGGTGCAGAGTGTTTCTAGTAACAGCTAAACCCAAAATAAAATATCAGGGCATTTTATCTATGATTTTTAATTTTATTTACTATTATTACTATTGGCAAGGAAATGCACACTGGTCTGATTTGCTCTGCGTGGCCCTCGATCTCCAGCTCCAAAAGAGCCTACTGGGAGCAGTTCACCAACTTTCTGTCAGCCTGGCCTGGCTAAATTCTCTTGTGGCTGCTTGAATTGTTCCTGTAAAGCCACAGAAGGAATTTATGTCTATTTCCATGGTGCTTGAGTTTACAGGGACAGATTTAATGGCACAATACATACAGAAAACTGTCTGCTCTGACCCTAAATCAGAAGAACTTATCCAAATAGTACATAAATGGCAAGGAGTGGCAGAGAGGAAATGTTAATTTGGGATTCCGATGGTAGCTTGAATAATATGTTCAGATATGGGTCCCTGAAATCCAAGCTCTCCCTAGTCTGTAAACATAATTGTCTTAGATCAATACAAGAGACGGCTGTGAGAATGGCAGACTTATTGGTGAAGACAGCATATCCGTGTGGGTTTTTTTGTCCCAGAAAGCCATTATGGCCATATCTCCTTTTGGTTCGGAGCAGTTTGAAGTGAATCCCCCAATCACCAGCACTTGCCGTTTGCTTGCTTAGTTCATGAGCTGTATTGGTAAGCAAACCAGATTCTTCTTGGAGGAAGCAAAACCCCAAGTTCCACCTTGGTGACACGCAAATGCACTCCAGCCACTGAGACTGGTGTAAGGGTCGGAACCAATGACTGGTCCGTAGGGTGGCTTCGCACCCCATGTGTGACGGGGCACGATGCCCAGTGTGAGACCGAATCTTCTGAAGCAAAACCCTGCTGTGAACGCGGTGGCAGCAGCAACTGCTTCACTGTCCTGATTCTCTCCCATGGCGCAGCCCAGGCATTAACGCGTGGTGATCTCATTCACGCTCCTTAATGCAGCTTCAGCCATAAATTTCTTTGTGACCGCAAGGCTTCCTTACAAAAAAAAGTGATTGCTAAAACCAGCTTTAGTGTAATTAAGATCTGGGCCCTTAAAACTTAAGAGAACCTGTCCTAGATACACACAGTAGCATGAATGGTGGTGAAACTGGAAGACAGGGGTAGAGGCAGGGGGAATAAAAGAGACAGCAGGTAATGACCAGTGAGAAAAAGGGGCAGGGTTAGCTCTTTGATGCAGACGCACCCTGTCTGTGTTCAGACAATTGTGCTGGGCTGGTCAGAAAAGCAATCACTGCCTTGCTGGAGATAACAGCCTTGCCAGCAGGAAGCTGGCAACTCCCACGTAACTACACTGGTCCTATTCATAAACCATCCCACCTCTGCCAGCTACTAAAGCTCTCTCATCTGTGTTTCAGAAATGGAAGTGGTGACATTTAAAAATAGGAAAAAAATACGCTGCATTACAGTACTTGAGCCACACAGTGTTATGTAGAACCTGAAGAGGAGAGTAAGGCAATAAACGGTGGTTCTTAATTTTTTTATCTTAAAACATTGAGGTACTATAGTCACCCAGATACTTATCACTGTGAGCGTGGTCAGGGTGAAAGCAGCAAGTTCTTCTAAATTGCATATTGCAACTTCTTTGACAGCAGTGACTAGAGTTGCTGAAAAAGCATTAAAGCGTTGGAGTGAGACAAGCAGCAGGACCTGATTAGAAGAGCTGCATTCCCACAGCCTCTCCCTCCCAGAAGAGATGTGCCACAGTGCACTTCAGATCTTCAGGTGAATGCAGGGGGGTGTCACACCTGTCCTCCAGCCTACATCCCCTTCTACGGAAGCAGGACATTGGAAGTGCCTGCACATGCAGAGGTCTCGTTACGGACTCAGGTGGGAGCTGCCAGCCTGGAACGTGGAAGTGCTCCGGGGTCTGGTAATATGAACAAGATCACTTCAACAGTTCAAAGGGCTAACTAAGGTGAGTACCTCTCAATATCACCAACTTGCATTTAGAGACAGAAACATCCTCGGAAGTAACGGTCTTGGCAAAGCAAAACGAAAGCTCAAATTTAACATATTCATTGAGTTTCTATGAGATTGACACCGTAGTGAGAACATGACAAAGAAGAAACAGACTTAACCATAGCCAAAGGGCTAAGACCTACCCTTCCTAACTTTTTCTTATGTTCTCTATTCATTTAATTCCGATCATGGAAGAAGAGCCAGTAAAGTGCAAAATGTAAAGTGTGAAAGGTTCAGTTTTCATATGGCCTGTGAGACAAGTGTATGTGAAATTCACTTAAACACTCTGTAAATATTTCAATGAAATTAAATGATTATGAAAAATTTACTGCAATGCTCTAACTCTTTCATTTTAGTTGACAGTTTTCATAGCAGGCTGAGATCAATCATGTTCAAAATTAAAAGCTTTGCTACTGATGTACACACAGTTTATTTAGGAACTGGCCAGCTGCCCAGAATAATTTCATGGTGACTGAAAAGTTCAAACCTTTTAAGAAAGTTCAGGGGGCCTCCCTACAGGATAGTTTTAAATTAATATTGTTTGGTACATTATAGTGCACTGCTATACATCAACATTTTTCACTGCAAATCTCCTTTAGGGGTTGTATTTGAAGAATAAAGTGACTATACAATATCTGTGTTACACTGTTAGCAAGATATGCTACGTGCTCCAACACTAAACACTTTGAGCATGAAAGTGCATGGGGATGAAAGACATTACAAACTGATACCAGCACCCATTCAACAGTTTTCCAGAATTTTCTACTTATCCAAATTCTTAGCTTTACCATCACCTTTGGCTTGTCAAAAGGAACTTTGAATGAAATCCAAGTAATTAGCATTAAATGACATGTAAATTAAACAATTAAAAATCAGAAAGGCAGATTAAACGAGCCACTTGTTTCCTTTCTGTTATTATTCTGAAACTGCATAGGTCTGGCAAATTTTTGGACATGAATGAGCTATACTAAAAGAATATATGCATACGGGTAAGTTGTCATAGCCCACACTCAGCTTTGGCATCAATTTGTATCAACATCTTTGTACCTACATTTGATTTAAAGTTCAACTCAAATCAGCTGTTCAGTTACTATTATTTACACCTGCAATTCTGTTGACAATGAAGAAAAAACTCGATTTTGTTTGAGCAAACTGCACCATGAAAAAAGGGAAGGTAAAAAGCATTCTGAAAATCAAGGTAAAAAAAATTGACAAATTGAATTTGTGTAAAAGTAACATTTGCAGTGTTAAAAAGCAGTATTTATGATGTGTAGATCTTATTAGTATGTCTATAGTGCTATATAAAAGACGGCCAAGGGCTTAACCCCTTGCCTAAGGTCAGATGGTACCCACTGACTTCAACCATAGTTTGTAATGTTTGGCTTTTGGTTCCTCTAGGCTCTGTGTGGTGGCCCTGAGGCATAATTATAACAGTTATTTTTCTACAGGTTTTCCAGTTCTTCAAGGCATCTGAAACAAGGTGAGAGCTTTTATGAGCAATTCCCCTGAGCAGCACTTCTGTAGGATTCTGGTATTTGGGTTGTGTATTGCCTACTTTGAGCAGGAGAAGAGCTTGTGAGTTTGGCTGAAGGTGCGATAGCACTATAGGGCTGTGTGGCTTGGAGTCCAGCCTGGGAAGGCCCTGTCCGTTCTTTCTTTGAAAGCAGTCCCTCAATTAAAATATTCCCTGAACTGCAGCAAAGTATTGTCTGGGAGAACGTAGCTGGAGCTACTGGAGAGAGCCAGCAGTGAGCGAACAGGTAAGCGGCATGCACAGACAAGGGGTTAACGCTTGAGGCTGCTCTCCTGTCCTCTTTTAGTTAACTGCCCACCTGTACCAGTTGCGAATTTTGCCCTTCGGGCTCACCTAAACAAATGGGGACATTGCAAGCAATAAAAAATTCTCCCATGTAGGGACTGTAAAACAGAACCTAAATTGATTTTAACCACATTCTGCGCTGCCTTGGGGAATTTTCAGTGAAATGTACCAAAAGACATGATTACAGTGGTGCTGGCATTCACAGTAGAGATCGCACTGTTGATAATATAAGGGCAAAATAAACTGAAACAGTTCCTGGTAGATGGAGGAACAAGATTGCACATATATTTCTCATACGCACAAAACTTTTTTTTTTAATAAACAACTTTTCTGTGTCAGAGGGTTTATATGCTGTATGTAGTATGATTTGGTGCTGTGACTGCTATTTCCCAATTGTTCATTTAAATAACTTTTTCTTCAATTTTGCACGAAGTCTTGCAAATTAATAAGATATTGAGTAAGGTTTCACAAATGTGGGTTTTTAAATAACTTCCTTCCAGTAACTGTAGCTCCTATCAGTTCTTCAGGAACAAATGCGGCTGACAAGAGGTCATTGCAATTCAAATGGTATGAAAGTCCTCTAGCAAAATTTGGCTAAGACTTAGTCCATTTACCTAATAGAGGACAGGAATCCAGCATGCCAGAGAGTTTGCCTTTGATTAACTGAGATAAATAAGATGAATTTTTCAGAGCTATTACCTCACACTGTCCACAGACTCAGGCAAACATTGCTACATTGATTAGACTTCAGCCATATTTCCAAATCTTCTGCTCTGCAGTGGCAAGAATTATACCATTTTAAAAAATATGAGATCCGAGATTCTGCACAGTTGGTGTGCGTAATCAGGGCCCCAGGAATGTTCTTACCAGACCAGACTCAACTTTCTTGCCTTTAGACTGAGGTACCTACGTGAGTTAATTAAGTTATGATTGTCTTAGTCTCTGTTTATAGCCAAAAGTGACAAAGAGGCACTTGTAGAGGTCACTTCAGATCTTGGGCTGTCTATATCTTTCAGACATGTTTATCTTTTTCCATTGGCTAAGAAGGGAACTTGAATCCAGTATGTTTTAAAGAACAATCAGATGTGTGATTCCCAGCATTAGGCAGGACGAATCTAGGCCATAGCATCTATGATGGTATTCATCTCAGTTAATTATAGTTGTCCAAACAGGAAGTACATCGTATAATCATCTAGGCACTTCCTATATTTAACTGAAAAAGGTATCTCCAGATACTGACTCATCACATACAAACACATAAGACAGACAAGCAAGATGGAATATCACCTTAGGGTAACTCCTTCATCAAATGTAGAGACAGTATAAGGTTACATCTATACTAGCAATGTACTGGGGTATGGGCCTAAGAACTAGAATAAGATTGTCCATTTCTGTTACACTGCTAGCAAGGCTGCTTGCACAGTTTTGGCCTTGGCCAGCTAGCACCCTCCCTGATCATGCCTGAGCACAGTCTGGGGCTTATCCCATCTGAGGACATTCCCAGTAGGCAGTATGGACACTTCCTATTTAAGTGGCAGGTAGTTTTGGAAAGGGAAAATAACTTAGCTGTATGCAGAAGCCAGGCTGTGCTGGGCAGCCACCGTTAGGGACAGAGAGCAGGTCCTGGACATCTCTCTCTCTGGATATAGATCAGCTAAATTATTAGCTTAGAGAAGATGCTGTAGTTTAAATCAGAAAGTGGCTTATCTTAGATAAGACAAACCCCACCCTTATTTTAAAACAGTTCAGGGGCAGGTACATTTTTGGATGGATAGTTTACAATAGATAACGGAAATGAAACATAAATCTAATGCTAACATGCATAAACATTCTTTTAATAGCTTTTTCACATATAAATGCAGCTTTATCATTTTCATATCAATTATTTTTCTCTTGGGATAAGTAGCAGAAATATTTTTGTTTCCATATAAAGGTTACAGAGTCACAAAATAATACCCACTACAATAGAAAAATGCATTACATGCTCCATTTCATCAGAGGAAACTCTTCACTTCAGTGAAGAGACTTCACTTAAACTAGGCGTCATTATTTGTTATGAATTGTATATTTGATGAACAATAAGCAACTAAAATATTTTCAAGTGAACAAAAGCACAAGATGTATGAATTCTGCTCTTGTACAAACATAATCATTCAATATCGACTAGGTACGACGTGTTCATCTCCAAGACTCAGGGTAAAATTCACTACAAGCTGAAAGGGTGCTTCTGTGCAGGAAGCAAAGGAAGTAGCATTGCAGGTCAATTCAGAGACTCTTATGTCTGCTTACCTATTCCAGACCCTGCACAAAGGAAGATTCCTGGAGGTAGCTTTGTAAATGGTGCTTACCCACACATAGCCAAGACACAGAGCTTCATCTGCCCTGCTGGGTTCACAGAAAAATAGAGCCAATCTGGGAGATGATAATTGCGGACAGACTTTCAAAGGTTCTCACCGCAGGCAGCTCCCATTTACTTAAAAAAGAGCTGAAGAGACTCAGAGAAGCAGGCTGTGACTGACCAAGGAAGTCATCATCTTGACTTCCTATCAGGATGCAGACAGTGAGAGGTACATAAAATGCTGAAGAGCAGTGAGGTCACAGGGACAAAAGACTCAATCTGCAGAGAATCTGTGTGTCCCTGCTCACAGTTTAACAAAGCAATATAACTTTGACCTGGGTCCTCTTAATACCGAAGTATAGGAAGACTGGAATTTGATCCATACATACAAACCCTTTATTCCATGTGATTTGTATAGGCTGATCTATGCATCGTCCAGGGTGTTACACCAGATAGATCACCACTAAACTGGTGTGGACATAAGGCATATCCAACTTGATTTACTACTTAGTTTTATCTGCATGGTAGGAAACAAAGCTATGCTATGTGAACCCAATTTGAGATTCCAAACCCAACCTATATGTTCCCTATGAGTTTGTGAGTGCTGCTTGAGGTGGAAGCAGCTAGGTGTTGATGCTGAATTATATTTGTCACAGATCATGATGCAGGTGCTTGTGCAGCAAGTTTCATGTCATTTCTGTGGGTTGTGGCAATGCAAACCTATGTTTCCTTCTTTTTAGGTGTGCTGCGGTGTCTACGGACATTCCTGTAAAGGGATACTTCTCTGGCACAGATCCATATAATAATGTCTTCTAACATACAAAGAATCTCTACAAAGACAAGAAGGATAATCTACTCATGATCACTGTAGCTAGGAGAAGAATGTTTCACCCACAACACGGAATACAATTCAGATGAGACACCAGATAAATCTTCCTAAAAATACCCTAACCTGAGTACCAAATGTGATAATGAAAGCATTATTCTTCGTCTACTCACAGGACATGCTAAGCAAACATCAACCACAGTGCACAGTGCTTTTTTTGTTTCCAGTGCTTTTACTATAAACACCATTATCATGTGGATTTGTTTCATTAAATGTATTCAGCTAAATATGCATGAAGCTGTACACTTGATCTGATCTTCATGTAATTGACTTTTTTGGGATTGGAAAATTAGAGAGGGCCTGTAGAGGGGCCAACGAGATCTTCTCTGTAAGGCAGCTCTAGAGAATATAGAGGCACACTCTTCACAAGGAGACTTAGTCCCAGGACAAGGGGCAAAGAGCACTATTGGCTTCACGAAAAAATCTGTCTAGATAGAACAAAGCAATTCTTCACTATGAAGAAAATCACTGAAATAAGTTGCCCAGAGAAGCTGTGGAATTTTTATCACCGGAGATATTAAAGACTTGGTCTGACAAGGCTCTGTGTAATCTCATCTAATGGCCTGCTTTCAACAGCAGGTTGGACCAGATGGTCTCCAGAAGTCCCTTCCAACCTTGACTTTTCTATTATTCTATGATTTGGTGATAGCTATGAACTGCAAAACAACAGATAATTATGCTCTTCAGTTTCACTGCTGTGCATGTGCATCTGCCATCTCTTGATAACTTGTACTTTCATTCAAACCATTACTGGGCTCTGTTAGATTTTGTGAGAAGGTAATTAATATAACTTAGGTGTGAGTGAGTATTTGCAACCCACATAGTGGACCAATTTCTACAATCGAATATCAGCACTGAGAAAATGTAACTGAAGTTGACAAAAAATTCATAGCTGTAGCTAAGGCCAGAATCCAGTATATTTCTTTAAACAAGAAAGAGTTTGTCTTTGCACATATTATCTGCCCCTTGCCTTTTTGTGCTTTGTTTGTTTGTTTTTTTTGAACCAGAGGCAGTATATTTAATGTGACGCAGGTGGCCTGGGTTTTAGATTCATTGCAGTTTTAGAGTATTTCTTCAGTATAGACATTCACACAGAAACTGAATTTAACCAAAGGACATGCAGAGGAAACCTATATGTGTGGTAACTGGGACGACACAGAGACTGATCCAAATTACTTCAGAAACCTTCTTTACTGGAACAGATGAAAAAAGAAGACAGTTTGGTGTTACTGGCTGCCCTTTCTCCCACATAAGTTTGCTGATGAAATTTCAGCCAGGGCTAGATTCCTGTGTTCTGTTAATCCCTTTCACAAGAGATGGGGATGGTTCTTTGTGTTCTTGTGGTGATGGATTGCTTCTTTAAAAGGGGAGATATGGGTAAGAATTACGCCTTAATTCTGAAATAGTTCTCCCACTCATTGGGTATTATGAAGGAAAAACTTGCAGGGTTTCTCATCTTCTGTCATTTTTTTAAAAGAGTACCTGATCTATTCTTGAGGAACTATAAGGGGAAGTCCTCTGAATTCTAAGTGGAAAATAAGTGAGTGACCTACACTCAGGTACCTAAAAATCTCAGTAAATATATAACGAATTCATCCTTTTAAGCAGATAGCCTTTTTAATGACTGAACAAGAAATTCAATCTCATGCAAAGGCCGGACCTCTACTTTTTATAAGCACAAGTGCATAGATCCACAAGCTCCTATGGGCCTAAGACACTGTTCAGGAAAGGCAATCACAGCATGGACTTTCAAGGAGCCAATTGCTATCAAAATAAGAAGTAATGCTACACAAGCCCTCTCCTTCCTTCCAAAGAACTACAGGACAGTCCCTTAATTCAGAGGATGGAGCATCTAGAATCACCTATGTGCCCTGAGAATCACTTGCATTTTTCTTAGCTATCAACCAAATAAACCAGAAAATAAAGATTAGCTGAGCTCCTGGTGATATAAAAGCTAGGTAAGCATTTTCTTCCCCAGTGATACAAATGAAGCAGTAGAAGCTTACATTTATATTTTTGTTACTGCTATTCACACATTCACAGCAAATATGACTCCCATCTCTCCTCCTTGAAAAGTGTGAGCTTTGAATATGGTCTTTGACTAGACTTTTCAAAGGTCTCTATTTCATACAATAAAACCTCCATCCAAGAGAAGCCCTCTTGAATTTAATGTGTTTTCTTGACAAATAATACTGTATTGCATATACAAGGGATTGGCAACTTGTGAATTAATAGTTAGGTGTTTATTTCACCATTGGGCATCAAATATATAAGCCAGAATTTGTGATCCATTGATACTGTTTTTTTAAAAGCAGTAGATAGATGAGGTAAGAGCTAGAACCCAAAGGTGGAAGCTACAGCCTTCAGGAGACTTTCAAAACTTTCTTAGTTATTAAAAAAGGAAAGAGTCTGGCACAGTTTTCCAGATGACCACTTTTTCCGGACATATTCTCTATAAAGTTTACTACTTCTGAAATAGTGCTACTTTAAATGCTCTGCATATAGCATGGGAATAGAGGACCAACTTGAATTTTGTTAACTTTCTACTATCTTTGCTCTATGATGAAAAGAAGGATTTCATGCATTTTATGTAGTACTTAAAATTCAGTTTGGAACCATTACTGTACTTTTCATTTGTTAATAAAATGTGTTTGACACTTATCTTTCCTGCCACTTGTTAAAAATCCATTTACATGGGATCAGATATAATGAAAAGGTAATTTTTCATTTTTATTCTATTTTGTACTTATTTCCCATTTGGAATTACCTCAGGCTCTGTCCTCAGAACAAAAATACTCTGGAGGCAAGTAAACCTAACTAGGCTTTAAAAAGCCCCTAGGTTTTCACACACATTCACATATATATATATAATTTTATGCCCAATGTGTTTAAATTAGATATACCAATTATAACACCTTGTTCGCACAATATGTTCGTGAAAAATCCCCATGCTGAAATTCCCACTTTAATGCTGAAACCTTGGCACACAAAATTAGGAAGTGATGCTACTGCTGAAATTGTCATTGGCACCTTCCTAGATCTGCGGAATGCCTGGCGGTGCTGGGTGAAAGGCACAGGGCCCCGGCAGTGTGTTCTGACCAAATGCATTCAGCATCCCATAATGGGGTGCAGCAAGATGGTCAGGACCAGATGAGGTTTCAGCTTTGTAGCTCTTCCTTGTGCAATGCTAATAGGGAAGCGAAGGGGAGGGGAGGGGAGGGGAGGGGAGGAGGAGAGNGAAAAGATAAAGAATTTCTTAAAAGGGAAAGAAATACCTAGATGGTTAAGAACCATCCCTGCCTGCTTAAGAACTATGCCTCTATTGAAGCCTTTGATTTTTCACTGTTCTGCTCCGCTCCTGGTTTACAAGGTGCTTCTATACATATGAAAACACTTAGGTCCAACAGGTAGAAAGCCTTCAAATCCTATCTTTTCCATCTCCACTTCTACTGATGGACAAAAACATCTTTTCTGAGATATCCCTCAATAGAGCTTTTGGAGCCAGGTGCCTGAAAAATCAATTACTAGTGTTTGACCCGCCATTGTCCCTGGTTTCCATTAAAGGCAGTAGTGACCTACGAGCTTTGGTTCCACTTATCAAGAATCTGTGGGGGGAAAAAAAAGGAAAAGAAAAACTCCTTCACACTGAAAAGTATAACTGGGTCATAAAGTGTGAGTACAGTTTTGCTCCTCACTGAATAAAGGAGTTGTTAATAGGTCTGTTTGCATTGCCAGGACAGTGAGACTCCTTCGTATTAACAGGAGTAAGGTCAAAACTATCTTCTGAATGAATAATGACTGTACCTGAATGGCCTGGACTTCCCCTAGAAACAACTTGCTTTCAAATACTAAGCTGCCTCACCAGAAAAGAGATCTGAGGAGAGCAAAAGGAGACAAAGGGAAAGCAAAAAAAGATGAAACCCCTGAAAAACAGTACCAGAAAAGCATCAGCAAGCTAGCTGCACACAGGGAGACCAGACTTCAGATTATTTCAGACTGCCTGGCTAGTATTTTTGCTATTATGGACTAGATATTTTGAATTCTTGTTAAAAAGAAAATGATTTCCAGGAAATGATGTTACAGAAATTCTGTCCTAGTAATTCAACATGCTGATTTACTTAACTTAGAAAAAAACTGAGAGGGTTTGTAATGAATATTAAACATTACTTTTTCCAAGATGCATTAAACTGCCAAATTTGCTTGCTATTGCAGATCACTTCAAATAGACTTACCCAGTGAAAAGAAACTTTGGTCAGATTCTAAAGCTGCATGTACAGGTGCACAAAGACAGAATGCAGTGGAAGTAATAACAGGCACGGTAGGAAGGAGAGCACTGAGGAAGCATTTGACTGGAATGACTGTACATCATGAGCTAGGGGGCATCAAATTAAATAATCAAGTGGCAGATTCATAAGTAGAAAAATAAATATTTTTTCACATAGTGCATTGTTAAATTTATCTTTGCTACCACAAGCAGTTAAGTGCTAAATAAATACACAGATTTGAAAACAGATTTAACAAACACATGCAAGAAAAAATCCATCAAGAACTACTAGACAAAGATACACTGTGTTGGATACTGGAAGTTCCCAAATCCCTGGAGAGTGACTACCACTCAAGTATGAAATATCACTGGGGAATGAAATGTCACTATGTGCCTCCTCTGTTCTTATGCTAGTCCCTAAACATCTTTTACTGGCCATCGTCACAGACTAGATGTGGAACCACGAGGACCTTTGCTTTAACCCAGTACAGCTGTTATTGTACCCTGCAGGTTCTTCCTCAGCAAGCTTCATAAAAGATGTCTAAGCACAATATTGGCCTTTTTTTTTACCAGAAACATAGATAGTGACATTATATAAATTGTTGATTACAAAAAACTGACAAGCAGTTGTCAGTGCCTTGGTTCTACTATCAGGTGACATTGATACTGATACAATTAGATCTAGAAGTGAGACATAGGTTACTAGAAGCTATCCTTACCCCAGAAACTAGGGTTTCTGGGGGTAAGGGCTGCAGAAGGCTTTCCTCTGATGTTAGTGACCATCATCTTGAATACCACGCAACATTATACTTAAAGAGAAGTAATTTTAGGATAGAGGTCCAAAAGGACTTATATTTGAACATAGTGCACTTGGGTCACCAAAGTAAGTCTCTAGTAGAACTTGCTCTCTTAGGACAGTCCACTGCCATTACAAACAAGATATGCACGTACTCCACGTCATTTCGTTACTGACAATGGATAAAATAATCTTGTGGAATTAAGACGTGCTTAGCGAAAAAAAAAAAGTACTAAACACAAGAAAGCTCATTAGAGGCACTGCTGGAGCCGTTAAGGATTTAAGAATTTTTTTTTATGAAGAACAATATTCTTATAAGGCATGCACACACATTGTCAAGCTTTGGGAATATATTCAGCACTTACATAAAATTGGCCTGATTTTAAAAGGGATCTGTTATCGTTCTGCAACCTGTAAAAATCAGGGCACGTTGAAAAAATCTGTATATTTGACAAGTTTATTGTGTGTGGGTGTGTGCGTACACCTGCATTCACATATGCATATGTAACAAAGATATTTGCAGGATCCGAAATGGAGAAAAACTTTTATGATTCTGAAATGGTTTGCACATATGTGTGTCTGTAGATTCAAAATCACCCAGGCTGCTGGTACTAGAGAGCAAAAATATATATTATGTTTTTATAGTTGGGCTGGAAAGCAGACCCAAAATATGCATTTAGGATATGATAATCAGATGGCTAGAAAAGAAAAATACGCATCTGCAAGCACACTCAGGAGGTCTTCATATCCTCTACTCTTCTCAAGTACCATAAAAACTACTGCAAAAAGAAGAGCGTGGCCTGACATTTTGATTGGTGCTTTTTTGCCCCGAACATAATTGCTTATCCTACTGCCTAGAGGGTACCTCATCCTCCCAGAACTAACATGTTATTTTTAGTGCAGAATGGAATGTAGCACATTGCAAGCACTTGAACTACCTCAAGGCACTGGTGGTATAACCAAAAAATATCTGATTCAGAGTCTTTTTTGTATGTTTTAAAAGATAAATATGAAGATTCTTTATTTTTTAGGGTTTTTTTTCTATTTTTTAAAACCTGTGTGAAACATTTGAAACATGATTGAAGCACACCCATTTCTTTTCAGAAGGATGTGGTCTATGCCAATGAAAACAAGCCTCTTTCTTTGTTAGGTACTGAACTATACCTTTTCTAAAAATTCCTTGCATGAGTCTGTGCTCCCCTATCCTAGTTTTTACCTTGATGTCTGGAAATCTCTAACCTGAAAGTAAAAAAGTAATTGCTATTAGCTTGCATATTTAATAGATGCACTTCTATAGACTGACCGCTTCCACGCATAGGGGCATAATAAGAACCTAATGTGACTTTGAACTTTTAATTACTTCTCCAGTAGAAGTTGCACCCTGACACTAAGTAAATTTCTCTCCAGTGTAAGCAATTAACCAAGTGTCCTGGTTTTGGCTAGGACAGAGTTAATTTTCTTTCTAGTAGCTGCTGTGTTTTAGATTTGGCATGAGAAGAATGCTGAGCAATGTTGATAACACATACTGTTTTAGTTGTTGCTAGGCAGTGTTCATATTAGTCAAGTCTTTTTCAGCTTCCCATAGAAGCTGAGAGGGAGCATAGATAGGACAAGCTGACCAGGGGGATATTCCATACCATAGATGATGCTCAGTATAGAAATAGGGGTTGGCAGGGGGCAGGGATCTGTGATCACTGCTTGGGACAGGCTGTGCAACCAATCCCTGGGTGGTGAGAGTGACTTGCAATGTATTATTTTATTTTGTATATCCTTTTACTACTACTATTACTACTACTACTACTACTACTACTACTACTACTACTACTACTATTATTACTATTTTTTTTTTCCCCTCTTCTGTTACTGTTGTATTAAACTGTCCTTATCTCAACCCATGAATTTTTTTTTCCTTTCCCCTCCTTTTTCCCTCTTCTCCCCAGCCTACTGGGGAGGGGGGCAGTGAGCGAGCGGCTGCATGGTCCTAGTTGCTGGCTGGGGTTAAACCACGACACGAAGACACTTAGCTTAGCAAAACAGGTACCCTGGACTCCAGCCACAGGAAAGAATGAGATGGGGGAAGGAGGAGGGTGGAGAAAGAGGGATATCTGCAGAAGACAATTTAGCACTCCTAAGACCTCACTGTGTCTCTGAATAAGCCTATTCCTCTCCGTGGCTCAGAGAACTGAGGCAACCATATTGCCGAGGCCAGAAATTAGAGGGAATTAATCCAAGCCTTAAAGTCATCTCCTACAAAGTTTGCGTCAGTGAGCTTTAGCCAGATCAGGGCTTTAAGATTATAAATAATATCTATAAACCATGATAATTTAAAATTCTGTATGACGTTTTATGATGGCTTTTCTATTAATTTAAGCATTTACAGGACTGTCTAAATCTTTACTACTAGATATGCCACTGTATTTTTGTAAGGATTATCCTACTGCTAGTAGTTTAAACCAGAAATGAGTTTGTTTATGTTTCTATAAAGAAAAAAAACCCAAAACCCACTTGTAAAGTTTCTAGAATAGCTTGCCAAGTCATACAACCAATACTATTTTACCATGCTGAGTTAGTGCCGCTGCCCCACTAGCTGCAGTATAAACGTATTAACTGAGATGTATGTTTTGTCTACTGCTTTCGATGTATCTATTCACATAAATGGAAATTACAGAAGCTGGTTATATGAGAGTAAAGTTCAATTTGTGCATATCATGCATCTTTTTCTTTAGGACACAATCATCACAGTCTAAGCATGCACTTACATAAAGAAAAAGGAGAAAGCGTGAGGAGCCCTTTTCTCTTTCATCTCCTAGCAAATCTAATAATTCTTGTGGATATCACAGCAGTGTTTAAAGATTTCAGCAGAGCCTGAGACACCATATCGTCCACATGTTGTATCAACACAATGTAAACAGGCGCCCTCTGTCCTCATGAAGTTAGAATCTGAATTCACCAAGGCACAGGAAGACTGGACTGGAAGAGCTACTAATGTCCCTGTTTGCTAAATATGGAAGTGAAAGGCTAGCATGTCACTCATATTGAACTTGCTTTATGCTTTAAAGTGATAGTAAGAGGCCTCCACAGAAATAAGGACTGGTCCTTAGTGACCTGCCCAAATTAAAAAACAAAGCCGGGTCTCACAAAAATAAAGCCCTTTTCCCCCCAGATTTCGCAAGGACACTGAAAGAGCTCAGGAATGAAAAGGGGTAGTGGGAGAAGCATGGAAGAAATGAAAAGATTAAATGAGGCCTATGGGTCATCCTTGTTATTTGGAAGACGACAGCGGTAATGATGATACAACGTTGTTCTAAGGTTGTTATTGACATACAAAGTCAGTGACCAGAGAGCTGGCAACATAATTCAGAAATCTTAGCTCCTACTTGATCATTGAGTGAAAGTTGCCAACAGGAATGCATCATTGCTGCACTATGGTGGCCAACACACACCAAGTATTGCCATGGATATGTAACATTCTTCTAGATTTTACACTTCGTCTGGTGGATGGCAAGCTCCGTTTTGAAGTATGTTCATTTCAGCTGCCCACAGGGGACCTTGAACTAACAGGTTTGATTTCTACACAAAGTGATATGAGTGGAGATGATGATCATTATGTAGTCTGTACTGCAGTTCACCTTAGCTTTATATAACTTCATTCTGTTGAAGTTAATGTTGAAGCTCCTGCCAGCTTCACTTGCACCAGTAAGTCAGCCTTAGTATATTGCAGTGGCAGATATAACTTGTTTTTAGCTAGTGGGATTCTTAACAGAAAACTTTATGGCAGACACATTTGTGGGTGTGCACATATACATGTATAACATAGAGGAGGTTTGAGAGAACAGTATTATACAAAGCAAGAATATACATGATTCATTTAAAAGGTAACACTAACAAGACAAAGAAAATTTAGTTGTATACATTGGAAAATAGAAAACAACATCCATCTCATTGTGAGTGACCTTATAACTTTCTCCTGCCCCTGTTGATGCTTAGTCCAAATTGCCACGTTACTGTGAGCTTAGGGAGAGGCAGTGAAATCCCCACACATATGCATGAGAATATGCGTTCTCAGTAACACCTTAAGTTAAAAAAAGTATCTGTTGAAACTCGTACCATCTCTTACAAATTACAACTTTCAAGAAGTTTCCGCAAATATTCTTCCACTTTTACTAACACTTAAATGCATTACAGACTTTCGAGTCAGTTTTTCAAGACAGACACATTTTGAAAGAAAAGGACATATAAGTAGTACCAAATATAAATGAAGATCACATTATGGCACTCACGGAGAAAATCTTCTAGTAACAATTTGTTACCACTCCTCAGCTCCTGAAGCTATAGCTTCAGTAAATGAACTGGGACAGTTTGATCTCCTAGAACTGAACCAGAAAATAATTTTCTTCTCATTGTTTAAAACAGAAATATATTCTAAGAATTTTGAGAGAGATTTACAAAGTTTTTAAATGAGAAAAAGAAAAAGAAGAGGAAGAGGAATAGGACAAAGGATAGTCCAGAACCATAAAGCTGAGGTACAGTTTTATACTGTGGAGGACTGCATCCTCCACATTTCATGCCATGAAAATTTGGTGTTCCTTGCTTCTTGAATGGCTTTAATCCAAGCCTATAATACCTTTATAAGACGCAGTAAATGGATAAGACCTGACATTGGAAAGTCCTTTTAGAACAGCTTTATGCAGATCTGTTGATATCACAATTCAAAGATTAAAAATGACAGCCAGCATTAATGGGTTTTGTTCCTAAAGTAGCTCTGGCAAGTCTGAAAATTCCTTCCAGGTATTGCAAGCAGCTTGTTTTCTCTCAGCTCATCTAAATCTTTTCATACATCAGGAACTTACTTAAGACACACAGTGAACCAGCGAAAGGATGACATTTTCCTCTTCTGTTATCCATATGATTATCTAGACCCAAAGGCATATACTAAACATAAAGGACATTATGGAACAATAGTCTATTTAATACAGTTGCCTTGTTCAATACAACTTTAATTTTTTTTTTTTTTTTTTGGTTAATGTTGGTAAAAGTGTGAACTGCTTAAAGCTTCACTATTGCAGATGTTCTGGTTTCAGGCAGAAAACTTTTGCACTTTAAATATAAAATCACAGATGGTTTGGGCTGCAGATAGCTGTGTAACTGTGCTTTACTCCAAAACCTGAATTGTTTATGGTTTGGTTTTCGTAACAGGGAGAAAGGCAGGATCAAGGACTCTTCCAGTACATTATTTACTTTTCCCTAGAACAGTCCTCTTTAAAATGGCTTGTTTTCCCAGCAGTTATTTCCCTGCCGAAAGGAAAGTACTTTGCTTTTAATAAGTCATGCATGATAGCGTGGCGAGCAGTTCACAGGCCACTGGCCAGCTGCCATGTGAACATGTTCTGTGAGAAACCAGAGTTCTGCACAGGGAAAAAAGGCACGTACTGTCTTAGTTACTTCATGTGCTTTCATTTTAACAGAGATGAAAATAAGTGCTTTTTTGAGCTCTCTTAGAGTGTGTAATTATATTTTCTCAATTCCCAACTCCACATTACGGAAAACCTTTTACTTTCCTATGTTTCAGGCATCCTATTTTAATTATCCCTCATATCAGACAATCTACACTTCCTCCTCCTGCTGGAATCCAGCTTAGGTAGAATTTCTTGGCTTCACTCATGGTACTGGAGCACATGGGCTTCCGTTTGGGCTTCAGTTTGGCCGAGAGTCAGATTTTGACTTATCTCCTCTCTATGACCTGTTCCGCTGAATAAATTACTTTGTTAGCCCTCACCTCTGGAAAGCTCTCACAAGGGTTTAATTATGAAGATTTCTTGACCAAAACAAAGGTAAGGATCAGTGCAGAGATATTTATTCTTAGAAGTTCACAGTAAAAAGTTAAAGAAAAATAAGCAGGGCACTCAGTTCAGGTTGCTTTCTTAATTTGTTCCACAGACAATGATACAAAAAGACAGCACCAGGAGTGTTTAGCAGAAACTATAAAAATAGCATGTATTTTCACTAGCTAGAAAACCAGTGAGCTGTTTCAGTTGTTAGAACCGCTTTACATGAAGAGATGATGAATATCTGGAGGGCAAGAGTGTGTGGAAACCGAGTTTCACAGTTTAGTATTTAGAAATAGTTAAAAAAGCAAACAAAAACTGGAGAAGTATAAATATACAAATTGACTGCTTCGGCAAACATCATGAACATACACTCAAGACGTTGGCAGCAAAATCTCAGCCTTTTCTTCCTGTTCATCTGATTTCAACAGAACAACAACAAAAAACCCAAACCTGAAAAAGAGTTAAAATTTGTACCCATTCCCAGCAGTGAAAGTAGAAACATGCTACGTACGAGAGAGACAAAAAAACTAATGGAAGATTAGGTTGCAGACCTGACTTTGGTATTTAGTTCTGGAAAAGATCAGTGTACTACTCATTTTTATCTCTTTGCCAGTGTGACTTTTGTATTAGAAACCTAGTTTGTGTGACAGCTTTCTCTCCCATCACGAATTTCAGCAATAAGTATATGCCTTGCACAGTAAAACAACAATAATCAATTATTAGAAGGACATTTTAGTCCAAAATAGAGTAGTGATCTTTCCCAGAGCAAGAGCCAACTTTAAAATGAGAGATACCTTTGAAAGGTTTCAATGAAACCAGTGCTGCATCTGTGAATATAGGGAGGCTCTCTTAATAAAATGATGGCTGTTTTGCAAATTTCCAACAATGGGAGGATAGGTAAATTCCTTTGACAATGATCGTGTAAGAAGTGACTACAGGCAGTAACAAATGTATGATCGAATGTAAACAAAAGACTGAACTAACTGTGTCTAGATATGAAAGAAAAAGAACCAGTAGTTGAGAAAATGGGAACCACAATGATGATAGCTGAGAGGAGAAAGGTGCTAAGCGTATTGGCACAAATAACACTGAAGCACCATAGTAAATAAATAAATTTAAAAAATCCCAGTATCTTGACATTGATGCAGCAGCACTGGTTAACATATCATTGCAGGGAATGTAAGAGAGATATCCTCAACATCATTGGCAGTGCAGCGAGAGCCTTATTCTCCAGGGCAGCAATTATTTGTATCTTTGTCTTTTAAGACCAAACATAACAACAAAAACTTAGTAGGATACATCAAAACACGTGAGAGCCACGTTTCTGACATATTCCCATAGCAAAGGGTCAATGTCTGGTTTAACACAGATCACGCTGCCTTTTCCTCTGAGCACGCCTTTTGCTCCACAGGTGAGCCAGGGACTGTATTACCTTCTGAGACAACCCAGGTGGAGGTTGGAAAACACTACAAAAATCCTGTAGGATTCGCACCATCCACCTTTAGAAAACTAACTGAAGTGCAACCACCAGGGACCTACTATTTTATAAACTAAAGGTCACAAAGGAGAAATCCATTCTTTGTTGTGAGTGAAGACAGATCACCAGCTTTGAATGCTGACTTTTATCCTTCTTTCTTGACATTATCATCTACGTTCCTAACCTAAATTGGGATTCCAAGCTAGGAAATTCAGTAAGATGCCTAGTGTCAAGTTTGCATACTCAAGACTGTCTGGCCACTC